>OY660870.1:5395000-5625000 GCA_962446985.1 Xyrichtys novacula | reverse complement strand
AATAGCTCCTAAGGCACAGTGTTGGCCAAGGAGTTTTGGGTCACAAGTATTCTCTGTTTAAACAGGCCTTGGAAGAATGTGGCTTACCCCTGGCTTTTCCCTTTCATGTAGATTCACACTGATATATATATATATATTTTTTGTGTGTGATAAAGTCAGCCTCTAAGTATTTTCAAACACCGGTCCAATACAGTTGCACCCTGGTCTTTGATGGAGGCTTATCGCAGCAGAATACTCAGTGCATAGACAAGTGTGGAAGAGACAGATGACAGCAGGGTATCTGAGGAAGTTTAAAGATGTATGCTCTGACTGTAAGTGTGTTTCATCTGCCACTCACTAAAATCATTACTTAGTAATGAGGGTTCTACATCATAACCCCCAACCCCATTTTGAAATATGTAGTTAAGGATGGGCTGTGATTGATTTGAAACCGTTTTTATTTACCTGTCTGACCATATTTTCTTGTAAGATTTTTCAGTTCTATTTCTGCATTGTGCATGAGCCATAGTATATGCAGTACCATTGACTGTCTGCAGCTCGCAAACAACTCTGTCAAATCTGGCTGCTGCTGCTGCTACTGCAGGCCTGCCATCCTCCTCTTCCCCCAAAGCAGCTGGAATAAACACAGCCAGACTTTAGAGCAAGTCATTTTACTTAAAAATCATGAGTCAGTGTTGGATTTGGTGTTGAAATCTATGTTGACATCAGCAGAAGTGACACATGATTACATTGTGAGGGATTCAAGGCCAAAAGTATTACCCTATCAAGATGTGTTCAAATGTCATGTTGAGAAAAAAAGGATAGTTTTGGGGAAGGGTCTGTCAAATACAATTGTGTGATGTAAACAATGATTACAAACCCCGAAAGTGGTATTGATAAGGACTTGGATCATTAAGCAGTCTTAAAACTTGAAACCCTTCAAGTTTTCCTGCTTCACATGATTATTCCTTGTGTGTGTGTGTGTGTGTGTGTGTGTGTGTGTGTGTGTGTGTGTGTGTGTGTGTGTGTGTGTGTGTGTGTGTGTATACCCTCATATGCACATGTGTCCTCATTCTCTAATTGAAACCACATCGGAGTTTCAATTAGAGGTAGACAGCTGTGATGGATTTGATATTTCATCTGCTCATCTGATCATTACTTCCCTCCAAGTTCATTTGTCAGCTCACTTCTAATTAGTGCAGTACATAATTATGTTTAGACCAAATATTAATGTCTGCTTAAAGTAGCACAAGGTTAATCAATGCTAATGCAAGCAGTGTTTAGAGGGGGATGCAGAACCACCAGGGCTAATTGGAGAGTCTAATTTGGATCAACCAAATGTAAGGATGTACTTGTAGAGCAGGTTTTGGCTGCAGCAGATGAAGGTAAAATGGCAAAACTGATGTGAAGCTACAACATCATATATAACATATCTATTGCTGTGTTACACTCCCAGCCATTCACTGGTTAGAACTGTTGGTGCATTCTCCTCTAAGTGCATGTGTGGCTCATTTGCTCCATTGTTACACCATGCAGGAGAACGGTTGCTGTCTTATTGAATATAATGCCTGTAATCAGATGCTCCAAAAATAGAAGATTTGTCCAATTTCCTGCCGCGATGCTCTGCAGCATTGTCTGCTCTGTCTCCATCCCTGATGTCTCATTTCCCTTTCCTGCATTCCTATAATGCCTGCTTGGCTCGTCTGATCTCTTAGCTGACGATTAAAATGACACAATTCTTCCTCTATTTGCAAACAGACAAAGGCAGCTCATTTACAACCACATGCTTTACAGGATTTCACATCTTCATGTTTCTCTTCCTCAAGCAGCAACAACAAATGAATCCTAAGGAGAAAATATGACATGTAATGGACACAGGTATTAGTGACTCTTCGTGGGATGAGGAATGATACAGTATAGGCCTGGACGATATAGAAAAAAAGCATATCGATAAAAAATAAATCAGTATTGATCGATATCGATATTTATCGATATAATTATTATAATTATTTAACATATATTTTAATTGCAGCCCTGGATGTTTTATACTATTGCTTAATGACCTACTTTTAATAAAGAACACACAAGCACTGAATTCAAATTCAAACCTTTATTCAACCACCTTTTTTTATTTTACCACAACTGAAAGTTTTTTTTAAAAAGAACTAAAAAAAAAAGAAATCAACTTAAGTGGCCTGAGTGACGTCAGTAAATACTGACAAACATAAAGACTAAAGTGACCAGAAAATCTGATAAATAAATATTTAAATAGTCTTTTGATGAAAATAAACAAAACAAACAAATATATAAATAAACAGAATAGCTTTAGGTGGGAATAGCATACTACCAGTTTTAACTGTGTGGGAAACTGCCCACAGCCTGGTGTCTGGACACTGAAATACTTCTCCCGGGGTTGGGAGATTTATTTTTTTTTAATTATCATGTGATTGACTTAATACACAAACTAAGCACGAGAAGCAGGACTTATCCACGCCGGTGTTGTGTCGTAGAATGCACCCCTGCCGAATGCACCCCCTGCTAGTAGCCATGATCCAAATACTCGCATCTTTGTAAAATATGAGCTCATTTTCTTCCATTTTAAGAAGCTAATGAGTGGACGGGATGCAGGGGTGCATTCTACAGCACAACACCGGAACGTATTTCCTCCGCACCCTTCACACCTTTTCAACCCCTGACCCATTTTCATGCCTGAAGCGCTGTGTTTGAGAAATACTTGCGGCCCGGCTCTTCATATCGCGGGTGGAGAGTGGCTAGAAGCTGGTCGAAGCCAGGCTTTTCAACGGTAGTTATTGGCAGTATGTCCCTCGCTATGGAGCATGTTACTGCATGGGTGATGTCCTTATGCCGCTCGGACGCTCTGTCGTATTTTGGCAAGAAACGAAGTCCAGTTTGGTCTGCTTCACATGCTTTATGCTGGTGCTGGCAGCGGTTCCAGAGGATTCCTCCGACGATGACGTGGAGCCGCGGCGCGGCCGACACAGCTCGTACTCCTGCGGGTGCGATCGGTTTAGATGGTAAAACAAGTTGGTTGTGTTACCAGACTTGGTTTTTACTAATTCTCTGCAAATTTTGCAAACAACCGCTGTTCGCTTTTTGTCAGACTTCTAAAAACCAAAACATTGCCATGCTGGTGAACTACTGAAACCTCTTTTCGGGACAATGTCCTCCGCCTCTCCTTGCTGTATCATTATTTCTAATACACGTGCTGTCTGTTGTGGTTTGATAGGGGCTGGGCTTGGTGCCGTAGCGTACCTGGGTCTGCGTTTGTGATTGGTTGGGAGGAAGTAATGACTGTAGTAAAAGCTACATGATAGGCTATGATGAAAAAGAAAGGGAAACTGTGTTTTTCTATCGAACTTTTTATCGACCCGTTTTTTTTCTATCGCACCACACGTCTATCGATCGATATATAGTTATCGAATTATCGTCCAGCACTAATACAGTATGACCATGATGTATACAAATAAACTACTCATGGTTTTGGTATGGGAATACCTTAAAAACTGTGAAAACCTGCAGTCTGGTGGATGAGTGACAGGTGTGATAATGGGCAAACCTTTGTTCTGTCAGTTACCAGTATTTCAAAATGGTCTGTGTGTGCTCATCATCTCTGCACATTTCACTCTGTGACCCTGTATTTCTCTTGGGCCTGACAGCTGTTAATGATTGCTGCACTGAAAGCTGCTATCTTAACATCTGCATCCTCACTCTACCACACTTTGACAACTTGGCCTGTGTGTCACTTTGTTTTGAGGAATGACTCCATCTTTCCTCAGCATGGTCCTGTTGTGAGTGGCAGCTGCTGCCAGCCATGAAACGTATATTAGCTATACAGATAAGTGGCACTGAAGCCTGGTTTACACTAATTTGTTAAATCTTTCCCATGGTATGTGTCATAGATCAACAGAGACCTGAAAATTTGAAAAAGCCCACATACTGTTAGTAGCACACTGTGCACCCTTTCAAAAAATATGAATTCAAACACCATGTTGTAAACCTTATAAGTGGTCTGACAGGCAGCATCAGATTCCCAGCATTTACACTGTCTGTAGTGTGGTGGTCATCACCTCTCCTCTGTCCACACCAGCCCAGAGGGCATATATTGGATCCAGGTTGATAGGGTGTTTCCTGTTTAAGGTGGGGTAGGCCGGATTCTGTTTAAGAAGCATCTTTTTTTTGTGGTGTATATACAAAAACGCTTTTAAAATCAGTCAATAGCTATTAGTTATTGATGACATTTGGGAATATCACAATATCGCTGTTTTGTTATGTCTATGTAATTAACACTTAAAAATTTTTGAGCGGCCTGCTCTTTCTGACTGTAAACAAAGCCGTTCTCCACCTCCCCAACCTGGTTAGTTGCGAGGCGGACGTTGCTCTTTAGTGCTGATTGGTTGTGAGGCAGACCCTGCTCCCTCATGTTGTGAGGAACGCTCCATGTTCTTGATTAAGTTCACTAGCCCAAATAAAGGTAGCGTGCTACGTTTCAGCCCTAGTAAATACCACAGACTCTGGTGGAATAACGGGCACTTAAAAAGGAGGTAGACCAGTCAAGGGCTAAAAAGCCGGGTCAACACAATGGGGGATGATTCAGGATCTTACAGACCCTGTAACCTTCCTGCTGGACAGGTAAACTACTTTAACAAAGTAAGCCAAGTCTGTAACAGAAGTGCTTCCCATCAAACGGGACCTGCTGCATGTTGTAGCGCCGCTAAACTGTTTACCTCGGGTCCTGGAGTATGTCATTTTATTCTAGTTGTAGAAGTCCTGCAAACATTATGTTTGCTGGTAATCTGTTGGCATCTACAGTAGCACCAATGCTTTTTACTTTCAAGTTGACCGGGCCCCATTTGTAATTATCAGAAGTACTTATCTACATTATATCTGAATTTAATCAAAATGATATGAACGAGCACAAGCGTCTGTTTGTGGTTGGGGCTTGCTGGAGCAGAGAGGGAGGGGAGAGGAGGAGCTGAGGGGAAAACTAGTTGGGAGGGGTAGAGTATACATTTAAGGTTCCTCACATAAACTGGCACTTCCTCAGATCCTGCCTACTCCACCTTTAAGTTGATGTAGTTTGAGTAAGCTGGCCACTGTTAGCTGGTGAAATCTTACCTCTTGTATTCTCTCATGCTCTGTGCTCTGTTTATATATCAATAATTTACAACAGGTTGGCTGTTAAAAAACAATTTCCTGCTCAAAAGCATTATGTGCTTGACCTTACATGTATAGGAGCACTTGAAAGCATCATTAGTCAGCTTTGTGAGCTGCAACCTTCACAGGAGCTTGGTGTAGAAGTTTAATAACTGGAATTATGATCATTATATAACTTTTCAGCAGTGAAACCTCAAAACGTGGCTGTCATTGTGCGGGTGATTAAAAGTTAGGGTTGAAGTTTAGCATCAGGATTAGTTTTCTAGACTTGGAAATGAATCTAATCAAAGTAAGGTCCTCATGAGCAGTACCTCAAAAGTGTTCATGATTGTATGTGTGTGTGTGTGTGTGTGTGTGTGTGTGTGTGTGTGTGTGTGTGTGTGTGTGTGTGTGTGTGTGTGTGTGTGCTTGTGCGTGTGTGTACAAAATGAAATTGCACTGGCCTTTCCATAGCTGAGTTAATTGTCTGATTGGGTGACTGGGCTCCCTCCTGGATGGCTGTAATTCACAGATCCTGCGGCATATGCGAGGCTGCCGCAACAAATACTTGACCTTCTCAAATAACAGGGCCAGATGGAAAGAAATGCAAAAAAAAGAGAGGGAGTGAAACGTCTGGTTGAGCATGCACGTATGGCTGTCTGTCTGTCTGTGTGTATGGACAATGTGTTTAATAAGGAGACAGCTGGGCCCGCAGCTCTCTCTTTGGAGAGCTAAAAGCCTCTTTAATTTAGAGTTGAATGAGGAACACAGAGGCATGCAAACAGAGAACGAGTGGGGCCACAGAAAAACTAAAGGCTGTCCAGTCTGAAAGAAAAAAAAAGACAGACGTGAATTCCTACTTTATATAGCTCAAATGAATGAATAATAAATAGGGTAAAATGCATTGAAGTGACATGTTAATTACAGATTGAAGTCAGGATATCCTTCCAGCTCTTAAACTGCTCTCTGCTTTTAAATATTAAGGCCTCTCTTATACAATGTTGAAGGGAATATCTTCTTTTCTGTGGTCTTTGACACTAGTACACACTAGGCGATATGGACAAATGTGTGTGCTTTATAGAAAGTGTGATAAAGTATGTGAACAGTATCCCTATCTTGCTATCCTCCAGTGCACCCACTGAGCTGAGAGCTTTCTGACAACACCTGCACTCACATCATCCGAGCCCTGAAGAGGTGTGTGTGTGTGTGTCTGTCTGTCTGTCTGTCTGTCTGTCTGTCTGTCTGTCTCACCTCACGTGTGTTTGGTTCGGTTTTAAAACACATTTTCTCCGGTTTAATTCTGCTGTACAGATGACAAAGTTAGACCGGAGTAACAGTGAAAGTGAAAACTCAAACACTGAGCTGCTCACTTCTGACAGGAAACACATTCTGCACCACAGGGCTGGGGTCAAAGGCAACTTCCACTTCATTTAGCCTCACAGGAAAACAGTAACAGCTTTTAATGAACTTGCATCTCCGTCTGGTGTGGGAGCTGCAGGGCTGCGGACTGGAAGCCTCTGCAGAGAGTGGTGAGGACAGCAGAGAAGATCACCTTTCCTTTTTGACCCCACCCACCCCAACCATGGACTGTTCACTTGCCTAGCGTCTGGCAGAAGGTTCTGTAGCATCCGCTGCAGAACAGCCAGATTCACAGTTTCTTCCCCCTTGCCATCAGACTGCTAAATGCCAAATGACCCTCCATATAACTTTCCCCCACCACCACCACCACCCTGCTGCACTGTGCTCCTGTTTTTACTGTTATTACTACTTATTATGTGTAAATAAGAACATATATTTTTTACATATTTATTTGGTTTTTATTCCACTACCACTCTACCTCCAGAAAGTGCAATATTACTCACCATGCTGCTATTTTACCCATTGTTTTTATTTTATTTTATTGTTTCCTGTATAGTAAATATAATGCCATCATGCTGTGATATGGGAGCCAAGCAACGACATTTCGTTGCAGAAAGAAATCACTGCTGTGTTTTATTCTGTGCAATGACAAATAAAGAAAGTCTAAGTCTAATTTTGATTTGTAAGTTGGGGACAGGACATAGTAAGGAAGAGTTGTGTCATATGACTCTGCTTTTTTTGTCCATCTTTGACATCTGAATAAACTGACTCCCTGCCACAGTGAATAACTAGACTTGAAGACCACAGGCTCTATTTTCGTGTTTTTTTTTGTGACGCGGCAGACAGTGGCGGACCCCACGCAGTGGTATTTTTGTCTGGCAGAGCCCGGCGCACAGCCGGTTTGGTATTTTCATGGACTGAGGCGCAGCGAGGTCCGCCAAGCTGGGCATGGATCCGCGGTAGGGGGAGATGTCAACAGAATCAGCTGGCGCAGTGACATTTTCATGCTCGCAGGTGGCGTGAAAAGTGCGCTGAAAGCTTGCCGATTCAAACCTGGTCAGCTTTCAGCGCAGGCGGAGCGCAGCTGGTCTAGTGGTATTTTGGTGGACCAGTGGCGTGTTACGCATACGTCACCGATGCCTCGCCGGCAGGTTTCCACAGTGTCAGGCACATTTCAATGCAATAAATAATCATTAACAACCAACATTCTGAGTCAGCAAATACATTTAGATCTATACCAATATATTCTGATCTATATCTGATCTGATGAACGCGTTTGGCACGCGTTTGGACACTCCACCTGACCAAATTTACACAGCTGAAACCGCATTAAATTAGATATCCAGTAAACAGTTACATAAGTTAACAAGATATTTAATTCGTCTCCCCGCTTATCCCCCTTACTTCCTCGCTCAGCTCGATAGGTGTTATGCCGTAGAATGCACCCCCGCCATAGAATGCATCCCCTGCATCCCATCCACTCATAAGCTTCTTAAAGTGGAAAAAAAATATTTCATATTTAAAAAAAACACGAGTATTGGACCATGACAACATGTCAAATGGAGCAGCAAACTTTCGTTCTGTTTTTAGGTATTTAAAAAATGCACATACAGAGGTGTACTTGGGTATATAAACTGTACAGTAAGCTGTCAAGGTAGAAAACATATTATTGGGGCAGCAAATATTCAGAATCAGAGGGCTATTGTTTTCGGCATATCTGAATAGCCTGAATGAAATCATTAAAGGCACATGCTTTAGAATCAGTCCAATGGTAAGGAAAACTTGGATTATTTCCCCTTGTTGTGTACTTTCAACCGCGCTCCCGTCAGGGGGGCATTCTACGGCGGGGGAGCATTTTATGGCACAACACCTGACATGTCTCCGTGTCCTCTCTCCGTCCTGCTGCTGCTGCGGTGGCACAGCTGACCAGATGATTTATTTTAGTGATCAGAATAGTTATTTACTTCGAAAATTTGAACAAAAAAATAAAATAAAATAAATAAAAGAACCTTTTACCCCAAATTACCTGTGTATCTGATTTCCTCACATCATTAAGAGTCTGTAAATATTCAATCCGGAGTTAGGCCCACATACGAATATTATAATAATCAGTTTTGTGAGCCAAATTTATTTTGATTTTGACCCCATTTTGAATTTTTATTTTGAACTCTGTCATGATGACAGGTTGTTTCTACCATTACTGTTTTGTAAGAGCTTTTCATTATGTTGTGCTTGCATATTGAATATTGTCTCTAAGTCTTGAGATTTTGTTGTATTTTATCATTATTTTTACTGGTTGTAGTCATATATTCAGATGTGCATGTTATGGATACTTCCATGCATGTTTTTTATTGTATGTTTTCACCCTGGGGTGAAGTGTATGTTTTACCACACCTGCAACAATGGTGCTCCATTACCGTACACCTACATCCATATAACTTGCACCTGGTTTTCAAAGTGGAGTTAATTTCAATCATGTGATATTGCTTGATCCTGCTTTTGCTTTGTTTTTTTAAATCTACACACACTAATCTTGTTATTCTGTAATAGTGGCACTACTGTTTTATGTGTCTGTGTTTAAGTCTTTTTATTATCAAATAAACTTAATTTTCAGGCATTTTCATTGGTAATTAATGCTGTCTTTCATTTAAAGATCACAGTATTTCCTAGTTAGTCAAGGTCAGTTTATTCCAGTGCCTTGATACGCAAACAGTCTTAATCATAGTATAAATTGCAGGACTTTCAGATTCTATGAAGAACCCTTCAAACACTCATACTTCAAACCAAAGCTTGGTGTGTTTCCCCTTGACTTTTATATTCTTTTTTCTTGCTTTTACTCACTTTTTTCCATCATATGCCTGAAAAACATCAGCTTTGTATTTTATATTTTGCTGAAATAAATGAATTAAAATAACAAAATGATAATAATAATAATTGAAAAAAAAAAAAAAAACAGTAAATCCTCAAAGTCCCAGTGGATGGCTAGAACTGTACACTATTTAAGCGTGAACTCCCAGCCTTTACTGCACTTTGAGTAAAGATGTTTCAGTACATGCCAACATGTGTGTAACTCTGTATTTGTGTAGGCGCACATACCCTCATGTGTGCAGGGAGGGTGGGCCTGCAAGTATGTGCCTGTTTATTGGTGCATGTCTACAACATGGGCTCCAAAATTATTAGGGCCACAGGGCAAACTCACCAAAGCACTATTGTTATAATGTGGATTTTTTTTCTTACTCCTCTTCTGGACAAATTTCGATTTGCTACTAGTCTTACTGTTTGGAGAGTTGTAGGACAGATTATACATCAAAATGTGGTTCAAAAGAATGAGCAATTATTGGATTATTGGATTATAGTTTTTCAAACATCTACTCCTCCGGCTCCCTTATTACTTTTATTTTCTTGTTTTTTTTTTTGTCTAAATAACAACTTGAAAAAGGAATGTTTGTTGAATGTATGCTCCTTGTATATAAATATCACAATGCTACAAGTATAAACTATTTAAAATCTCTGAAGAATCTCATCATAATGTACACACCCTGCAGTAACCCACTTTCAAAATTTCCTGGAGGGATTTTTTTGACCATCTGATCCGACATGTGCAGAAACAAACAGCTGCTAAAGCGACTCATCCAGCATCATCCACTTACTCTGCTCTCCACTGTTTGAACAGACAGCAGTAAGCCTTCCACTGAGACCTGAGGGAGTCCATTTCTACAACCAGCTGTGCATCGAAATTTCCCAGCTGGCTGAAGCTTTCTCCTGGTCGTGGCTCTTTATTATCTGTTAGCAGGACTCACTTTTGTTGGCTTAACCCCACCAGGTATCTGCTTACTATTGTGTTGATGTTGGCTCCTTTACACTCTTTTATGGGGCTCCTTTCAGCCTTGCTAATCCTTCACTTTTAAGCTTATCCCACTTGTTCACACACTGCTCCAGCTCTCCATTGTTCTGTGCTTCTCTCTGCAGAGCTCCTTTACTGTTTTACTCACTTTTAACAAAACTTTTCTTTTCTACCTGGCTGTTTTTTTAATAAATAATATGTCATCACTGATGCAAAGAGCTTTAAGGCTCACGTCTCGCCGGAGACGTGCCGCAGGCGCGGCGCAAGTCAGGTCCGCCGCGCCGACAAGGCGTTCCCAAGCACAATTTGGTATTTTGGTGAGCAGTGCAGCCCGGCGTAAGTATCCCCCCTCCCTAACTCAGCTCCTCCCAGCGGCATAAGTCGTAGCGAGGGAGGAGAGAGGGCGTAGAGTGAGGGTAGAGTGGGTTTAACACAGCCAAGACCTGTTTTCACCAATCACATCAGCTTCTCTCCTTGCCTTTAAATCCGCCACAGGTGAGGCGTATTACTATTTTCATGAAGTAGTCAAGGAGATCAAGAGATGTCTGAAGACAGTAATGCCACAAGATGGCGACAGAAGGCAGCTTCTCAACAAGTGTCACTGTAAGCGCTGCATTGGGTGTCCTCCACACTCTCTCATATGAGCACAGATGGATTTGGTGTGTGTAATGTCGGACCGACTGGTAAGACAAACACCCTTTTCCCACAAATAAAGACACTCACATAAAGTTGCATATATTCAAACCTCACGTCACAACGGTGGGTTGTGTGCACAGATCACAACATTAACTCCAAAAATGGCATTAAAATTGGAACCATCTGTGCGTAAATGACGCATCGCGCTCTGTGGCCTGGCTCTTTCTTTCACAGATGTTGGCATATAAAATAAATTTGCCTCACAAAACTAAATATTATAATATCCGTATGTCGGCTTAAAGTGGATAACGCATCTGAGCACTGAAGCAAATCATCTGTTCAGCCGCCGCAGCAGCAGGACGAAGAGAGGACACGGAGACGTGTCCAGGTCGAGCTGTGCGAGAAATAAGAGGAAGAAGAAGAAAGAAAAGGAGGGAGACGAATTACATATCTAGTTAACTTCATCATTTGTGTCTATTTACTAGATATTTAATTCAATTTAATGCAGTTTCAGCTGTGTTGATTCGGTCAGGTTGTGTGTCCAAACGCGTGCCAAACGCACTCATCAGATCAGATATAGATCAGAATATATCTATATAGATCTAAATGTATGTGCTGACTCAGATTAATAGTTGTTGATGATTATTTATTGCACTGAAATGTGCCTGACACTGTGGAAACCTGCCGGTGAGGCATGTGTGACGTATGCTGATACGCCGCCGGTCTACCAAAATACTACTAGACCAGCTGCACTGAAAGCTGACCAGGTTTGAATCGGCGAGCTTTCAGCGCACTTTACCTGCCACTGGCGAGCACGAAAATGTCACTGCGCCCGCTGATTCTGTTGACACCTCCCCCTGCCACGCCACCACGCCCAGCTTGGCGGATCTCGGTTCGCCTCCGTGCGCCTCAGTCCACGAAAATACCAAACTGGCTGTATGCTGGGCTGCGCCAGACGAAAATACAACTGCACGGAGCTCGCCGCCCTCCTTCGCCTCACCGGCGTACACGAAAATAGAGCCCTGAGTCACTCAGGCTCTTTTTATACAGACAGCACAAGGCATGTAACCAGGGCTGTCACAACAGAGATTTTTAAGCCATGATATTTTTTCAAAAGTGATTTCATCAGCTTTTCTAAAAAAAAAAAAAAAAAAAAGAAAAAAAAAGAAAAAGAAAAAAAAGTTAAAACTATTTACCAATCATTTCAAATGTTTTTGGAACTTCCCTTGCTTTTATCTCTCTAAGTTGTCTTATCATACCATTATGTATACAATAATATATATTGTATTATAGTCACATTCATATTTATAAAAGAATTGGTTATGGTCATTAATTGAAGGTTACTCCAGCTCTTATTGGAGCAGTTTTCTGCTGTTGCAACACAACAAGAAATCACACACATAACACCCTCTATAAAGGTTTTGCATTCAGTTCTGTGAGAGTGATCAACATATGAGGGGTTCAGTAAGTGAAAATAAGAAGACTGCAGATATAAATCAACGTCAAATATTTAGAAAAACTGTGACAAATACAGATTAACAGTGCAAATGTGAAATTGAAACAATGACACCTTATTGGTTGGCACTGAATGAAGATGTCCATGTGAACAAAAAAATCAAGACAAGTAGGCATATGGAAAAATGACTATAGAAAAGTTCAGAGTATCAGTTTTGTTCCTTTTTCATAAACCTCTAAACATAACTTCTTTTATATAAAGATATGAGCTTTTTAACATAAATTATTTTTTGTACCAAGGTTCATTTAGCAGCATTCCTGCTCTGACCTTTTCTAGGAGAATCAGAGATATTTATTCATTGTCTTTTGGGTCCAGACCTGATGGTAGAAACACTCTCTTTGATGACACACTTACATTTTATGCATAATTAAAATTAGGCCCTACTCGAGTCTCTGCAGGAGGCTGTTAGAAGATAGTGTTCAAATGAGATATTTTGATTATCTTGCACTGAAGTAGGCTTGATTATGTGTGATAGTATTCATTGTTTTTATTATTCATGCTCTTTAATGATACTTCAAAGTCCACGTCTCCATATTGTTTTTGTAGCTTCTTTGCCAACAAAGTTTAAGAGGAGCATTTTGATATTAAGCTGGCCTAATGGCCACTGGCTTTCATTCATCAGCTGAAAATATCATTGAGTTTTCACCCTTGTGGTTTACAGCTCTGTTTTGAAGGGGGAAAAAAGGAAAGCTTTGAAGATGAAAAAAAAAAAAAACGATATTTTTCTTCCTGTCACTTTTTTTCATGCTATGGCTTTACTCTCTGCAGTGGAGCAAGTATTGGACATCATTTAGGGAAGGCCATGGGAGGTTATTGCTTTTTCAGCCGTCTGATGTTACTTCAGTCCTTTGGTGCTGTGTAGGGAGGGCAAGGAGCTATTAGATAGACAGGTCTCCCATGTCTGAACTGAAAAGCCACTCAGATAGCTGTCACAGCCTAAAAGCTCTGCATGTTGATACACTCCGGCACCTGGGTGGACACGGTAAGTGGAAGTGGTTACAGGGGAAGCAATACCTGTCACTGCACAGTAAATCCTAATCTACAAATAAAAGTTTGTGTGTGTGTGTGTACGCATGAGTGTTTGTGGATGTCATCCTGTATGCATGTTTTTGTAATGCAGCCAATCGTGGACCAGTTTCACTCTGTTGAAAATTTTACTCTGGTGGAAATGTGTATTATGTGTGTGTGTGTGTGTGTGTGTGTGTGTGTGTGTGTGTGTGTGTGTGTGTGTGTGTGTGTGTGTGTGTGTGTGTGTGAGAGAGAGAGAGCGTGGCCATGCATGAACAGTAGTGTCTTTCTATATAAACACAACTCCTGACCTCTCATACTAATTCACAACAGTGAATATTGTTAAAATAAAAACATTGAATTTATACAGCAAACCAACGTCACAGCCCTTCCAATATGTTAGCACACACTCATACACACACATACACTTCTAAATCATTGTAGCTAAACCACGCTGAGCAGATAATTACACTAATTGAACATGGGGCACAGATGTTATTTATCATGTAGGTGAATCAGAGATGGTTCTTTCACCTGCTACAACTTTGTCCATTGGTACAGCATGTGCATTCTGAATTGTTCTGTAGGGTTACACAGAGGTCAAACATCAACTTTTTCACCTCTATTTAAATTAATAACTGTGTGGATTCATTTACAGTACTGTGAGTGTAGTGGTGTAAAGTGTTTTTTTCAATATGAAATGTAAAACAACCTGCAGTCTTGCCCGGCTGCTTGCCTCTGCCTCTGATGTAGTTATTCTAACTAATTTTATACTAGCTTGCTTCTTTTTTGCACAGTAAAATTGTCTCTCTTTCTACACATAGCTGCACAGAGCAAAATAAATAGAGAAAGAAAAGTGCACCCGAACTCCAAAGTGGTCGGGTGCAGAGGGAGTTGGGCGGTAGCCGAAAGCAGGGACCTTGGTGGTCCAATCCTCAGCTGCAGAGCTTGTCATCTCTCTGGCAGTGAAGAAGCCTGAGCTGGTGCACGAGGTGGAGAAGTTCTGGCTAGATGTTGTCGAACTCCAGCTATCTAGAGTGGGCTCCAGAGCCAATCCTTTTGAGAGGGGTTGGACTCTTCCACTCTGGAGTCGCCACTGGTGAGAGGTGCTGGGCAGGGGTCACAATACTCATTGCCCCCTGGCTCGGTATCTATGTGTTGGGGTTCACCCCAGTGGATAAGAGGGTAGCCTCCCTTCATAGTTAGGCAGGGGGACAGATCCTGACTGTTGTTTGTGCCTATACTCCAAACAGCAACTAAGGGTATCCACCCTTTTTGGAGTCATTGGAAGAGGTGCTGAAGAGTGTACCTTCATGGTATTCACTCATTCTGGGGGATTTCAACGCCCATGTTGACAGCAACAGTGAGACCTGGAGCGGTGCTTTGTTATTGGATTACTGTGTTTGTTACAGATTGTCCATAACAAAAACCATGTTCAAACATAAGGATATCCACTTGTGCAATTGGTACCAGGACTTCCTGGGCCGCAGTTTAATGATCAACTTTGTGGGCCAATCTTCAGACTTGAGGCTACAGGGGCTGAGCTGTCATCTGATCACCACCTTGTGGTAAGTTGGCTTTGATGGTGGGGAGGATGCCAGTCAGACCTGGCAGACCCACTTGCATTGTGAGTGTCTGCTGGGAATGTCTGTCCGAGTTTCCTGTCAGAGGAAACTTGGGGATGGGGATAAAATCCTGCCCCTGGTTCAGGAGTTCAAGAATCTTAAGGTCATGTGTATGAGTGAGGGAGGAATAGAGTTAGTGATCAACAGGTGGATTGTGGTAAAGAGGCAGCTGAGCCAAAGGCAAAACTGTTTATACAATGGTTGATCTTCATTCCTGCCCTCATCTATGGTCACGAGCTGTGGGTAGTGACTGAAAGAACAAGATTGCTGGTACAAGTGGACCCTCGACAGGGTGGCTGGGCTCTCCCTTACAGATAGGCCGAGAAGCTCAGTCATCCGGGATGGGCTCAGAGTCAGTGTTGTTTTCGTTGACGAAAATATTTCGTCATGCCCCTTTTTTTCCATTAGGAAGACATGATGTTAAAGAGCTTAACATAAGTCTTAGATGACTAAAATGTGACGGGACGAAAGTGCATTTACATTGACAAGACGAGACTAGACAAAAACCTTAGTGGTGGACGACGAACAGAGTTGCAAAATTCATGACCATTTCGTCAGTCACTAAACATATAGGAGCAGCTTCAGTCCGCTCTGACAGCTGTCATCAGCCTGCTGTGCTCCTCCAACACACATACACACACACACACCACTGTTGTTTTCGATGACGTTGACGAAATATTTTCGTCAACATCATCATCATCGAAAAAAACACTGCTCAGTGTAGAGCCACTGCTGCTCTGTGTTGAGAGGAGTCACATGAGGGGGGTCGGGCATCTAACCAGGATGACTCCTGGACACCTCACTGTTGATGGATGGACAAAAGTGACTTTTAGTAAACCAAAGACAAGTGTGATCCCTGCTGGACTCAGTGACCAGTCCAGTACACTGAATTATTATAATGGACAGCTATGGCAATGCAATTTCAACTTTTGCTAAATGCTGGTGCAGAAAAAAAAAATCACTCAGTACAAAGCAACATTTCACATGCTTTCAATTCAAATGAAATGCAAGAAGTATTTGATATTTGTTTTTCCCTCAAAAACAACAGCAACAAAATTGAAACCAAAATAAAAACATCTCTAAACTATAATTTACAATGCAGATGAGGTGTGTGTACAGAGAGTGTGCTCTGTCATTTGAAGGGTATCAGTCATTGTACAGAAAAGCTCTGGTCTTGCTGTCTCCTTCTTCTCTTAGTGTTGCATGTGGAAAAGAAAAAAAAACAGTATTTGCAAACCAATGAATGAGGAGAGTTGGCAGTAGTGGCTGTGATGGTGGGTGCTGCAGAGGTGTGAAGCAGTTTCATAGTTCTTATGAGTTTAACAACAAGGTAAAGGCTAGGCATCTTTCTGTTTGACCTTGTTGCCTCATTTTGAAGCACTCTCTCTTCACTGTATCTCTTCGTCAATCAACCACTCAGCTTGCTCATTTTTATTTGCTCTCAGCAGCTTTTGGCTCATAATAAAAGAGTGGATGTTTTTTTTTTTTTTTTTAAATAATAGACTGGTATTTCAATCTTTAAAAATAATGGATAATCTGCACTTTAAATATTGGTACCACAGGTGACAGACTCATCACACACATTTTCTTCAAACCATCCAAAAGCAGTAAACTTAGTCACACAGACTTAGCTCTGCATCTTTATTCTGGTCAGAAATCACCCTACAAACTTTAAGTTCTTTTGTACCCCAGTGCTTTTTATATTTTTGGCTTTGGTGTCACTTAAAAGCTTACTTTTTTATAGCTAATACAGTTATTATTATAAAACCCTGAAACAAAAGATGCAACAGAATCAAAAAAGGCATCTTAAACGGCAGTTTTCAGGGTAGATTACTGTTAAGTTTTTATGACAGAAATTCAGTAAGAGGTGGAAAGCATGCGATTGAATTCTTTTTCTTATCTCTTTTCTATCTATTTTCCTGTTTCTTATGGACAAAGAAAATTTAGGCACACGCACAAGCAAAGCTCTTGGCTTGAATAGTGACATTCATCCATACGGGTAATGGTATCAAGAGTAGTACTGTCTATATACACAAGTGAGGATATTAGACTTAAGAAAGAGCCAAGCATACAGGCTCAATCTTTTTTCTAGCTCCAACAGCTGTCAGTAACAAATATCTTTTAGGTCATGTACTTAAAATGTTGTCTGCACAAACTGGAAATAAATCATTGACAATACAAGAAAAACTTTCCCTTTAAATTTTTGTCTTTAGAAATATTTGCGCTGTTGAGCTATGAAAAGGGAACAGAGGAACTGTGGTCTGCATCTCTGAACCCTGAACCTTAGATAAGATAAGAAGAATCCCTGTAGGGAAATTCAATGGTGAATATGTCATATCCTTAAAAATTTCTCAAACTGGGATTTATTGGTGTAGCATCGAGACAACCCTGTGTGTGAAACTCACACATTCCTTGCAGGAAAGGTCCTTTATCTGGTCCCAAGACACAGGATAATATAAATCTTTCCAGACTTTCAGGTTACCCAACTGACCTAACCGGAGGTTGACCTAAACCTCTGGCTCTTATGGATTGGTCAATTGGAATTGGATTGGAACAGAGACAGAGTTTTTATTACCTTTCAAACTGACTCCATCACTGACCATCCAAATAATCATTAATGCCTCAACCCAGGTCTTCCATTTGAGATTTACGGTCTTACAAATACAATACAAATGACTGATAATGACATTTTATGCATTTAGCAATGTACTAACCTGTCTAATCATGAAATTTGTGTTAAAATGAGATGTGTCCAACTGACCTCCAGGCCTCAGTTGTAAAATCCTGCTCAACCATGTACTGATAATAACTGTTCAGTTATTATCAGTAGACCAACGGCTGTTCAGACTGTTTCATGAACTTTTAAGAGTTAAATTTATTGACTATGAGTCATTACTTTATTCTAAGGGCTCTATTTTCGTGTACGCCAGTGAGGCGGCAGAGGGTGGCGGACCCCACGCAGTTGTATTTTCATCTGGGGGAGCCCGGCCGCAGCCAGTTTGGTATTTTCGTGAACTGAGGCGCACTGAGATCCGCCAAGCTGAATACGGAAAAGAGCCAGACCATGGAGCGTGATGCATAATTACGCACAGATGGTTCCGATTTTAATGCCATTTTTGGAATTAATGTTGTGATCTGTGCGCACAACCCACCTTTGTCACGTGAGGTTTGAATATGTGCAACTTTATGTGAGTGTCTTTATTTGTGGAAAGGGATGTTTGTCTTACTAGTGGGTCCAACATTACACACACCAAATCCATCTGTGTTCATATGAGAGAGTGTGGAGGATGCCCAATGCAGCGACTCTTGTTGAGGAGCTGCCTTCTGTCGCCATCGTGTGGCATTACTGTCTTAATCTCTTTGACTACTTCATGAAAATAGTAATACGCCTCGCCGGTTGTGGAGTTAAAGGCGAGGAAAGGAGCTGATGTTATTGGTCAATACAGGTCTCAGCTGTGTTAAACCCACTCTCCGCCCTCTCTCCTCCCTCGCTTCGACTTACGCCTCTGGGAGGAGCTGAGTTAGGGAGGGGGGATACTTACGCCGGGCTGCGCCGCTCACCAAAATACCAAATTGTGCTTGGGAACGCCTTGTTGGTGCCGCGGACCTGACTTACGCTGCGCCTGCGACACATCTCCCGCGAGGCATGAAAATAGAGCCCCAAGTAAGAGAAATAGTTTAGAAATGTTTGGTTTATATTTTATTCATTTATTTAGTATCTTTAACCATGAGGTGGTTATAATGTCATTGAATAATCTGAATGTTAGCATATAGAATCCATTATGAATCATGATGAGGTTTATCTGCATATGTTTACTCTTTTGTTGTTCACAGTTTCTATGTGTTACTATCTGTTTCATTTCAGATTAGTTTAGCATTCAATTTGATACTTAAAACATAATGAGAATGTTTGATGTGACTCTACATTTTTACAGTCTACATTTCTTCATATGTGTTAAGTATCAAATCATTTGTCATGAAACCAAGCATTCAGTGTTATTAATCCTAGTGAGTGAGTACCAGACCTGACTTTTCTTTTTTACCAGCCAAAAGTATAAGTTAGATCAAATAACCAGGTTCCTGACCCCTCCTCTCTCTCCTCACACACAGACCCCCAGAGACACCTCCAGTGTGAAGGAGATAAAACCAGTAAAGTTGGGGTGCTCACTCTCTTATCGCTCTTCTGAGTGCGCTCTTCAGTTCTACTCTTTTGCTCTTGTTTCTTGGGTCTTCTCTTAGTCCTCTTCTTTGTTTTCTCTTAGCTCTTACTACTTAGTCTTACTTCTTCTTAGTCCTACAAGTTTTATGCCACATGTTCATTCACGTTGTTTTTTCTTTAACATCATCTTAGTTCAAGTTTTGAAACTTCAACTTTTTGTGCGCATAGCAATTCAAGATTAAGCCTTTAATAGATTTTTTATTTAGTTTCGCAAAGTTATTTTTGAAATACCTTCGACTGGCCATTGAGCCGCTTTTCCTGAGTTGTCTGCATGATTTCAAAGTCACCTCTGAATGCCACACAGCAGGCCCAAAGTCATCGTGTGAGCCTAGGTTTTGAGTGAGACCAAAGGAGCAACCAAAGGATATTGTGGTTATGACTCAGATATTCACTTATTCATGTAATCCTAGATTCATTCATGTTGTACCTTCATTTATCCTGTAATAAACCAATCATTATTTTTTCTAAGTTCCTGTCTGTTAGTATTCTTCCAGAAGTGGAGTCCCTGAAATGAGAATTTCTGCTTGAGATATGACATTGATTAATTTAGGTACGACTTAATGTTTGATTTCTGAATTAAATTTTTGTTTTTATTTGTTTTAATAAGGGTGGGTGGTGCCCCTTTCAATGAGTGCATGAATGTCATAATTTAAGATTATTAATCTTCAGACATTTAACATCAATTCAAATCGCTACATTGGGCATCAGGGACTAAAGAGGTCAAGATTTCATCAAAGTGCAAGTACAGCTCAAGAGTCATTAGAAGCCTGAGAGCTGTCCATGAGACATCTAAATGACACCATTGGACAGCCATGTACAAGCCTGAAGCAGTTCTGTGACAAATAGCGGTAACAGGAAATGCAACAGGTAAAAGGAGTAGGGAGGTGGGCCTAATACCGCTGCTATTAAGTATTTAAGAACCATCTTGCTCCTGTCAGCTGTGACACAAACTTTGCAGTATGGACACATTTAGATTGATAAATGTCCTTCATCTGCCATCAGCAAGAACTGTTACACAAGGTAATAGTGGATGGGCTGTTGGATGCCAGCGGTCTGTGAGATGACACTATCAGAGGTGACCGCTCGTCCTGCCTGCAGGGAGAGATGTGTGATGCATTGGCAAGAACAACCACCTTGTCAAAACCCCGATTCGCTGTCGCTCTCTGTTCAGACATGAGATTAAGGTTAAGCTGTGCCAAAAACTACTGTCAAAATAGGATCAGTGTGTGTGTGTGCTGCCATATAACAGGGCTATTTCTCCACAGACAGCTCTGGGCAGTTGTGAGACCCATTGCTCCCCAAAGCCATCTTGTGGAAATCGATTCACCTTTCCCCTTTTCAAGCACACACACTGACACAAACACAATCACATGCACAACACACAGATCCTTGCATGCACACACAAAGAGGAAAAATCTCCCTTCTGGTACCCCAGTGAAGCCACTTTTGTGAGAGGTTGGAGTGACATCAATTGCACTCAGATAAAAATGGATTTGGCCCCGTCTGTTGGCTCAGTAATGCATTCTGATGCTGCAGCAGGGGAAGATTTATCAGGAGGCAAATCAGACACCTCACTTTCACATGCAAACATATCTCACACAGGTAGAGTCTCATACACTGAATCACACTATGCCCACTGCAGCATTTTATCACATCTTTAATCTCTCATTCTTACAGAAGGTCAAAATCAATGTATATAGTGCTGCACAGTATTTGGAACTTAGTTTTATCCAGCTTATCAATTACCCAGTCTGAAGTCTTTATCATTCTCATGACTCCTATTACTGACTCTGTATTCCTACTTCTACATCTCTGTACACAAGATACGCTTCACGATACTAAGGCTACACTGAAAAATTGACTGCATGAACTTTATGAAAAACCTGTGCTCAGAAACTGTTCACTGATGTGTTGAATTCAGGCCAGACAATAAAGGTATATGGAAAGATATACAAACTTATTTCTTAGCTTGGTAACTTATCGCTCAGCTCAATTAAATACTTGGTTCTGATTGGTTCGAAGACCTACAGTAGTGATATTGAGACTTCAATGTAGATGTTAGTTGTCATGTGAATGTAATCCACACGCAGGTCAATGAGAGTACTATAGAGGCCCCACCAGCCAGTACATTTTTAGCTGTTTGAATAAACAACTTTGAAATCAAAAAAGTCACCTTTAAATAATACATCAAGGCCAAATGTTGGCACCTCAACTTAGTGGATGGGTAATAACTAGAATAATGCATAGTGAGTGGGCGGTGTTAAATGCATTTCTTCCCATTCCAGTGTATAACTTTGTATTTACTTGTTGAACGTTCAGAGGGGCTGTGGAGGCAGTCACAATCCCAAGCTGAACCAGCAGCCTGTCAAGGATTGTTGCCCTGACTGACCACTGCTGCAAAACTTTTGGAGACAAAGTACACCTCTGTGACGGTTAAAGTGTGTTCTGACTTTAATCCTTGAGAGAAAATATGTTAAGAACATTTTGGCTGGTCCTCCTCACTGCCTCGAGGGGCTCGTTTAGATGAGGTGGGACTTTGTTAATGTCTGAAAAGCTTAATGTATAAGGGGAAAAAAAACTCCATTGAAGATGACTGTGGATCTGCAGGGCAAACAGCAGAGCCATTCCTTACTCTCCAAGCCTCCTGCTCTGCTCAAACTTCTTAATGATCCGTCTCAAGCAAACACTGCAGTTGGCTGAGTAGTCCTCATGATTGCCCAGACGTCTCCTCTGTGACTGGCCAACAGTGAATGCAGAGCTCCATCAGTCTAGAGTGTATAGTGGAGTTGAGTTGGCTGGGGATCAGGAGTCTTCATCGTCCAGATATCCAGCTGATGGTCTGTTATCTGAACAGAGTTTGGCATTCATTTAATGCTCTGGTGGATCTGTTGTTGGGCAGCGGCTCAGACACTGCTTTGCCCTGCTGTGAAACACTTAAAACTTTGATCCTTAATTGACACAAAATCCTTTACAGCAGGCTACAGAGGAGAACACAGGGATAACCGGAGAGGGGGATACGTTGGGGAGACTGACTTTTGGCTCTTTACTGATGTAGGAACAAACACAACGGTGGGAAATAATGACACGACCCCAGACCATGACGGATGATTAACCAGGAACAGCAGGTGGCTGTTTCATGACCCCACCCCGCTGGAGCCCCTGGAGTTCAATTTCACAGATATATCCATCGAATTTACTGCAGATATGATTAATTTGCTGGTTAACTGATAGAGCTTGAACATCAGCAAAGGAGGATTTTTACAACTGTACTGTGTTGGTCTGCATTGTCAAAAAGGTTGAAATTCTTAGCTTCAAGCTGAAAATTAAGCTTCAAAAGTGCAATGTGACGTGGTATCAGTGTATCATATCAGTAAATATATGAGGACTGATATTGAATGCTAAATTTATGCGTGTGTGTGTGTGTGTGTGTGTGTGTGTGTGTGTGTGTGTGTGTGTGTGTGTGTGTGTGTGTTTTCATATTTTCAAATACATACATATATATTTACATGTGTGCCAGGCTTCGGACTTCATTTGTCAGCTAACTAGACCTGCTGGGTCTTTTACTATTTTAAGCCTGTTATTTTTATGAACTTCGGGTTGCCTGTTAAATAAAGAATTGAGTCCTCATATATCGTGATCTAGCAGCTCAATCTGCTCTACACAAGTGCAGGCAGAAACATGCAGAGGACATCAGAAGGACAAACAGGAATCAAACCTGTCTGCCCTGTGGCAGAACAGCTCTTATCTATACAGGTTTCAGGGCCATTATCCGGACAGTTAGTCTTTAAAAGTTTGGTGCTATCTTTATAGGTTTGATGGTATACATGCACTAATCAAAAGAGGAAAAGTGGGTCAGAGTGAAAAGTAAGAAAGACAAGAAAAAGGGAAACACCAGAAGTTACTTAAGGTAAGCTAATGGTATCAGAGTATTTTTGGATGTAAAAAGACAGCTGGGATTGAGGGACATAAAAGATGCTTTCAGAGGGAAGAGGAAAAAGAAAAGAAGGTAAGCTAAGGAGTCTAGATTTCATGCCAAGCCTAATTACTGTTACCTTATGAAGGAAGGTAGGGAGAAATCCCTCCCTCCTCTGTGACTGGATGGAGGGAACATGACTCTCTGGAGTAGAATGACAGAACAAAACCCCAATCTATCCAAAAGGTACCCGTGTGCGCTCAAAAATACCTTGACATGTGTGCACTTTGGTTGCACGCCTCTGGAGCAGGTATGCAGGCGCGCACACATTGTAGTGATTGTCAGGTTGGAGCAGCTTGTCAATATATATATATATACATATAGATAGATAGATAGATAGATAGATAGACTGATATACACTACAGGCCAAAAGTTTGGAAGCAAGGCCATTACAGGCTAAACAGTTGGGAGTAACCGTTCAAAACAACTGCATCAAACTCAGTGTTGTTTTCGTCAACCATGACGTTGACGAAAATATTTTCGTCAACGTCATCGTCAACGAAAACAAAACTGCACGTGTGTGCACGCGCGCGCCCACGTGTGTGTCTGTCTGTGTGTTGGAGGAGCACAGCAGGCTGATGAGAGCTGTCAGAGCGGACTGAAGCTGCTCCTATATGTTTAGCGTTTAACTGACTGAATTTTGCAACTCTGTTCGTCATTTTCGTCTCGTCCCGTCAACGTACACGCACTTTCGTCTCGTCGCATTTTAGTCATCTCCGACTTATGTTTAGCTCGTCAACGTTACGTCTTCGTCGTGGAAGAAAAGGGAAATATTTTCGTCAACGAAAACAACCAGTGTTGTTCTCGTTGACAAAAATATTTCCCTTTTTTGACGCTGACGTTGACGAAAATATTTGACGAAATATGACGAAAACAACACTGATGCCATTTCAATATGTCAAGCATCCCGACTCATCGCCACATTATTAAGGTATGTAATAAACAAAACCGTTTGTAAATCTGTCAAGATTTCAGCGAGTTAAGTGTATTTTTGATCATGCAAATAACTCACCTTGTCAGCTACCATACAATGTACCAGAGTGGTATACTGAAGTAAGATGGCTGCCGTGTATGGACGCGGGTGACTCCGCCTCGATTCATCAAGCCTTTCTTATATGTCTATAGTCAATATTAGCTCATCCAGAGAATTAACAGGAGGAACTATTTTTAGCAGAGAGGCAAGCTCATATACTTAATGTTGGTAAGGTTGTTATGTTTGTATCTGTCTGGAATTGTTCTATGTCTGTAACTTTGTAAATGTACTGCTGCCTGTCTTGATCAGAACACTCTTGTAAATGAGATTTTTCAACTGAATGAGGATTTTCTGGTTAAATAAAGTTTCATTCAAAGAAACGTCTGATTAGTTATGTGGTCCTGAATATTTAATAGTATATTATAGTATAGTATAGTGTATTATAGTATATTATAGTGCAGTACAGTACAGTAAAGTATAGTATTGTATAGTACAGTACAGCACAGTATAGTATCGTATAGTGTAGTACAGTAGAGTACATTACAGCATAATACAGTATAGTATAAATAAAGCTGTTGCAAGTAAGAAGAGAGATATCAGCACTACTCAATGGAATTCACCCTTCCAAATTTACTGTTCATACCCCATATTCTTTGGGTCAAAAATGAGCCACCATGACTAAACCCCTCAAATACATTAGTCTAATTTAAGCTTAAGCCAAAAGAAATTTTGCACATGAACATACATACAGCCAGTCAATCATCACAAAAAAAAATAAATAAATAAATAAAAAAAAGATAGATCTGCAAGAGAGAAAGTATGTATTCCAGTCATAATTTTTGCATTACTTAGGCGGAGCTATACAGTTATAATTATCATTATAACTGCTATTGATCTATAAGAAAGTAAAGAGAGGATCTTGGAATGATGGTAAAACTGGAAAATCAGGCATGCTGAACAGTGTTGTTTACAGCCTTCTTGTTGCACTTCAAAAATTAACGATTCATGCAATAATTCAAAGGTAAGGAATTCTTTTCTTTTTTTTTTCAGTGCTTAGCTGTGTTTCATCCTGCACATTGAAGCTCACTCAAAGCCTAGACACATGCAAACTGTTGTTTGTAAAGTCCCTGAGGTGTCTCATAGAACTTGGCATGTGTTATGTTTGTGTCTGCTGCACACAGAGTAACAGCAGAGGAGAAAAAGTGATGTCACCTGGACTCCGTATTTTTATAAAAGCTTTGATGTGCTGAGTGTTGACAAGGAGCCCCACAGCCCTGCATGATGCCTGACACTTAAAAGTGTCCACAGTAAAACAAATAAATGAATGAATGAATGAATGAAATGAAATAGCATGGAGACAGTAGAGCCTCTGCAGAGACACAATCAGCTGCACACTTTCAGAATGATTATTCAGAGTTTTATTCAAAGCCCAGTTTCATTTCAGATTACTGTTTTGGATAACCCTGGTATGCCTGTCTTCACTTTTAACAGTGTGTCATTTCTGCACCTTCACTTTCTGTCTAAATGTATAGAAGTCACTCAATTTTAACCTTTAATATATCTAAGTTTAAAAGTCTGGTTTTGTGACTGATCTAGTTGGGACCTGTATTGTATGTGCTAGTTTTGAACCTTTGGACATTATAAGCATGCAGCTCTTGCTGGTGCCACTTAAGGTTAAATGTCCCTCTCTTATAACAGTAAAGCTTCTAGTAATGATTTTCCTCACATTCAAAACCAAGGGAAGGTTCCCTGTCCAGTTTTCAGCATTTTGTCAGTCTCTGTGTGTCTAGTCTAATTTGACACCCTCAGTTTTCCCTCCTTTGTTGATGACTCTTGAGTCTCACCTGTGTCTTGTCTGCCTCACCTGCTGCTTATTTCCCAGTGTGTGTAAAGTCCCTGTCTTCCCCTCCTGCCCTGTCGGTTCTTTGTCCATGCTTTCCATGCCTGCCCATGTTTTGTTATCATCTCATCATCTTGTGTATTCCTAGTATTCCTGTCTTCTTCTGTGTCTGGAGTGTTTTTGGTTTAGTTCTTTTTTTTTTTTTTTGCTTTGTTTTTGCATTTTGTTGGACTTTCAATTTTCACTTACACTTCTGGTCCTTTCCTTTTGTTAAAACTCTGGAACATGAAACAAAGTCATAAGTCCATTCAGAGAGAAACAAGGACCAAGATGGCATCAGCAAAGCTCCAGAATATGTTTGGTCTTGTTTAAAATACTGACTGTGAATGTTAACTGAGAGCAGTGTTTCTTGTTATTGCCCTTCATTCCAGATCCTGTGTACCCAAAGAGCAGCAAAGTCCAGTACCCGGAATTTTCAGCAATTTTTGCTCTAATTTGTCATATTTTTGTTGTTGTTGTGTTTTTTTAAATTTTTTAATTTCTTTTTATTTTTTATTTTTTTCCGGATGCTGGTGGATATTTCTGCTGGGGAAATAGTTTACTCAAGAGAAGAGCTTCTTTCATTGTGACAGAGCAAATCTGGACAACAACATCCAATCCCAGAGGACATCTGGAGATGAGCTGGAGATATTGGTGAAGACTGAGAAAGCATACTGTGAGTGCAGTCTCCTGTGTTTTACTGAAACCTGGTTGAATCAAAACAATTTGGACTCCAGTGTGGATCTACCTGGCTTCACTCTCATAAGATCAGACAGAGATGCTCAAGCTAGTGGAAAGAAGAAAGGAGGAGGTCTGGCTTTATATGTCAACCAGAGATTGTGTAACCCTTCATACATTCGATGATACTATTGCTAGGATAAAAAATCAACACCCTGAGGCACTAACAATAATGATAATATCAGGAAACTTCAACCATGTCACCACTTCTCTCACCTGACTGGATTTACACAGTTTGTTAACTGTCCCACCAGAGAAAACTTTTCATGAGATTCCAGACAAATGAATATCCCTTTGGGGATAATTGAAGTTCTTCTATTGTACTGTATATATATATATATTGGAGTGTATTGTATTTTATTCTGTTCTATTCTGTATTTACTCTATAATCTCAGGTCTCCTCCCATCCTATGACATGAATCTCCTTCACAATTTCTATTTTTTATGAGACCTCTCTCTTTAAGTCATTTGCTTGAACACCTCAGATGACCTACCACTTCCCCTCCTGTGACCTTTAATTATCTTGCAAAAACTGGCTCTTCTCAGAGGGAAAGGTGAAGGTAACATCTTGTTATAGATCCCTTACATCTTTTGAAGGGAAAGATGGTCAGCCATATTAGGTGACAGACTCTGACACAATATGTCACAGTTTGTGTTTGATCTCCAATCATATTCTTTGTCTTGCTTTATTCAAGTTATCACAGTTGCATATCCCCTTCAAGCACTCTTTACAACCTACTTCTAGCCAAACTTCATTGATAGAGGAAGCAGGCTTGAAGGAGCTCAGCCAGTATGGACCTTTTTCTGCCACCTTATTGGGATATTGGAAGGCACTAAAATACTCCATCGTCCAGTCAACAGATGCACTACATCAGACAGTTCTGAATTGTTCAAATAGGAAATGAAATATCAGCCTTGTATTGGACTTCCTATTGGCATTTTCAGCCATCTGCCTTCACCTACTTTCTGTTTACTCCTCGTTTATTCCCCCACCACATCCCTACAACCTCCCCCATTTTTCCCACCCACTGTCTCTTGTTTTCTACTCTCTTAACCCCCTAACCCACTCCTACTCTTTCTCTGCTTCATTACCTCTCTTTGTCCATCACAGCGTACGGTTTTGCCATGTCAGGCAGTCTTTCTGCTCTTTTTTTTTTTTGAGTGACCTCATCCTGTCTTTTCTTCCATGCCCTTTGATTGTCCATCTCTGTTCACTGTACCATGTTTCTTTGAGTACTGAAAATTTAGAGGGAATTGGGAAGACTGTAGTCTGACATTTAGTGATAGAAAATTAAATGTACTGTCTCTACCTTACACACACACACACACACACACACACACACACACACACACCTCACCTCAAGTGTTTAATTAATTATAACTATTATCCTAAGCATGATCCCTTATGCAGAAACGTGCTTTCATTTCACACCTTTAGGAGTACATGGTTGCCAAGCTTCACCGTACATTGTGTGATTGTGCATTCTGAACAGCAGTCACTTGACTATTCTAAACAGCAAGTAAGGTTGTGAACAAAAGCGCCTGCCAAAGGGGAATGGGTTTGGTGTCAAGTAATGTACAATGAAGAGAGGCCAGAGGCTGTGTTTAAGTAATGCAATCTGCATCGAACTGCGAACCTGACGCTCCTCAGGGTCAAATGTAATCAGAAATGTAATCAGAAAAGGATTCTGGCTTCTGTGCAGATCTAATATTCAAATAAATAGGCCAGACTCAATGCTTTACACCTGCTATAGTACAGAATGTGTAAAGTATAGTTGCTCTTTGCTGCAGCATATTATATAGAAGAGCTGATTTCAACAATACCAAGTGTTCATAAGTGTATGTACTTGTGCTCTAAAGTTGCATAAGGTGAGGCCGGTCATGACCAAGTAAGTTATAGTACCATGAATTTACAAAACTTCCACTACTATCACCAAAGTGCTGTGCTAGCACACTGCAGTTGGCAGTAATAGAATCAGTAAACAAATTGTTTAATGCATGTGCTGACTGAGTCACTGCACCCAGAAAATCACTGAGCTATGGTACCTCCTGGTGTATAGATCCTGGAGAGAGCACCTTCCCAAAGCTGGTTGCTGCCTACATGATTTCCACTGCGCAGCCCGGTGTATGCATCAAACTGGACTCCTGCAGGCTCTAGGGCTCTGCACCAATTTACATAACAATAACTCTTCCAAGGGACCGGTCTGAGGGGAGCTGCTCCACATGGAGGAAACAAAGATGGAGGATGATGGATCAGAGTGTTTACACAAAGCCACTGAGGAGAACCGTGTACTTTAACTAAATTAACTGACATAATCATTGGGAATAAGTGGTACTGTAAGTAAGGCAGTGTGTTATTTTAATAGGTCAAGGATACAAAATCATTCCTTCATTTTCCAGATGTGGACTTATTTATATTGTCAGTAACTCTTTTAATGGCAAGACTTTGGTTCACATTTCTTCATATCATGAGTATTGCAATGCAGTATAAGGCTAATTATATGTTTCTAGGAATAAGAATCGAAAGCTGCTTCCTGGTGAGAACCCATTCCTAGTAGTTTGAGCCATGGATATAATTTGACATTCTGCTTAACAGTTTCTTTATCGAGGCCTTAGCTTCATGTGCAATGTAAAACAATGATGCTGTGTAAGAAACTTTGAGTGCAAACACAGAGGAGTCAAGGAAGCAGTCATGACAAAAAAGAGAAGGCAGAGTTGGTCAAAAGCCTGACTCAACTTGTAATAATAGTTCTGATACTACTACTACTACTACTACTACTTCTACTACTATAATAATAACAACACCATTGGTAATAATAATAATAATAAAAAAAAAAGGAAGAAGAAAATCAATGCTAATAGCTCAAAATGTAACAACTGTGGCTGTGTGATTTTAAGTAAGTGTGGAAATACCTGCAATATTTTTCGATACAGCATGGCATTTT
Source organism: Xyrichtys novacula (assembly GCA_962446985.1). Classification (NCBI taxonomy): domain Eukaryota; kingdom Metazoa; phylum Chordata; class Actinopteri; order Labriformes; family Labridae; genus Xyrichtys; species Xyrichtys novacula. The sequence goes on along the minus strand of OY660870.1, from coordinate 5,595,152 downwards.
TTAATGAGTGCCAAGTGTTAAACGCTGTACGCCAACAAGGCATGGAGAAAGGTAATCAGGTCCATTAAATATCCAATGAAGCATTTGACAAAACCCAAAAATCAATAAAGCTTGAGCTTATCAAGTCTTCCATCAGGTCCTGAGGGTCTTATGAAGTAACCTTATCTTCACCTTAACTTCAAGTTTGGCCACATTGAATTAACCAAATCAGTGGTGCACACACATTCATAGACTGACTAATAAACTTCAAGAAGAGTTTCCATGGTCAGATAGGATGATGGCTGGAGGTATAAGGAGGTCCAAATTGTGGCTCCATGACACTGAAGCTGAAGACAGGGATGAAGAGAATGCACTTGTGTAACATTTTACTGGTCCAACATATCACACAACAAAGATCTTTGATTCAGGCTAACAGTGACATGCAGCACTGTCAGCAGGTTAAGCAGCCAACACCTCTGGATTCTCAGTGTTTTCACAGGGTTACATCTCAAAAGTGAACGTGTATTCAGAATGTAGTTTTAATACATCTACACAAGTCCCACCATAATAAAACTGTACTAGTACTACTGTCAGCACTGCTGTACCAAGCACCATTTATCTTTCCTTTACTGAGGATACTTGGTGGGACTAGATGCAGTATCTTGATAGCAGAGCAGTTACAGTGCTGCTGTATTTCATCTCAAGATGAAAAAGTGTCCTTGATAACATGAGCAGCAGTGGAGGACTGATATGTAAAGCAGTCAGAGTCAATCATAGGGCTCTATTTTCGTGCCCCGCCGGTGGTGTGGCCCAGGCGTGGCGTAAGTCAGGTCCGCCATGCCGATAAGGCATGCCCAAGCACACTTTGGGATTTTGGTGAGTGGAGCAGCCAGCATAAGTATTCCCCCTCCCTAACTCAGGTCCTCCCAGCGGTGTAAGCTGTAGAGAGGGAAGGGATACGGCATGGAGTGGGTTTGACACAGACAAGACCTGTTTTTGCCAATCACATCAGCTCCTCTCTTCACCCTTAAATCTGCCACTAGCAAGGCATATTATAATTTCGTGCAGTGGTCAGCGAGATCAAGAGATGTCTGAAGACAGCAATGCCACACAATGGCAACAGAAGGCAGCCCCTCAACAAGTGTTGCTGTAAGCGCTGCAAAGGGTGTCCTCTACACTCTCTTAAATAAGCACAGAGAGATTTGGTGTATGAAAGGTTTCATAGATGTTGACAAATAAAATAAATTCGGCTCACGCAACTGAATATTTTAATATTCATATGTAGGCTTAAAGTAAATAACTCATCTGATCACTGAAATCATAAATAAATCATAATCATAAATCATCTGTTCAGCCGCTGCAGCAGGACGGGGAGAGTACACGGAGACATGTCCAGGTCGAGCTGCATGAGAAATAAAAGGAAGAGGAAGATAAAAATTGGGGGGAGACGAATTAAATATCTTGTTCACCTCACCATGTTTGTCTATTTACTAGATATTTAACTTAATGCGGTTTCAGCTGTGTTAATTCAGTCAGGTTGAGTGTCTAAACGCTTGCCAAATGCGCTCATCAGATCAGATATAGATCAGAATATATCTATAGATCTAAATGTATTTGCTGACTCAGAATATTGGCTGTTGTTTATTATTTATTGCACTGAAATGTGCCTGACACGGTGGAAACCTGCCAGTGAGGCATTGGTGACGTATGCACACTACGCCGCCAGTCTACCAAAATACCACTAGACCATCTGCACTCCGCCTGGGCTGAAAGCTGACCAGGTCTGAATTGGCGAGCTTTCAGCGCACTTTCTACGCTGTTGGCGAGCACGAAAATGTTGCTGCGCCATCTGATTCTGTCAATGCCTCCCCCTACCGCGCCACCACACCCAGCTTGAGAACGAAGAACTATGGACAGACATATTCTGACTCCATGGATCTTTCTACAACTACTGCCATAACAATCACAGCAATTTCTTCTTTTCAGTTTTCAACATTTCTGTGAAGATTCTGAGGGTATAAGTGCTGGAGTTTATACAACACAGCAAGTTTATATAGAAAGGGGAAATTTTTGTGCCAATTATGAGCATAACAGCTAATGAAAATGAGCACCATCACTGAGATTATTTGTCTTTTGTCTGAGTTCTGCAGATACAACAGCCACACAAACAAACCCACAATATTGCCCATGGTCTACTTTTCTGCTACTCTCTTCTTTTCTCTGTCTCTCTTTCCATATTGCTTTCATTCTGACAAAATCCAATTGATGGCCAACCCACAGGAGCTTGTGTTTATGTATGCATGAGTGTGATCCTGAGCATATGAGTGCATTTGTGCACGGTGTCATAATATATGTATAGCCATGCAAGAAATTGTGTGTGTGTGTGTGTGTGTGTGTGTGTGTGTGTGTGTGTGTGTGTGTGTGTGTGTGTGTGTGTGTGTAGAGTGTTTGTATGGTTGTGTAAGTGCACATGTCCGAAAAGATGATGTTGGCCCTCCTATCTGAGGGTTTCTTGCTGGAAGGCAATAAATTCTTTCATGGTGACGAGACCTCAGCAATGAGATTTCCTGGATAGTTGTAAATGTTCAATCACTTCTCCTCTTTTCTCTCTGCAGCCAAGGCTGGGGCCGAACAAGTGGTGAGGGGTGAAGAGAGGAATAGAAAAGAGGGACTGGCAGTAGAAAGAGATGTAAAAGAAAAACAAAAAAATATCTTAATGATGAGAAGGATTGAATAAGAAGCACGGATTAATGCAGCTATGGGGACAGGAGAGAATGAGATGTAGAAAAGTCAGTGGTAGCAAGAAACGATTGCACATACAGCAAGGACATCTTGGTGTTTAACAGTAGTCCTAACCCTCGACTGATGGCCCTGAGCTGGGAAGAGAGAGGAGTGACCAGAATGAATTCCTCTGTCTCTGTTCGTCTGAGGATAGTCTGCTAGTTTCAACAGTTACAGTGTTACTTTGGAGTCATGAGGGAGGAAAAAGGTTGCATTTCTTTTATCTCAAATAACGACAATACTACTACTTTTATTCACCTACAGTTGCCACACATAATACTGCAACTCCAGGCTTAGCTATTCTTGCCAATACCAGTTACCTGATAGCTATTCCAGCTTTTATCAGTCCAACTCCCCCTGCTAAATCTACCGACTTATCTACCACCATTGCTACTGTGGATAATTCTACCATTAATGACAATTCAACCACAATTATTTCTAGTTAAAAGCTACATTCCTGCAAGTTGAACCAGTTCACCCTCTGCTATCAATGTGGATGCTTCTTTTCTTACTACTGATTTAAATATCTGTACTTTTATTACTGGTAGTGCTGCTGTTGCTTCTACTCATTCATTTAGTAAAACAACCCCTGCTTTTACTTCCATTGCCACTATGCTGGTACCTGTGCAGCTACAATATTAACACCCCCCTCTTCTTACATTTACCTTGCAATAGGTCCACAGCACACAGTGGCTTTGACACCTGCAATGCCCTTGTGTTAGAGGAGCATCAGTATGAGTGGGAATAGATTGTCTAAAAATGTAACTCATGTCATGTTATTGATAATTTGCAAAAATATCTGTGACAGTAGCATATAAAATTTCCTGCTAATGCACAGCAGTCAGATTTTTAAAAGCAAAGTCTACTAAGAGATTTCCTGTAAATTTATTGTAGAGAATGAGACACTGGTGACAACATTATGTCTTTATGATTACAGGTCCTGCATTGTGGCAACTGTGCATCAAAGATGTGCAATAGTGATAGTGGGATGACGCATCTTCAGCTTTATCTCAAGCATCTTCACTGCTCCTGCAATTTACACTTTCACAAAAAACAAGTATGACTGTTATTCTACCACCACTACTGCATCTTCCTCTGGACTTCCTACAATACTGCAAAGGTATCCTACAAGTATCCCTGCCACTTCAACTTTTCCTTTTTATTAAGGTTTCATTATAGCTTCTACCAATCATCCCATTACTTTTTTTAACTACCAACACAATCACTATTGCTGCTACTCTGCTTCTATGTACTTTTATCAATGTTGGCGTCTCTTATGCTACTGTTTACTGTGCACATTACTTCTCCAACATATACTCTGAATACTAACTTAAAAAAACAGATGCAAACAATCTACCATAAAAGGGACTATCTAATGATTCAATATTTTCTGTGTCTGGCGTCTTTCCTGAATGAAGTTAAAACAGCTGAGAATTGAGCTATCTGTCTGTCTATGAGACAGAAAATGCCTCTCCTGCATCATTCCTTGTAAACGGCCGACTCAATCACAATAAAAGCCTGCTGCACTGGCACGACGCACTCACAGCCCCTGCTCGGGGGAGATCCATGTGATGGGGAGGATGAGGACACAGAGGAGGAGGAGGCTGGCTATGGGCTTCTTTTCTTCCTCTCTTCTCACCTCTTCTGCCTCTCTCTCAGGATAATGAATCAGGCATAGAGAGCGGGGTTTCTCAGAGAGTAGCCAATGCATAAATAACACCTGCAGGATAGAGGCCCTATTATAATGTTGCTGCATGAATCCATGTTTCACACACAAACACACACCCACTGAGGGACACACACCTCTGGCAGAGAATAGATGGTGTGCTACCATAACAAGGTCTGCACAGTCATAAAAAGCTTTCAGACAAATAGCAATCTGTCCTTTATCATAAATTAGGTGACATGAACGGGCAGTGAAATGTGTGCATGTGTGTGTGTGTGTGTGTGTGTCTGTGTGTTTGAGGTGCAAATACCGGGAATGACAGAACCTACAGGGAAAAGAAAAACAACAGAATGTTATATGCATGATTTCTTGCTGTTTTACAGTACCCGACATTTGCAACAGCATTTTTTACACTGCAAATCGTATTGAATAGCAGTGATGTAAAAATCTGATAGAATTCTTTCTTTTTTTCTTCATTTTCAGCTTTATGTTATATGATCTACTGATAAAGTGAGACCAAGATCACCAATTTAAACTCCAAGCCCAGAATAAAAACATAAAACTAACAGAGTAAAATGAACAACGTGATTCAGACACACAGCTCGGGGATCAAACAAACTAAATGAAATCAAAAAATGCCTTTGTTTTTATTCATGTGTCCATGTCAGTTTCACCCTCTACCTCTGCAGCTTCCACACAAACCCTCCATCTTGAAACAAACTGTGAGAGAAGTGAGATCCCTTATTTGCTCTACGTGGGAAACCTAATTCAAAGGCACATACACAAAGCATCCAGTGGTGTGTGCATTGTGTGTGTGTTTAATACAGCTATGTGTGCCCAAGATTTACTTTGATATGTATTTTTTTGTTTAATTAGGATTATGTAGTGATGTACAAATGGATCAAAGAGAGGGAAGTCTTAGTGTAAGTATACTGTCACATATTGCAAAGCGGATTAGAATCATACCAAAAAAACTGATTAGCCTTTGCTGAAATATTATCACCAAACATATACTACGACAATGCATTCACATCCAAATATTCATGCAACTGACCTAAATAGCAAATCAAAGAGCATCAATATGCAGCAAACATAGCAGGGCAATACAAAGCCTCAAAAACAGGCTAGGAAATTTACCCGACAGGTTTGTTTAGAAATGTGTCCCTTAACACTGATCTGGGTAAGTGCATACAGGTGTGCTCATGTGTTAATTTCACTGAGTTTCAATAAGCCATACCTACCACACAGGGTCCAAAATTAATATTAACCATCACACACTAAATTTATATAGATGTTTCATTTGGTGGCTAGTTCTCCTATAGATATGTGCAATGTAGAGCTAGAGGTTACAAAAAGAGAACAAAAAAAAAACACATGCTTATGCAGTATGCAGTGTATGCAGTATACGAGACAAGGGTGACTAGTTCACTCAAGTTTAACTCAAATCTGTGAATATACTGTAAGTGAGGGTTAGTGTAGGATGCTATTGTAGCTTTGACTGGACAACATCATGTTCTCGCCCTCTTTGCAATATACTGCCCTGCTTTATGAACTGTACTCATGTTCAAATTTTGAATTAAAGTCACTTTACTTGAAAATTGCCCCGGCGTTCTCTTTCCCAATTATTAATATAATACCTTGCAGTCACTAAAAAAGTACTGCAATAAATGTGTATGTGACATTGATTATTGTAGCTGATAAAGTACAATGGACCAGTGGATTTTTTCATTCATCCACCTCTTTGGCTGGTGAATGGTAATTGTCACTCGCGTTTCCTCATGTATTTTAATGAATGATCAGTTCAGAGTATAACATTACAGACAGACATGTTACCTCAGAGAAAAAAAAAAAAAAAAAAAAGTTCATCTGTTAAGGGAAATGTGACAAGCTTCTATGTTTCACTCAGTCTAATCTCTAAGATGGTAGATAGGAAGGCACTTGGAGCACAAATAGAGTTGCTGTTGCTGGGGAATGGAGGGTCTCTCAGGCAATCTAAAGTATATTTGCACCTTTTACACAACAGAGTCAGGCCAAAAATATCCACCATAAATGACCAAATGAGCAACTATTTAACATCCAAACCCTTGGCTTTGTTTTGTTCACAGTTGTTTTAATTATAAATGCTAGAAATGTCAATACTGATGTTTCCTCTGAAATTTGAATTATAGCAAATGTGTGTCTGAAACCTATTTGCAGATCCTGCCCAACTGCAGAACTTTTCCCCAGTCCACTTGTTTTACCATTAGAGCTCATTGCTAGAGCATAAGGTGGTAGAAGTAGACAAAAATGTGCTCCGAATGCAATGAGTATCCGCCGCAGCTGGTAATATGCTGACAGGGTGGAGTTTCATATCGGAAATGCATCTCTCTCTTTCTGTCTTTGTCTGTTTCCCACAGTCTTTTTCTTTCCTCTGAGGCTTGTGCTGAACAAGCTGCTACAACCAAAGCTATTAGATAAGGAGGTTGTGTGTGTGCATGTGTGTACTTGCATGTGCATGATTTTATGTGTGTGCAGGGTCACATGAATGTTTGTCAATGCATGAAACAATGTGAATGGTGATGTGTTTAGCTGTGCTGTATACTGCAGTTTATGAATGCGGGATGAGGTTTATTATCAATGCATGGTTTACACATGCACATATTCCGTATGTTTGCATGTGAGTGTGTGTCTCTGTGTAGACCTTCATGTGTGCACGTGTGTGTGACACACAAGGAAAATGGGGGGGCTGGCTGCTGAAAAGAACAACGTCTAACTCCGTCATCTAACTCCCACAGGCTCAGTGTGTGTGAAAGACAAAACACTGAGCCAGCAGGGCCAACAGATCACGTCTGAACCTTGCCCAGCCACACACACACACACACACACACACACACACACACAAACACACACACACACACATACACACCCTCATACACACACATTCACACGACAAACACATATGTCCTCTGGGCAATGCAACAACAGCCGTTGCCCCGCGGCATGGGACACTCGTGTGTGCAACTGAACCAGACTGAAACAGAACAGACTATCAGAGCCCTGCGGATCAATGTATTCCCAAACACTCTCAATTACACAAAAAACACACCCCCACACACAAAGAAATGCACATACAAAGAGACACACACACCCACACTGGCAGTTCTGACTAATCTATTGTTAACAACACAGCAAACCAGACCAACCACTACCAATATCATCCAGTTTCAGGGGAGCAGCGCCAGCATTACTCGAGCTGCACTTCTGACTGTGGCAGCACACTCCACCTATAGGCCATTACGGGAATAGCTGCTCGACAGCCAGGTCTGCAGCTGTAGACATACTGAAACAAATACACCTTTAAATTATACTGGTGTGTCTTCCACACCTATTCTATTAAGGATTATTTAACAGTTCAGTGATACTTCAGTGTGCTTAAAATCTCTGACTCTGTTGTCCAAACAGAGAAGCTTAGTGGACTTTTTTTTTTTTTTTTTTTGTGGTTTGTTTTGTTTTTGTTAATGCTGAGAAATAAGGGGTTACTGTAAAACACCTAACATAGACTATCTTAACACAAGCTTAACAATTGGCCTGATATTAAAGCTCCTGTGAGGAATTTTATGGTGTTCATGACACAGACTAAAACTTATACTGATGCCTTTTCATTATATACAGGGACAGCTCTATTCAGTATTTAACGCAATCAATATTCTTCTTTTTATTCTTCTATTTTTTATCATGTTTTTTTTTGTTTGTTTGTTTGTTTGTTTTGGTTCACAGGAGACATGTAATAACATGTACTATGACACTGGCATGGCCATAAGCATGAACAACAAACCTACAACACCAGGAGCAGATGTTTCCCTATTTTTCCCCATGTTTTCTTTTCTCTAAAAACCTGGTTTATTTCTTACAAAAGATCATTATACTCTCACAGTATCGACCTTTTTTATTCAAATCAGAAATGAGATGAAAAAGACTCAAAAAATGTATAGACAACAATTGTTTTGACTTCCTTGTTGTTACTCTTGTTCTTTATAAGAAACAGATATTAAAACTGAAGCAAATGCTTTCTGCCCTGAAGAACCTAACAATGAAAAACTGAAGAAGACAGGACAATTTCTGCAGCCTGATTTGTTTCACAAACATTTGCTGCATTATGAAGTGCTATGCAGAATCCATAAGCTGCCGTATTGGCAATTAGGACTGATAGGAGTCTGTGTAATGAGGCTGCTTTAAGACTTAAACCCTCTGATGATGCTGGCAGCTTAAATCTATGGCTGACACATAATTAGGCTGCTCTATATCAACAGATAAATATTTCCCTCCCTGTCACAGAACAGCAGCAGTAAACATAGATGTGTGGGAGGGAGTTTGTTTGCTTGTGGGGGAGCTTGACTGACTGTAAGACTGTTTTTACATGAAGGTGAGTGGACACACATTGTGACATTAGGCCTTACAAACTCAAGTTATGCACGGAATCTGTTAGAACACAATACATGCCATTATAAAGAGTATGATGGTACCTGAAATGTATAAGAGACAGAAACAAGCCTCCAAGCAAACATAAAGATGAAGTGGTCTCACTGTAAGTGCATGTCAGAAGAATTGGTCTGTTCAGGTAAAAGCACACTGGGCCACATACTGTAAGAGCATTCAGGAATTTTGTATTTTTAAAGCTTTCCACTAGGAATTGGAACTTGCATCGGCGATGCTGGCTGAAGGGTTTGACTGACCCGCAGCTGCATCACGTTCTTGATTCTCAAACGCCTTTTGCAAATAAATCTCTGGTAGCATGTCATGTGAAACCCAGCGTCATCAGGAACATTGTCGATATTAACGCAAAGTTTCTGCAAGGTCCTTTGTCTCACCCTGTAGAGAAAGCCGCTTTCTAATACAAGTTCTGTAAGTTTCCCAACGTGTCTTTGTAAAGTCGAGAACGTCTTCACTCTGGACAGACGATAGATGCGTAAAGCATCGTTTCATTCCTTTTTTATGCACTTTTGAAGGCTGTTTTCTGTTTTTCCTTTTCTTTGCTTCCTCTTCGCATGCCTCGCTGCTAGATGCGCTCGTCATCATGTTTGTGTTGTTCTGATACTATGGAAACAAGACCTGGCTCTTATTGGTCCACGTGACAAAAATCGCTTCACACCTTTGCATATTCGATTGCACATGTGCAAGTATCACTACGCCACAGAAAGGAAATTGTTCGACACCGAAACACTGATTACTAAAAATTGACTGGATGGCATGAGTAGATTTTATTTTTTAGTACTTACTCTCAATAAAGCTGTTTTATGAATCACAGTTTATGTTGCACCAGCATAGTGGAACGAAATTCACCTGCTAGGCACTTTTTCTTTTGTCCCAATACAGCCTATTAGGCATTATCTCGTAAATTTTTTTTTTTTTCTTTTTTTTTTTAAATACAGGGCTTTTGCCTTGTTTTTGATGTTGTCAACTTTTATAACTTAGTGTCAGTTGGCTTGGTCTATGAAACCTTGGTATGATGATATAAGGGAGTGTCATAAAAGTGCAATTTAGCCTCCTGCATTATGAAGATGTGTATGTGCAAAATGTGTGTGTGTGTTTATGTGTGTGTGTGTGTGTTTGTGTGTCTGTTGCACTTCCTTATTATAGCCATAGTGTCTAAAGACAGAAAGTTGGTTTGACCTTTCTAGGAGTAAGGATGATTCCTCATATTACCTCTTTTTGCATGCATCTAAAAATCAGTGTATCAGCAAAGACAGCACAGCAGTGTTGCAGTGGAGTGAGATGGGCTGCATTATCCAACACAGGCAAAAAATCTGCTTCTGCACAAGTCAAACTGTGACATATTGCAGGTTTTTAACTTCTTTGTTTTGATACCTCTGAAGTGAATGGGATAAGGCTTTCCAGGGTCTTAATAATGATCCTCTAGTTTGTGTTATTAATTGTAATCAGGGAGAAAACAATGGGGAGCTTTGTTGGTCACATTGTTTGCTATTAACATAAACTGAATATTTTCTGCAATTCTCAGTGATAAAGAAAATGAGTTTCTTTTTGTCTACTGTCCTTGTCCCCTGAAACCACACAAAAAGTAGAGCAAACAACAACCTACCAAAAAAACTGCTTATTTTGCTCTCCATGAGGTAGACACAAATTTGCACAAGTAGAAAAATGTGTGTGATCCTGTGATGTGTGACCCTACATTAAACTATTCCACATATGCTTAAGGTACAAAAACAAAGTTGGCTGTGCGTTTTTCCTCCATCTTAATATAGTTTACTATTGTCTCCCAAAATAACAGTAAGCTACAGAGGCTGCTCTTTTTGCGAATCAACCCTCACATTTAACATGATAAGTGCATGGATGATAAATCCTGTGAAGAAAAAAATAAAAGAAAAAAGCAAATCCCATTTTTGAGTTTTACCCTCAAGACAGAGTAAGTAAACTAGAACCCCTGACACATCTTTATTTCACAGCCCTATAGCTTCTCCTCTACACATCTCTGTCTATGCCCAGCCAAGGCTGGAGCTCTATAGTCTGACAGAGTCTGCAGAGTGAACCGAGCAGAAAGGCGAAGGTGAGCCAAATTTGCGATTTAGACTGGCTGATAATTCTGTTACTATAGGCTGCTATAGGCAAAGCAAAGCAGCTTCAAATAATTCAGCATGCACCAACTTTCAGAGCAATCTCCTGAGACACAGACTGAGAATGGAAACATGAGGGAGACAGAATAGAATAAAGAGAGGAAGAGATAAAAAAAGGCCTTTCTGTATTCAATCAGCTTCCATCCTCTTTTCCCCCAGCGGGCTGGGATCGCCTCCACTTATTGAAGAATAAGTGCCATTGGTGGATTTGCTGATAGCTAAGACAATAAATGGGAGGGCAAAGGGAAGGAGGACAAAACATGGAGGAGACAGGGAGAGAATGATGCAGACACAGAGGATTGAACAGGGGAGAAAGTGAGAAGGAGCTCTCACACTCTCCATTTAGAGAGCCTTGTGTATTTTACACACAGACACATTGTCTGCACATTCCACACAACCCCTTTAACTGGAGTATTAGGCCACTGCGGTTCTGCAAGCTTGCATCACACCACCAAGGTCAAACAGCACGGCCAGACAGTGGATAGAATCCGGCAGGAGGAGGCAGATGAATCTCTAAATCTCTATCAAAGCCAGTGGCTTTGGCGTCTATTAGGTTTCCCCTTCAGTGATAACCAAACGCTGTGGAGGCTATTGTTAGCATTTGTAGCCTCAAAGATAAATTTACCCTCAAGGACCCAACATACAGGAGACTCATTGAAATGCATGATGTAAAATATGTTATCTCTGATGGCTGAAAATGGTAAAAATGCTAATGGGGAAGTGCAGTGTGATGCCGCTGCAAAGACTGAGTCACAATATTCCCACTATCCAGCTGTCTGTGACAGCTGTGGAGTCATGGGACTTCTTTTGCACCTGCTCTTCACTGCAGTCTAGCATCTTCGAAAATACCTCGGTAAACGGAAAAGAGGAGATGATTATGTGACTTTTGTAAACACATTTTTGTAGTTGAGCACATGACAGCTACTGTTTTTCCAAGTTACAGAGCAAGGTCAGCCCAGAATACATGTTTACAGTTAAAGAAAGTGAAGAGAAATGCAAGGGCAGCTGTTAGAACAATGTGCCCCTGGGCATTTTTTTCTGTTGTCATACATGGTTTAGTGGCTGTATTATCTTTAATGTGATGTATGCTCACTGTAGCCTATGCATATATGCATGTAAATTTCTTATGCTAGATTTCTTATTCTAGATTACAACCTACTTCTGAGATACCAGTAATTTTAGTTGGGTGACCTTAAAGCCTCTAGAAATTCGGCCAAATTTTTTAATGCAGAAATGTCCTGAGGGTCATCAGACATCAACTCAAATCTGACTAAATACTAAACATTGGTCATAATTTGTTGGAAACCTTGTAGAGTGCCTTGTAGAGTGTATATATATATATATATATATATATATATATATTGAGTGACATTAAAATGGTGTGATTACAGAATTGAAATTTCAGAATTGAAGCACTGTAACTGTAGTATTTTTTTATTCACACACACAATATTGTGTTGTGCAGATTCTGGTGAAAGACATTTTCATTCCATTAAATAGCAGCTGATGTGCACACAGGTCCCTGACTGCATGACAGGCTGGCACCGATGGTTTGTAGCATATAGCAGGATAAGAGACTTCAAAGACTAGTGAAGATTCTCATTTTCTTTGATTCCACATCTTTAGTGTCATCTGACGAGGGTTACTGTGCAAACAGTAATGCAGAAAATCTAGTGTTCAACAGAAGAAAAACCAAGCATGAAGCTGTGGATGTTCCACACCTAGTGTTAATTGCAGAGAGTGCCCTGCTTAAGAGAGACTGGTTTTTAATTGAAAGAGGCGAAAAAATACACACGCAGACAGCAATAAGAGAGAAGAGCTGTTTAGTGAATGAGAAGCTTGACATTATCAGCCTCCCTGGAGAAGTGCAGCCATTTGCAGATAAATTAAGCCCCTTAGTTTAAAGTTAATTGGATCAACCAGCAGTTCACCTTGGCAGCTACTAGGGTCAGCTCAGGTTATTCATATCCAGGTAATTATGTATTGCGTGGATGTGTTTTTGTCAGCCAGCCATCAATGGCTTGAACTCAGCAAAACATGGAGGGAGGTTGAACTGGCCTCTGGCAGTGGAGCTCAGGGAGCAAGTAAGGTGAAATATTATCATAATGCTCTTCTGGGGCCACAACACTGCACTGTAATTGGAAGAAAAAACACAAATGACTTAATCTGTGTGTTTGTCCTTCATAAACAGGGAGGAAAAAATCAAAACCATTTTACAACAGCAATACAAGCACTCTTACTGAAGGAACAACAGCTTTTTCCCACCAAATTAAAGTCATCACATCTCTTTTTGTCTTTCTTTTTGACAATTTCATCATCTTTTTCCCTTTTCCTTCACAGAGAGCCTGTCTCCATTGCTCACAAGCTCTGTCATGGCTCACCTACACACACGTGCACACATCGTCTTGCCGTGGGAGACTCTGGCGTCTGTGCCAGTGAATAAAAACCCCATTATTCAGCTAATTAATAACTTAATTAAAGCTCACTGGCACGTCAGCCCTGCTTGATTACATCATTATTAGGAGTAATTGGGGATTTCTTTAATGGCACCTTGAGAGAAGGAGAGGGAGAGAAAGGCCAAGAGAGTTAGACTGTAACAGAGAGAAAGAGATGTTCTTGGTGCAACAAAGTGCTTGCTTTTCCTTAACATTTGACAAATATAAATGCTATAAAACATCATTTAACCCAGTTCAATCATTGATGTAAGCTAAGTGTTAAGTGCATAATTTTGTCATCAGTGAGTCATCAAGAAGTCAGCTGCTGCTGGGCCAATGAATGCATTTAATATTTTGTGCCTCAAGCTGAAAACATTAAGCTGCACACATGAAAAATAAGTGATGAATCAAATCAAACAAAATACAACCAATGAGTGAAGCTCTCATTATTTCCAGATGGCTATCCTTTATTGTTTTATGGTTCTGAAAAGCCTCAGATACAGTGATGCTCAATACTTCCCCAAATACAAGCAATGATCCCAGCGCCAAAAAAATAAAAAATAAAACTTGCTTGCAAATTCCGTATTCAAATGCAAATAAAGACTTAAAAAATGGAATATACAATTCAAGTCAGTTCACATTCTCAAGTATCAAAAATAATTTGGCAATGACTCATCTGTACTGAGAAAAAGGTACACTTGGCCAAACCTCTTGTTGAACACACAAATGCACTCAGCCACATCCCCCTCCCAGTGACCATTCCATAAACAATACATCAGCTGTTATCAGAGTGTTATGCTTTCCCCTGGACTTTAATGCCCAATCCCAGAATGTCGTCTTTATCTCTGCCTACAATAACTGGGGACAGGAGGACGCTAATGAAATTAGTCCAGACAAACCCCTTCTATTCTCATTGTGCCTCATTAGAGCCTGATGCCCATTCATTGTGGGCCATCCAGCAGCACAGTGCCTAGCCCCTCAATGGAAACCATTAAAAGCTTGGAAAATCCACCTCGGTCTAATGAACTGCTGGATGAACAGTGAGAGCAAAAGGGGGGAATGAACAGTTGAGAACAGAGTACTGTAATCTTGTTTTCTTTAGAGGAGGTTTATTGCCAATATAAATTAGATTAATTTCATTCTCGTGCAACAATCTAATCTGGTCAACAGATCAGGTTAGTATGTTTGGCATCACCCTGACAACACATCACAGAAGAGTTACAACATTAACAAATGTGGCTACCTACTTTTGCAATGAATAAAGACTAGTTTCGTTTCTCTTCATTTGAACTTTATGTGCAACTGGTGCCATCCATTCTACTAGCACAATAAATGAACATAAAGTCCTTCATTCAGTGAGAAAATGCCTTTTTTTTTTTTTTTTTGTGTGTGTGTGATATAGTCTGAGCTTTTATTTTTTATGTTCAGTGTTTTGATAGCTGGACCAGCTGCACTTGGAAACATGTAAAGTCCCTCTATGTGACGCTGGTGGCCCTCCCTGCGTGGCCGTTCACATCTGCTTGCAAAGCGTACCATTGAATACTAGAGGCTTCAAGTTGTCAGAGGCTGCTACAAGCAGGATAGCAAACAACAAAAGTATTATCTCATATAAATTAAGACTCACAGACAAATGTCTTCCACTTTATTTAGACTAAAAGGTTTAAGTTATACATTGTGTGGTGATTAAAACTTCATTTTGATAGTAGTGTAAGGTCAATCTTACATCATTCTGAGTGAAGTGTCATGCACTCACACCAAGGGTGAGGTAGGCAGGATTCTGTCAAAGAAGCATCTTTTTTTTGTGGTGTATATACAAAAAAGCTTTTAGTATTAGGCAATAGCTATTAGTTATTGACAACATTTGGGAATATCACGATATCATTGTGTACGTTTATGCCTGTGTAGTCAACATTTTTTAAATTTTGAGCGGCCCGCTCAGTCTGACTGTAAATGAAGCTGTTCTCCACCTCCCTGACCTGATTGGTTGTGAGGCAGACGCTGCTCCCTCGTGTTGTGAGGCATGTTCCACGTCCTCAAATAACATTCACGGGCCCAAACAAAGTTAGCATGCTACAATATCAGACAGCAGAAACCAACCAGAAAGAACCAAAAATTGCCTGAATCCTCCTTTGGCCACGACTGCCAACACAGTATATACAAAGTAAATATCAGAGACTCTGCTGGAGTGCTGGACTTAGAGAGGCTTCAAAGCAGGACCTCCATGATTTCAGACCAGTTCCCTGGCTTCTCATTTGGAAATGGACTAATTGGTTCTTTGGTTTCTGCCATGAAAGAGGGAGGTATCCAGAGTGGCGGTGTGGGAGAGTCCTTATGGAGGGAATGGATAGGGAATAAGAAAGAGAGCAGGTGGTACAGTAGATACTTAAGTTGTCTGGGCTTTTCTGAACAACTAGATTTGCTATAATAAAGGTGTTTAGACTGTCTGAGGGGACTATAGTGTTTGTGCAAAAGAGCTATTCTTAAGTGGATTTTATTGTTTTCGTTCACCCTCTAAATCCCTTTTGTTTTGTTTTGTTTTGGGTTTTTTTGGCTTGTTTTTTTTTTTTTTTGGCTTTAGTAGATGAAGAATAATCACTAAGGAACAGGGCTGGGTTGTTCATTTCTAATGCACATTTAAACAGATGTTCAATCGAACCTGTGAGAATTTAAGAGCCGGCTGCATTCTTGTGCAAAATTTGCTGATCCTATTTATTTATTTCATTTTATATACTGCAGCACATTGGGAGTAGATTGACTATAAGCTTGTTAAGAGGCTCAATTTTCAACTTTATTTGCACACAAGGAGGCAAAGTGAGAAATCAACTACTGTATTACCCACGTTATCTTATTACCATCTGAATAACCCACACTTTTTCATTCCCCAGGAAAGTAAACAGATCATCATGATATTAAATCCATTCCCATATTTCTGGAAACAATTGTACTGGTATTTTGGGATGCATTCGCTTACTCCAGAAGAAAAAACACCAAAACAAACACCTTGTTATGTAACCCTCAAAGACAACAGAATCTGAATTACAGTGACTTGAAGATGTCTTTGTGAAGTGCTGCACTTTTCCCATGTCCTCGCATTACTGAACACTTATTTAATTTAACCTCCTGCTGTTAGTTTGCTTCACAAAAATAAGTGACAATTGGTCTCTTGGGGCGAACACAGAGAATGAAACTCCATGAGTCCAACTCCACAGGGAGATAGTTTGGATCATCACGCTGGAGGCAGATTATTGTCTACTCAAAAGAACAGAAACAAAGGAAGAAGGAAGAGACTCAGTTGAAATTGTCTGTCAGCCTGAATGGGATAAAACCAGGATCTGAAGCTGTCATCCAGCTGGACTAAAAAAAAAAAGATTTGCATAAGTTCAGATGTCCAAGAGTAGAAAGATTTAAACCAAACTAAATATAAAAGTAAGTGAAAAAGAAAACATTCTGTTGGACGGCTTGTTTGAGCTTTGAGGCTGTACCTCTCTCTACATTTTTCTGTCAGCTTGGAAAGCTTCTCCTTGAACAGTCAGTCAGTATTACCAACTTTTATTTTATTTTTTTCTGTTTGTTTGTTTGTCATCTTTTCGTAGTTGTTTTCTTAGATTTTTCAAATATCAGGAACATTATGGTTCAAGTAACTAAGGCACAAACCCACTGATATGTTCATTTGAGAGACATGTTCCCATCTTAGGAGCCTTGCTGCAGCATTTCTGTCTTTTTCACTTGCTTATGTTGTTGAGATTGTGCAATATGGATAAAGAGCCATACATTCATGCACCCTGTATATTATGAGCATACTTTACAGTAAAAGACAAATTGCTCTAAGGGGACAGTACAGTTTTACTTTAAACATATGTTCCTATACAGATTGTTGATCTGACTCTGAAGAGACCTGCGGTGAGTTTGCATTAGTTACTTTCTTACAGAAAACAAATTGATGAGTGTCACAACACCCATAAAAGGAAGTAGGCATCACATAGCACGCAAGTGCAACATGAAGAGAACAAGACAGGCAGCTGCTAAGAAGTCCTGGTACGCGGCCTATAAAGAACCTGTAAGCTCTGGGGTTACATTTGGAGTTGACAGCACTGTTTACTAGAACATGCCAGCTTACATAGTGTTTTAAAGAGGCAAATCAACACTCTGGGCATCATACCCGTGAGTTTGCAGTTTACTCTTTCCCTTTTAGCTCCTCTCCTTTTCCTCACCTCTTCCTTTTATAGCCTCTCGCTGTCTCTACTGCCTCCCCCTGCTTTCCCAGCAGATCTCCCCTCTCCAGCCTCTATGCACAGAGTTGATGGTGGTGATTTTTTTCAGCCAGAAACCCATATCCCATATGTATTATTTATTTTTCATTTCCTTCCTGCTCAGTGGTGTGGTGAGGTCAGCCATCTATTTCTGGCATAAAGCTGAAAACTTCTCAGCCAATCGATAAGGCAAGGATAAGGCGATGGACACCAACAAAACTGCAACCAGCTCCAAAAACCAACTGTGATTACCTTTTTTTTTTTTTTGCTTTTACATGTCTTTATTCCTCTTACCTCCTTCCTCTGTCAACTTTCAACATACTGAAAGAAGATTTAGGTCATCATCTACCATTGGAAATGTGCTTTTCAATTTTCTTCCATACTATTTTTCTTCCACTTTCTCTCTTTGCTCTGATTTCCTTTGCTCCACGTTTTCTGTACTTTAACATGACTTATGTGTGAAACAAAAACCTGACAATAAATGTATGAACTCAATTGTCTTATCTACATCTTTTTTCAGTGACTGCATTCATTCTACAGGCTGCTGTATGTTAAAGAGAATGCAGCCACATGGGTTGAACAGAGCTGGGTGCTCTGGTGCTGTCCAAGGTGCTAATCTTGGAACTATCCACAGCTGGGATAATAAATCAGTCCACCAGGCCTTAAATTCCTCTTTAAATTACTTTGTTTGACAAAATCCTAGTTTGGGGATTATCTTTAGACCCCTGTCTTCACTGTGGTCTCCAATATGTCTGTTTTCATAACTCTGGAACACCAGCATTTGACATACTCCCTGCATAGTGTAGCCTTCTTGCAACTTAAAACAGGAATGCAAAGTTTTGCGAAGCTGACATAGATCATAAGAAGAATGTAAAAAAACCCTTATAACATGATAACCTATGTAAGACACCCTCTGCCACCATCTACACCTATGAATAATTGATATTTCTCCATCAAGGATAAAATCCCTAAACATCCTCTAAAAAGAACGTGACTGTGCGTGTGTGTGTGTGTGTGTGTGTGTGTGTGTGTGTGTGTGTGTGTGTGTGTGTGTGTGTGTGTGTGTGTGTGTGTGTGTGTGAGAGAGAGAGAGAGAGAGAGAGAGCCTGCTTTACGGGGTTTTCGCTTCAAGGGAAACTCACAGATACCTCATGCTGCTATCAGGTACAGCTACTGTGGCGAGTTGCCAAATGCAGTTTTAATCAGAGCTGAACTGGTGATAGTAATGGTTCTTGAGGGTGTTTCTGTAGGATAACCTGACAGACATTCTTTAAGATTCCTTAAACTCCCGGACCCAGCTGTCTCTCTGATCACTCTCTCTTTTAAACACACCAGGTTAAATGCAACGCCTGTTCAGTGCATATGTCTGTCCAACTGCCTGTGTAACTTTTTTTGCCATATGTTAACACGCTCTGTCACATCAGCACTGGCTGCCGGCCAGACTACGGCAACTCGCACTCTGTCTGTGTGTGAGCAAGCGTGAGCGTTGAGTAATGCTCTCAGCTGAAAAAGGGCCTGCTGCTCAGAGAGAGAGAGAGAGAGAGAGAGAGAGAGAGAGAGAGAGAATAAAATAAGCATCTCTGACCATTTTTGTTGGAAAATGAAAATGTTTGCATTCCCCTTAATTGGCTTTATTGCAGCTATAAATCAAAGGGAGATGTAAATGTGTTTAAACGTGTCAGCTGATAGAGTCCTCACACATAGAACCAGATGGAAGCTGTTGCTGTTATCTCCATTTGAGATCAAAGCGACATGAATGCACATATTTGTGCTGTGATGTCGTCCAGCAGGCTGAGGCAAATAACCATTACTCTGATGACTGCATACCTCTTCACATACAGACTCATGCCATCTCTCAGTTTACAGCTGCCTGCTGGTGCAAATCAAGTGCACTCCAACTTCCTCAGCCACACAGTCAAACCAGTCTTTCAGTTATTATACTTGATTAAAAGCAAACAGAAAAAACAAAACAAAAAAAAAAAAACAGGTATTATCTGAAACGAGTTTTTTTTCTTTACATCTCTCTCTGTCTTGCTGCATATCACAGTTTGGGAGTGTCACCTCGTGTCAACATGACTTTATCTGAAATTGTCAATTTCACTGCAGGACTGAATATGAAAAAATCTGTACATACTGTATGTAGCTGACAAGAAAGACTGTTTCATCAATTTAATTTAAAAACACTTACTTTCTAAATGCACCAAATTGTCACAAAATTAAACTCTGCCTCTTTTCCCAGGGCATCCCTGATGCACCCAAAAGCCTGCTTCGAAAAGCAGTGGTCCCTATATCCTCTTTTATGACAAAGTGCAGAGAAACAGCTCTGGCCTACATTTTACAGCTCATTAACGATACAAAGACAAGCTGCACAACATATACAGACAGAGAGCATGACTGGATTGTCTCCAGGCTCAACCCTGAGAGCAGACAAGTGTGTGAAAGCTACAGTCTGTGAATGCATGCATACACATGGAGGAGATATAAGGAGCAAATACGATAAAGAGGTCAAAGAAGTGGGCTCCTGATGGGAAGGTTGTGGGGAAATATGTTTGGAAATGTAGTTCGAGAATGACTGGAGGCAGAAAGGAAGCCTAAGTGTGTGCTAAAAAAAGGAAATGTGAAGTTTATTGGAAGTCAGGCATCATGTCTTTTTTTTGTTTTTGTTTTTTCATATATGGATATGCCGTGGTACAGAAAGTATAAATAATGGTGAAAGTGTATAGAGTCATATATTATATGTTCTATCTTTTCCTGGTCTACTTATGTCTCCTGGCTTTACAGCACTATGACCACAACTTGCACAGCATTATCATACAAGAGAATAACAGCCAGGAAAACAAGTGAAAAAGTCAGATACAAAGCAGAAATGTAGAGGATAATATCAAAATGTTGAGAATAATAATTCCATTATTTTTTGAGTTGGTATTCCCCCCCTCAGAAATAATAAACTGAGAAAAGAAATATCAGTCTGTTGTGATTTTTTTTTAAAGAAAATCCACTTTATTTTTGACATCTAGGGCTCTATTTTCGTTCGCGCCGGTGAGGCGGCGGAGGGCGGCGAGCCCCGCGCAGTTGTATTTTCGTCTGGCGGAGCCCGGCGTAAGGCGAGTTTGGTATTTTCGTGGACTGAGTCGCACGGAGGCGAGCCGAGATCCGCCAAGCTGGGCGTGGTGGCGTGGCAGGGGGAGGTGTTGACAGAATCAGCTGGCGCAGTGACATTTTCGTGCTCGCCACCGGCGTGTAACGTGCGCTGAAAGCTCGCCGATTCAAACCTGGTCAGCTTTCAGCGCAAGGCGGAACGCAGCTGGTCTAGTAGTATTTTGGTAGACCGGCGGCGTATCGACATACGTCACCGATGCCTCACCGGCAGGTTTCCACAGTGTCAGGCACATTTCAGTGCAATAAATAATCATCAACAACTAATAATCTGAGTCAGCACATACATTTAGATCTATATAGATATATTCTGATCTATATCTGATCTGATGAGCGCGTTTGGCATGCGTTTGGCACGCATTTGGGCACACAACCTGACCGAATCAATACAGCTGAAACTGCATCAAATTAAATTAAATATCTAGTAAATAAAGACACATGATTAAGTTAACAAGATATGTAATGTGTCTCCCTCCTTTTCTTTCTTCCTCTTATTTCTCGCACAGCTCGACCTGGACACGTCTCCGTGTCCTCTGTCCGTCTTGCTGCAGCTGCTGCGGCTGAACAGATGATTTGTATTAGTGCTCAGATGCGTTATCTACTTTAAGCCGACATACAGATATTATAATATTCAGTTTTGTGGGCCAAATTTATTTTATATGCCAACATCTATGAAAGAAAGAGCCAGGCCACGGAGCGCGATGCTTCATTTACGCACAGATGGTTCCGATTTTAATGCCATTTTTGGAGTTTATGTTGTGATCTGTGCGCTAAACCTACCTTTGTCACGTGAGGTTTGAATATATGCAACTTTATGTGAGTGTCTTTTTTGTGGAAAAGGGTGTTTGTCTTACCAGTGGGTCCAACATTACACACACCAAATCCATCTGTGCTCAGACGAGAGAGTGTGGAGGACACTTGTTGAGCAGCTGCCCTCTGTCGCCATCGTGTGGCATAACTGTCTTCAGACATCTCTTGATCTCTTTGACTACTTCATGAAAATAGTAATACGCCTCGCCGGTGGCGGATTTAAAGGCAAGGAGAGGAGCTTATGTGATTGGTGAAAACAGGTCTCTGCTGTGTTAAACCCCCTATACGCCCTTTCTCCTCCCCGCCTACGACTTATGCTGCCGGGAGGAGCTGAGTTAGGGAGGGGGGATACTTACGCCGGACTGCGCGGCTCATCAAAATACCAAAATGTGCTTGGGAACGCCTTGTCAGCGCGGCAGATCTGATTGACGCTGCGCTTGCGGCACGTCTTCGGCGAGGCACCAAAATAGAGCCCCTAAACTTTGATTACTCCAGTCACATATTTCAAAACAACAGAAGCAATCTTCCCCAACCCATGGATTTATTGATATGCATGAGTCTGAGTTGGAGATGTCTTTCAACAATTTCAGTTTATTCTGAACTTGAACGTTTAAGTTCTGACACTTAACTTTGATTTTAGAATCCAACAGTCAGGGAAATAATCGTCTTTCTCTGTCAATTGACCTATGCCTGGCCCGTACACTCTCGTGTACAAATTATTATATAACTATTAAAACAACTCAAAGGGAAGGGCTTCAAATTGTCCAGCCCAGTCTTTCTATTATTCTTTTAACCTGTCTTGTTCTGGTCTAATATTTTTTTTTCTCTTTAGGATTTAATTTTACAGCTGTAAAAGTACAGAGCATTTCTTTTGAAGTAACTTTACACTTCTGTCAAAATACCAGTGTATAAAATATATTTTATTCAGTTTTTTTTTTTTTTAAATTTAATTTCTATTAAGCAAGGTAGTATCTCTCCACCTGGCTTAAGGTGGCACACGACCTTGACACAAGCCATGTCTGCGTAGCTATACAAACTGTCCACCTCCTGCATTATCTGTTCAGCCTGTTTCCCTTAGGAACCAACTTAAAGCTGTGTTTCCCCCCTCTTTCTGGGTGTCACTGAACCATCATTAGCTGATTAATGTCTCCCTGCTGTGAGTGTTAATTGACATAATCTATTCTTCATTAGCTCTGCCCCTCTGCAGACAGAGTCAATGTGTTCCTTCACCCCTCATTGCACCCAAGGTGGTTGTGCCCTTCACCCAGGGTTAATGGTGGGCTGAACCAAGTCAAGGTCCTTGCAGGGTTGTTAGGAGTGGGTAAGGGTTAAGTTCTACTCCCCTTAGTAGTCTCAGGATCAAGCCAAGCTTAAAGCCCAACTCTTGTGTGGAATATATTAAACTGCAGAAACTAAACAAAGAACAAAAAGTGAGAAAGTGTGTGTTCTTTTCTTTGTAGTAACAATTCTTCTTGATAATATATTTTATACTATTAGAAAGCCTGTTTATTTTCCTTTTCAATGGCATTGCATTTGTAAGGCGCATACATTTGTGCATTTGTGGGATGAGCATCAGCGCTGAGTATGTGGGCTGTGTTTAAAAAAAAAAAAAGGAAAAAAAGGAATGAATCTTCTTAATCTTCTCTGCTAAACCTTTTTTTTTTTTTTTTTAACCATTGGCTCTTGTTTGGCTTTGTTCGGTGGATTGGATGATTGAAGTCTGAAGACACAAGACAGACTGGGAATTAAACTATGTATTCATTTAATAAACAGGAGCCACAACAGCATTGCACCTCCTAATCATGCTGGTGTCCAGCCTGGTCACACACCGACCTCTTCAACTTGTATTTGTTCAAAGTCAACCAGCGTGGTTGTATTGGTGAAACTGGCATGAACAGCACACCCAAGCTAATTCCACGAGTGCTTCATAAGGTTGAGGTCAGGACTGCCAGCAGGCCTTTCCACCCTCTCCCCTCTCAAGTTCTCTGGAGGTACCCAGAACCTGCTCAAACCTTGACTGCAAATCTGTAAAAGACAGCCTTTGGTCTCAAAGTGCTGACAGGGTGAGGAAACAGTCTTCCTGAAATGTTTTCAACTAGATGCCAATCAGGCCAGAAGCTCGAACAAGAGTCAACAGCAACAAGGAAATAAGCTATTTGGCGGAGAAAATATGCCAATTCTTCAATGGCCAAACACACATACTCTGGAGGAGCATGGTTACATCAAAGAAATGGTCTACCAAACACAGAGTTTCTTTCATTTTGTGCTGAGGTTACTTTTGGGCTGTCTCAACTGATTGACATCCAAACAAAAAAAGCACAAGCTTTCTCAAACACAAGCTGTATTATGTGACTCTTCCAACCACTTGTATCATAAAAGTTGAAACATTTACATTGGGATGTTCTGGATCATAAAAGGTGAGTTCCCCATTTCAGACTGACAAGGAATAAGATAAGTACATCATCTACATGTTCCTTAGACTTACAGCACTGATCACTGCTGACAACAAAAAGTTGTAGACAAAAAGTTTTTTTTTTGTTTGTTTGTTTGTTTGTTTGTTTCAGATTTTTTGAAAGACAACTGAGTTTAAACCAGCAGTTCAAAGGTCTGGAAAATTTGGAACAAAATAAACAAAACAACAATATAAAAAAATATTAGAGGCAGAAAAAAGACAAACGAAAATAAAGTCAGGATGTGCTCTTTCCCACTTACTAGAGTTTACAGAGTTTCCAAACAACCTCTGTCCTGACAAACTTGCAAATGTATAAAGAAAAAGTCAATTTTTAAAAAAGTTTTTAAAAAAGTCAAGAAAGTCAAGCAATGGAAAGTTGACTTCTTGAAAGAAAAGTGAAGAAAGCCAAGCAGAGCTGAGAAATACTTCACTGCATTGACAAGTCAAGAAAATCAGCATGTTGTTGTGGAAAAGTTAAGAAAAGCAAGCCAAGACAAGCTGAGATCTGGGTGTATATTTAGACTGAAACCAGCACTGAGAGAACGACACGACGGAGAAAGGGAACAGATACGGAAAGAAGTAAAATGAAGTTGAGGAGGGTGCTAGGGATTGATTTTCTCTGACATTTTCCACTGATAAAGTTCTGAACTTGTCACAGAGATGGGAAAAAAAGGGAGAAGAAAGGAAGCATATCTAAAACATACACCGGCTCCCCTATCCGTTTCTTAGCAACAGCCTGCACCCAAGGCGGGAACGATGAGCTGTTGAGATAGAGTGATAGAGCGGAGAGGGAGAAAGAGAGATAGCTGCAGAACAGAAGAGACGCAGTGAAAGAGGGATGTTGGAGTGCATGCAAACACAAAGTGTTTGGTTGAGGTTTTGGTACATGTTGATTTGAACTGATCTCTCCTTCCATAATCCTTGAGCTTTTAGAAAACCAGCCCAGTCCAAACCTCATCATCTGTATTATATGAGGAAGTATCGTCTATAATACATTGATAAGTATCTTAATTTGGGCCTGGAGGTGTAAGGGGATGTTTGTGTTCAGTGTTAACATTTAAAATCACCACTCTCTGTTGAAAAGCAACCCATAAAGCTTCAATAATCAATACTTTTGCATCAACAGTGCATTAGATCACTGTGCGTCTTCTTGCTCTGAGTGATGGACCTCCAGAGACATACTACCCAATCAGAGAAAAGCAGTATTTTCAATCATTTACTCCTGGCTCATCAGCACTACATTCAGACAGCTGTTATAGAAATGTAGCTCCAACAAGATCTAGCAAATGACAGTTTACAACATACAGTCTGGTAGAAAAACAAAAAGGTGTTGAATAAATGCTTCACATCAACAGTCTTTTTAAATCACATCCGATTATGAGTCTAGACTGCAGCAGAATTGTAAACACTTTACCTTGGATAACTCATTATTGTACAGAAAAACAAAGAGAATAACATCAATTCAATGCCAGGTGAATACACATAATTAGTTTTCTCTTTTTTATCTTTAAATGAAAAAAGGAACAATTAAAGACAGATATAATGCAGATAAAGAAAAATAAAACCTTAAAAATACTTCATCTTAATAGAACAGAGGAAATAATTTCCCTACACATAAATAAACATAGGTATGGAATTATGAAGTGAGAATACTTTGTACGTACCAAGTTGCCTCTTAAAGAAAGTGTGTGTGTGTGTGTGTGTGTGTGTGTGTGTGTGTGTGTGTGTGTGTGTGTGTGTGTGTGTGTTGTGTGTGTTTGTGTATGTGTATGTGTATGGGTGTGTGCCTGCGCGTGTGTGTTCCTCAGCAGAGAGTGAGTATTTGACCTTCATGCCAGCATGGCAGACTGTAGTCACCAGATGGCCGATGACCCATCAACTCCAGCTGCTGTTTTTGGGGTGCAGACACACAGCATGCACACTCTCGCACACACAGATGCACACACTAGATGCTGTCCATGCACACAGAATATGAGCAGGACTGGATTTGGGAGATGCTGATATTTTTTATTCCTCTATCATTGGAAACCTTGCTGCAGCCGAGAAAAGAAAAGAAAAGTGGGGGAGTTACAGTATACATGTTATTATTTAAAAGACAGCAAAGCAAAAACACATGTCCAATAAAATGGCTTTAATACAACATTGAACTGGGTTTGAACAAGACCACAAAAGTGGGCAATGTACCAATTTAAGTAAGAATGCAGCAGGGATTTGCACCTGTCTTATAGTCGGTCTACCTGCACACCATATTAACACAGATGGCAGAGGATGCTTGAGTGTTAACGTATCTCCATTGAAACTCACTTGTCCTCATCTTATTCGTATTAGTTCCTTCACTAATCCAACATGTTGCACTAGTCTTGCTTGCAGCTACTGCAAAGCTCCTGATTTACAGCTCCTTTTTTATATATATTCTGGCAGAACTGGTACTGTACAAGATAGCAGGAAAATACACATGACAGCCCTGAGGTGTAATCCAAATCTGAGCCCCTGGTATTTCAATCAAAGTCCAAGCCACAAGTCCTGTAAATAAGGACTCATGTTGGAATTGAGTCTGAGAACTGGACCCAGGTTGTGTGCTGCTTGGATGACTATCTAATAGTGGTCCATTACATGATATTTTTTTTCTTTCTCCAACTCATTTCGAGATAGATTATGACGTGATAGAATAAATGGACTTTGATGTTTCTATTGTCTGCAAATATCAGCCAAACACTTCATGGACCCCTGGTTTGGATGCTTTATGTCTCAAGAACTACAGTTCTAGATAAACTAAGCTGGTTTGAAGTGATCAAAGTCCAAGGTAGAGGAGGAACAAGCATTCAGATCTGAATCTTCAAACTGGCATTTGACAGTTTCCCCAGCCCTGACAACAGAGAGCAAACAAGATTTATTTGTGGCCAGCTTCGATAAAAGCTGAACCAGGGATGTACAATGTATCTCAATCTCTGCTTGCTCTCTGTTTTGCTCTCTTCTTCAGCAGGGAGGTTTTAGCAAGACAGAGTGAAATGGGAGACAGCCTATTTGGGACAGTGATGGCAGCTAAAGATAGAAGCTGAGTTTGAGAAGCGAGGAGAGGAAACATGGCTTGTTTCAGAGAGATCTAATGTATGATCTGAGCCCAAATCAAGGCAGAGAATAACAGAGATTATAAATAAGCGATGATTCTCTCTCTCTCTCTCTTTCATTTCTGCCGTGTTTAGACCTCCCTCACTTCTTGCTCTACCTCTGTCTACTTTTAGATGTCCTTATGTGTTCCTTAGTCTCTCCCTCCACACTGATATATTCCTCTCCCCTCTCAGTATTTCTGCTCTCTTACTGTTATCGCCTCACTCAGTCTCCTCCTCGCCCCTCTATTAGTGGGTGTTTCCTTCCTGACACTCACCAATGTCTAGTATAACAAGGTCATTTACAAGAGAAGATGGGGCACTGCATTCTCTGCATTTCCCTGCTGTCTGTCCTTCATCCGTCTCTCCTCTGTCTCTTCTGTTGAATACACATTGTCCTGCCATGTGTTTTTCAAGTCATGAATGCCCTGACTTTTTTCACTCCTGTGTTTCTGATGTGCTGCCAAACAGCCCTGGAGTTTTAGTCCTCAGACTGGACAACATCAGATCATGACCTATTAACTTTGGTATAGTAATATCAGGGGTTTGATGAGAATGATTAGAAAAAATATGTATATCCTGTGACTGAGGGCGAGCAAAGTAATCACAACTATCAACAGACTCCTCTTCATCTGTCTCCTTCCTAACATGTGGTTCAGGGTCCTGCTGCTGAGCTGCTGCCTCTGGAATCAAACCCTGAGTAGACTCTGCTCTCCCTTTCACACTTTCCCTTCACTTTCCGTAAAATTCACCTGCACCTGTATCACACTTAAAAAAATTAAAAATAATAATAATCTGTAAGGCCTTAGCACATTTGATATGGAAAACACAATGACTTAAACAATAAAGATATTTTCAATGGCCAAATATGCAGGCTTATTTCACATTACTTTCATCCTATTCTCTTTTAATCGTGGGCTTTGTATATTTACTATGCTACTTCAATATTACAGGTCACTTCTAATGTTTGGGCACAGAAAGAGGTTATATTGGACCTAATACTTGCTTGCTTGCTCACACACTCTGCTACAACATCTCACCTGTTCCTCTCATACTGACAGGAGCACTCCCCTCATTACCTCTGGCTCCTGGCTATGAATCTGACACTCAATCATTTCAAAAATCTTTATAATTCTCATCATTTTTACAAAGCCTTCTGATTAGTTCAGGTCAATTTCATTCATGTAGTGCTAAAGCATCTTGCATCTCAGAACAATTATAATTCTAATAATTTACTCAATGAGCAGTCCTACCTGCCCACTCTGGACTTGTGGGCTCATGGCTGGTGCTTGGTGCTGGATCTCGTGTCTGACTCTGAGGGGCTACAAGACAAAGCTCCCCAGTTACGTGGCGCTGCATCATAGGCCTACTACGATTATATTATTGTTATATTATGTTATGTTACCATTACCTGTCTTATCCCCCTCACCAGTCATTTCAAACCGTGAGCTTGCTTCAATGAAAAAGATTCCACTGCACAACATTTGGGTTTGTCTGTTTCCAGAGCTTTCCTCTTTTTTAGTTCTTGCTTTCTCCATGCCACTCATGCCCTTTCTATTTTTCATCTTCAAACACCACCAGGTAAAAAAAAAAAAGAAAAAAGAAGAACTGTCAGTGGTGGAGGAGATGGCCCAGGGACAGCGGTAACAGCATATGTGATCAAGCTAGTGTCATGACTGAACACCAGCTGCAGCTTAAACATCACACTGGCCCACCGGAAATTGTCCCAGTCCTACTGGATAGCCACTCCGGGCCTGCTGCCGAAGTAAGATAATGGATAATGCAGACTGCAAAAGTTGCTTGGGGTGGCCTGTTCTGATGACCTACGTATTATACTCAGGGCAATGCCATTCGATCATTTGAATTTTCAGCAGGTTTCATAGTGAAAGTGAAACTAGCTGTTTCTCATCATTGGCTGCTTGGCAGTTTGGAAAGTTTGACTGGGTGTTGCAAATTAATCTTCGCTAACTGGACTGTGCATTTGCAAAACTGACATCAGAGGAACAGCCAGATTTTGTAATAATTGGGAGGCAATGAATAAGCTGACTATTTGACAAGTTTGAGGGAATTTTCCTCTGAATGGTTTAGTGAATTCTCACAGTGCATGCACTTAATTTAACCATTTTTTTTTGGGGGGGGGGGGGATATCTGAGCGACTTTAATAATGGATTGTGAAAAATGAATGAAGTCTACTAACCACTGGATCAAGTCTCTAATAATGAAATTCAGCTAATAATGATTAAAGAAACTGGTGGGTGTCAAGTGGTGTTTTGAATTACCTAAAAACTTCCTTTGACTGAACAAAAGTCAAGCAGAAAATGACAGAACTGTGGTTGGGCCAGCTCATTATGGTGTTTATTTGAGTGCAATTCTAAGAGAAATATGACAAAGTAAATCTTAGCAATGCAGCCATAACCAAAGTGAAGTGGGAGTCTTAAACTGCATGTCTGTCAACCTGTCAGTTTGCAGAATAAGAGTGGAAGTGGTTCTGTTATCATGACAATTCCCCTTGTTTCGCCAAACCACAAGTCAATGTTAATAAGAATTCATCTAAAATGTGCATGGAGAGAGGCAGGCCTGCTCAAGCATACAGTCCTCACTGCAGAGCAATTTAACACAGCAAAGTGAATCCAAAGAAAGACAGCGCTTACAAAAAAGCCAATCAAACTGGAGAAGACAGGAATGGCAGGGTGTTTTTTCAGCAGACTAACCGTGAAGTTCTCGACTTCCTCCTTTGTCTGGTTGAGGTGTCAGTCATCAACAACTACACACAAACACTCCACTTTGTGCAGACGCAGGGAGGCCACAGCACCCTGCTATCCATGCTTGCAATGCAAATCACAAGGAAAAAAAAAAACACTGTCTGTGGTAAAGAGTGCTCTTAACTTGTCACCATGGAAACTCCACAGGGCAGGGTTTGGCCTCCTTGCTTGCCCTGTTTGTTTACCTGATAGTTTTAAACACATCAGAGGCATTAAGCTGCCTCTATGAAAGACATGATGAGAACAGCTGAGAAAAAGAGCTGAGAACTGTGGATTGATTTACTGAGAGACTCAGAGATTATTGTACAACAGTCAGATGCGATTTTTCCAAGTGCTGACATTGTCTTGTTTAAAAATGCTATAGATGACCCTAATAGATCACCATTGTGCCTTTAATCTAAGTAAACAAACGGAACATAGATACACTGCTTCTGGAGCTGTCCAAGAATATCAAAGTTCTGTGTATCTTAACTTCATGTGTATCTAAAAAAGTAACAGCAATATTCATAAACAAGAAATGTTAGGATCCAGGGCTGCCACCTACAAACAGAGTTATACATATATATATATATGACAGGGATTCTTTTTTTGAGGATGCACACTGTATTGATTAGAGTTATTTATTACTGTAGAGAAAGGTCTTAGCTATTTAACCCCGTAAAGGAACAGGCTCTAAATAAAAACAAATTTTCTATAAATTCACATTTCCCTTAGACAGTGGATTTGTGTCAACAGTCGGTACTCGCACAGTACCCTCAGGACCTTTCAGAGGCTTCTCATCCAACTCCTCCATCATATCGTCCATTTCCATATCGTCTTCCATCTCCCCTTCCATCTCATTTTCCATCTCCTCCCACAACATAGCCAGAGGTCCTTTCTTCCTGTCTCTTTGACTTTAACAGTGTGCAAAACGCTGCCTTTCCACCCTTTGTGTAATACATTCTGGTATGGAGTGTTATCTGTGGCAGATTTTGTCCAAAATGGCATGCTTGATCTTCAGAGTGATATTTGCATCTCCAGGATGCAGGATGCACATTAAGAGGTTAGAGGTGGATTTGTCAACTCCATCAGCTTACATGTCAACTCTGTCAGACACAAAATCTGACAGAGTTGACGTCTGACGGAGTTGACATAAGGGCATGTATTTTGCCTCCAAAACATTTATTGTACAGTGCAGCTAGCTAGTTTTTTTTTTCAGTTGCTAGCTGTCTTGATAATATCGCTAAAATACTTTAATTGAACTCACTATGGTTTAAAAAAAAGTATAATAATGGAGAGACGGTGTTGACATGGTCAAGCTGTGACCATACAAATATTGACATTGTTTGTCTAAAATATGAAAAACTGTAAAACTTACTAGACCATGTGTGGTGGTGTTGCATTCACCAGAAGCAGGAAATGAGAAGGGGTCCTCGGGGATATAGCTGACCATGATATTGCAATTATTTAATGAGGTTTATAGAGTAATCTGACGGAATTGACAGAAACTGAGGACACAACTTCGATAGGCAGATTTTTGGGCAAAAAGTTATTTGATGTTCAGGCCATGCATTACTGTTCAATATTGTGACCTCTTGCTTATGACACAAGCAATAACATGGACCTTTTAACCACAGAGGATTCATTTAAACAAATATCCCCCCAAAAAGTAAATATCTGCGCAAAAACATAGAATTGGTATGCACGAATCCTTTAGATATAACTTTGTGAGTATGTCAAACATTTAGAATTTCTTAATTTTTTAGAATAAATTAGACTTTTCTGTGTAGGACATGTTTTGTTCTGGCTCTCAAGAATGGGTGATATCAATACAGTGCATCCGGAAAGTATTCATACCACTTCACTTTTTCCACATTTTGTTATGTTACAGCCTTATTCCAAAATGGATTAAATTCCCCTTTTCCCTAAAAAAAATCTACACAAAATACCCCATAATGACAAAGCGAAAAACTTCTTTTAGAACATTTTGCAAATTTATTAAAAATAAGAACACTCAAATGTTGCATGTAGTATTCACACCCTTTACTCAATACTTGGTTGAAGCACCTTTGGCAGCGATTACAGCCTCCAGTCTTCTTGTGTATGATGCAACAAGCTTGGCACACCAGGGTTTGGGGAGTTTTTCCCATTCTTCCTTGCACATCCTCTCAAGCTCAGTGAGGTTGGATGGGCAGCGTTGGTGCACAGCTACTTTTAGGTCTTTCCAAAGATGTTCAATCGGGTTCAAGTCTGGGCTCTGGCTGGGCCACTCAAGGACATTCAGAGACTTGTCCTGAAGCCACTCCTTTGTCTTCTTGGCCGTGTGCTTAGGGTCATTGTCATGCTGGAAGATGAAGTGTCGCCCCAGTCGAAGGTCTCGAGCGCTCTGGAGCAGGTTTTCATCAAGGATTTCGATGTACTTAGCTGCATTCATTTTTCCCTCGATCCTGACAAGTCTCCCAGTTCCTGCCACTGAAAAACATCCCCACAGCATGATGCTGCCACCACCATGCTTCACTGTAGGGATGGTATTGGCGAGGTGGTGAGCGGTGCCTGGTTTCCTCCAGACATGACGCTTGGCATTCAGGCCAAAGAGTTCGATCTTCGTTTCATCAGACCAGAGAATTTTGTTTCTCCTGGTCTGTGAGTCCTTCAGGTGCCTTCTAGCAAAGTCCAAGCGGGCTGTCATGTGCTTTTTACTGAGGAGTGGCTTCTGTCTGGCCACTCTACCATAAATGCCTGACTGGTGGAGTGCTGCAGAGATGGTGGTCCTTCTGGAGGGTTCTCCCATCTAATCAGAGGGACGCTGGAGCTCTGTCAGAGTGACCATCGGGTTCTTGGTCACCTCCCTGACCAAGGCCCTTCTCCCCTGCTTGCTCATTTTGGCTGGGCGGCCAGCTCTAGGAAGAGTCTTGGTGGTTCCAAACGTCTTCCATTTCTTAATAATGAAGACCACTGTGCTTTTTGGGATCCTCAACGCAGCAGATATTTTTCTGTAACCTTCCCCGGATCTGTGCGCCGATTCAACCCTGTTTTAAAGGTCTACAGACAATTCTTTCGACTTCATGGCTTGGTTTGTGCTCTGACATGCTCTGTCAGCTGTGGGATCTTATATAGACAGGTGTGGCTTTCCAAATCATGTCCAATCAGCTGAATTTGCCACAGGTGGACTGCAATCAAGTTGGTGGAAAATTTCAAGGCTGATCAGTGGAAACAGGATGCACCTGGGCTCAATTTTGAGTTTTATAGCAAAGGTTGTGAATACTTATGTATATGCAACATTTGAGTGTCTTATTTTTAATACATTTGCAAAATGTTGTATAAAAAGTTTTTTGCTGTGTCATTATGGGGTATATATACATATATATATATACATATATATATATATATATATATATATATAGTGGTATTTTGGTAGACCTGTGGCGTATCGGCATACGTCACCGGCAGGTTTCCACAGTGTCAGGCACATTTCAGTGCAATAAATAATCATCAACAACTAATAATCAGAGTCAGCACATACATTTAGATCTATATAGATATATTCCGATCTATATCTGATCTGATGAGCGCATTTATCTAGTAAATCTGGTAAATAATTGATGACCCACCGCACCCAGCTCACCATCTATTCTGGCTCCTCCCCTCTGATAGAACGTTCGGATCTCTGGGCGGTTCAACAAAGCGCTACAGTAACTCCTTCTTCCCCCTAGCCGAATGACTGCTAAACTCCTCTGGTCGACATATTTGAAGTCTGTGTATTATGTCCCGTGGTACCTCGTTTCTTATGTTATGTCATGTCACTGTCTTGTTTTGTTTTTTTCCTGTGGATTGTTTAATGTCTGTTTAAATTAATGTGGTGTGTTGTTGCAGCTACCACCTGCACTGTAAAAAATTCCACCGGCCTAGCCGTGTGGCAATTAAAGAAACTTGAAACTTGAATAGACACACATGATGAAGTGTACAAGATATGTAATTCGTTTCCCTCCCTTTCTTTCTTCATCTTCCTCTTATTTCTCGCGCAGCTTGACCTGGACATATCTCTATGTCACCTCCCCGTCCTGCTGCAGCGGCTGAACAGATGATTTGTTTCAGTGATCAGATGAGTTATTTACTTTAATCCTACATGAATATTATAATATTCAGTTTTTTGAGCCAAGTGCTTTACAAATAAAGTTGAGTTGAGTTGCGTAAGTTTGCTTTAGTTGCATCTTTACAGCCTGACTGTGGTCACATTTGCTGCATCAAAGTATCAGGGGGGAAAATTCATAATTGATGGCCACAAAATATTAGTCACCTCTGCTTTGGGATAGCACAGTAACCATTTATTTAATTGTCTGGCTTTTATTCCTTTGTTATTGTCTTTTGTGCACTGAGTTAACAAATCATGGAGATGACATTGACAATGAAACTCCATCATTAACTTTGATGGATGCATCAATACTACAAGCAACATTTCCAAGACTTTTATTGGTTTTAGTCTTGAAAATAAAAAGCCCCTTGATGAATGCAACCAATGTCACAACAAATAAGTGATCTGAGACTGTAACTGGTACTGACAGAAACCACCATCCACATACTGTATATTGTGTGTTTTGGATGATCTTGTTATATCCTGTTTAATGATCCACTTCTCCGGGGAGTACCTGATCTTTTGCATGCTTAGTCAGACATTTCTTTTTTGTATGAAACGGGATGGTTCTAAACATGGTCACTATGAGGAAGTGACCTTAGTCTTCAAGCTAATCTAAACAGCTATTCCTGTTATCTGATTACAGCATTAGTCCACCACTTCTGTTTGACAACTGCTGATTCTATGATCGAGCTCTGCACATCACCATTTTTCATTGTTTTAACTCAGGCCTTAGTGCAGAATTGAACTGTGTCTCTATGGCAATAAACCGCTTTAGAGGCTTGGGGTGGCCACAATATTTTATCTCAGCACCATCACAGAAGGCAGGTGGAACTGATTGAAAAGAAATTATGAAAGAGGTGAGAGGGTGGGGGGGAAGAAAAGCACACAGCATCTGCAGAGCAAGGCTGAGGATATTGAAGGAAGGACAGAATACAGGTTATCAAATCTCAACCCTGAAATAAATCTCTTTCATCAAGCTCTCCATCTCATTCTGTCTGTGACACTTCTCTTAGAGCTGCCCTTAGACTCTTTAAAACCAGATCAAACCTGCATGAACTGCTGAGTCAGTCCAGGCTCTGGCAGCAAACCAGCAGAATTATTACTCCTCTAAATCCTGCAATGGAAGTTAAAGACCCATTCTGTAGCAATCTTTAGACTATTTGAAATATTCTTGGGGTACAATATAAATCTCTTAAAGACCAACTCAACAAAAACAGGGAAAGATTGAATCTCTCATGGTTTTATGGTGTAATAGAAACAAAACGAATTAATGATATAGAGTGGACTGGTTCTCAAAACATCATCTGCATGTCCAATTAGGATGCTTAATGATGCCTGCATTAAACAAATGAGTTCTTCTTATAGGGTTGTGGCAATTTATGAATGGTGATATCAAATCCCATGTCTGGGTCTTCAAAAGAAGAAAATGGGATTTAAAAATAAATATCCTCCGTTTTCATATCATTTGCCTTTCCAACAAACAGATATGTGATACCGCTCCTCCTGCCTGGCTGGGATCTTCTATTTATGAACTTCAAAATCAATCTTATTTTACAAATTGGGAGGTTAGTCAAAAATAATTTCTCTCCACATGATAAAAATTTGATAGGACTTTGCCTATGAGCTGGGTTCATCGTTCATCCTGACATAATCTTGACTGTTATGTGGTTCTGAGCTTTGAAGTCCACACACTGTTGACACAGTCCAGTCACAGAGCAGCCATATTGTACACATGCAGCAATGCAAATCGGCACAGAGATGGGGCAGAGTAGTTTGCGTGGCGACTCTGGTAATTGTAGCGCGCTCTGACAGCCATCTTAATTAGATAACGAGAGAAGGAGGGCAAGTCAGTGCCACCCTCCTCCTCCTGTTCCTCTGTGGAGCCAGAGACAGACGGAGAGGTCGACCTCGAATGGAGCAAGACGACAGAATGGAGAATGGATGGAAGTTAAAAAGGGAAGAGAAAGAAAGGAGGTGTGGGGAAAAAACAAGATTGGAAGTATTTAAGGGAATTTGTGGGGTAAAATGAGGATGAAGAATGAAATGACAGAAGATGAATGCAGTGCTGAATACAGGGTAGTAGAAAAAAAGATAAAATGGAAAATAGAGCTCTAACCTGGCAGAAAGCAGACAAAAACAAATAGAGGGCATGGCAGCAATAGGATAGAATAAGAGTGGAGGATGCAGACAGACAGGAGGGTAATAAAGAGAGCAGAGCTGCACAGAAGCACGTTATGAGTCTGATTCTGTGATCTGCCCCTGGAGGGAGGGGCAACCCTGATTGGAGGCCAGCTGGTTGCCTGCCAGACCAAAAATGAAGGGCAGCAGATATGGAAGGATGAACAGAAAGGTTTCAGAGAAAATACAAAAACATGCTCCTGTAGCACAAGTCCTGCCTTTAGATTATAAGAAAAGAGGAATCTGTCAAACCAAAGAAGACTTGAAACAATTGAGTTTAGTTTAACTGTTGCCTTACAAACCAGCTGACTGAGAGCCCACAATGACAGGAGATCTATCTTTAGTGTATACTTGCTTTAACTACCACTGCTTTAGAGGACTGTTCATCGCGATCAAGCACATTCAGATGTATTCAAGCACTGGATAAACAGGAAATGGCCTTAATTAGAGGCAGAGGTCAAACAATACATTTGCTCCCTCCCTGCACAATTAACTCCCTGCTAATTATTATTGTGCTGAGAATAAAACAAAAGAGCATCATTGCAGACTGACTTCACTGAACACCTCCAACAGGTATTTACAAGTCAAACCTGAGGAAAACAAGCAGATTACAGAATATGGATACAGGCATAGGTATGTATTTATTCATGCTGTAGAGATGAACCAGAAAGAATTTGATTGAAGCTCTATCAGAAAATCTTAACGACAGGACACTACACTATACGATATGATACAACACAATACAATACAATATAAGACACCTGGCCCAAGATAATGACATCACAGTTTAATTTTTGCCACACACAATCTGTGAAAATCCTGTTATATAATGATACACAATTTAGATTAACTAAAGATAGAAAAATGACCCTAAAGGGCAAAGTGCAGGATGAATGTATCTATTTACTGCACCAGTGAGATCAGAAGAACTTTATTCATCCCTGACAGGAAATTTAAAACACTGACTTTCTTTGGTGTAACATCAATAACCAAAGCTGGGTCCTTTTCAGTCAGCTTGAATTCCTCTGTAGCCTTCAGTAAAACTTCTGCCACATCAGCACTGACATGAGTCTCATGCATCATGCTCGTTTGCAGCATGTGGGTGGAGAAGGCAACACTCTGGTACAAGAGGGTGAGATATTTGAGAGGTATTTGATCCCATCCCTACAGTGAATTACAAGAAGAAATCATCCAAGAAGAAAACATGCAACATTTTCCACTCAGACCTATGTGAAAATGGACTGTATATGAAAAAGAATGAGTGTATTACAAGATAACAGAAACACTGATTCTGCTGTAATGTTATACAGGTTCAAGGATGTTTTTTCCACAAAAACAAATCAGTCAGCCTCCAGAATCAGTTCTCTGTGAAATACCATCCAGCTGTTCCTACCCTGTGTACAAGTCTTTAGCCCCT
Organism: Xyrichtys novacula; assembly: GCA_962446985.1. Lineage (NCBI taxonomy): Eukaryota > Metazoa > Chordata > Actinopteri > Labriformes > Labridae > Xyrichtys > Xyrichtys novacula. The sequence goes on along the minus strand of OY660870.1, from coordinate 5,557,437 downwards.
CTCCCTGTGTACTGTTTATATCTCTCTCTGGGCATTCTTCATCTCCCTTTCCTGAACACCACTAACACCACTAACACCAACACAATCTCATCTCAGATTTTCTGTTTTTTTTTTTTTCTGCACTAAAATGCTTGTACTCCCTAATCCAGCCCCCAGGTGTTTTTCAGGAGGTTGCTAATGTGTAGTGATCCTGCTCCACTGGAGGACTCACTGTTCTTTTAGGGCACTAGCACACATAAACACTCAAGTACACATGCAGATAAAACACACACACACACACACACACACACACACACACACACACTGAGAGTGGAAGCCAGATGGGCACATCTATGACCAACTGCCATCTCATACAGACCAGGTGTTAAAAAGTTCCTGCGTGTGTGTGTGTGTGTGTGTGTGTGTGTGTGTGTGTGTGTGGGTGTGGGTGTGTGGGTGCGTGCGTGCGTGTATGGCCCAGTGTTTTTAACACGATGAAACAGCACTAAAAACCCTTTCAGTGGATTGGAAAGCCAATCTCAGATTACAGGATGTCTTTGACGTTTTGTGTGCGATTTGAACGCTACAGCTACAGGGATTAGAGTATCCTTGTGTTGTACTGTACAGTATTATACTCTTTTCTCTGTAAGTCCAAGATGGAACAACAGCTTTTACTCAGCTCCTTCTGTGATTGGATATTCAACTCTGGTTTTCTTCCTCTCCTCTTCTTCTTTTTAGCCATTAGCCATAACCTTCTCTGAATAAATTCAAAGGAATAATTTTAAGATCCACAATGTTGAATAACACAAGTCTTAAATGTAGTAAACATGAATGAAACCGTCATTGCCACCATCATATTATTGTTGATTTTCTACTACCAACAGCGACAACTTGAAGAAATGTTTACAAGGCTAGTCCGAGTTTGTCTTCTGAATTTTATCTTTTGACAATCACTTCATCAAGGTCGACAGGAAAGGAGAAAAAAGTATGCAATCCTGCAAGCCGCTGCAACTCCAATTTGGTAGAGAAAGTCTATGTTGTCAAACTCTTGAAAGATAAACTGTCAATCATGAGGTATAACTTTATCTACAATATTATAACAGTTCCTGTTCTTGGACAATCTCAAGTCAACATCATAAAGAACTCATCTACTTCTCGTGTCATTTTCTTGTCTTTCCTACAAAGGTCCGAACCTTTTAAAATAATGTTTTCACACTGAATTTCACACACATGAACTAGACCATGGTTCTTTTTGGTCCAGACTGAGACCACTTCTTTGGTCCGGACCAAGGTCCACGGGGGAGGCTTCAAGTGCACTTATCATTTTGGTTTGGACCAAACAACCCGAACAAATTTCAAACTATTCACAGGATGCACAGTTGGAAATAAATCCTCGAATCAACACTCATTTTGGTCACATCATCAACTCAAGGGGCTCTAATTCATAAGTCGTAGGGAGGGAGGAGAGAGGGCGGAGAGTGGGTTTAACACAGCCGAGACCTGTATTGACCAATAACATCAGCTCCTCTCCTCGCCTTTAAATCCGCCACCATCGAGGCGTATTACAATTTTCGTGAAGTAGTCAAAGAGCTCATGAGTTGTCGGAAGACAGTAATGCCACACAATGCAACAGAAGGCAGCTACTCAACAAGTGTCACTGTAAACGCTGCAGAGGGCATCCTTCACACTGTCTCATATGAGCACAGATGGATTTGGTGTGTGTAAGTTTGGACCCACTAGTAAGACAAACACCCTTTTCCACAAATAAAGACACCCACATAAAGTTGCACATATTCAAACCTCACATGACAAAGGTGGGTTGTGGGCACAGATCACAACATAAATGCCAAAAATGGCATTAAAATCGGAACCACCTGTGCGTAAATGAGGCATCGCGCTCCGTGGCCTGGCTCTTTCTTTCATAGATGTTGGCACATAAAATAAATTTGGCTCACAAAACTGAATATTATAATATTCGTATTTAGGCTTAAAGTAAATAACTCATCTGATCACTGAAACAAATCATCTGTTCAGCCACCGCAGCTGCAGCAGGACAGGGAGAGGAGACAGAGACATGTCCAGGTCGAGCTGCGTGAGAAATAAGAGAAAGAAAGTAAGGGAGGGAGACGAATTACATATCTTGTTAACTTCATCATGTGTGTCTATTTACTAGATATTTAATTTAATTTAATAAGGTTTCAGCTGTGTTGATTCGGTCAGGTTGTGTATCCAAACGCATGCCAAACGCGCTCATCAGATCAGATATAGATCAGAATATATCTGTATAGATCTAAATGTAAGTGGTGACTCAGATTATTAGTTGCTGAATGTGCCTGACACTGTGGAAACCTGCCGGTGAGGCATGAGTGACGTATGCCGATACGCCGCCGGTCTACTAAAATACCTCTAGACCAGCTGGGCTCTGCCTGCGCTGAAAGCTGACCAGGTTTGAATCGGCGAGCTTTCAGCGCACTTTATACGCCACCGTCGAGCACGAAAATGTCACTGCGCCAGTTGATTCTGTCGACACCTCCCCCTGCCTTGCCACCACCTCTGCTTGGCGAACCTCTGTGCGCCTCAGTCCATGAAAATCCCAAACTGGCTGTACGCCAGGCTCCGCCAGACAAAAATACCACTGCGCGGGGTCCGCCACCCTCCGCCGCCTCACCGGTGGACACGAAAATAGAACCCATTATCTTAAGCACAGATCTTACAATTAAAGATATTAAAAGGAAAAAAAAAAACAAAAAACTGTGAATTCTAGTGATCTATGCTAGACTCATTATGTATGAATCACCTGCTAATTACTTACCTCTCATAAAATGTTTGAAGTCTTTGTGGTAAAATTCTAGCTGTCCTTGAACACAACTTGATCTTGCTTTTTGACACAATGAATTGTAGAGAGTCAACAAAATATCATATACCCTTTGAGCTGTATATTCAGCTCCAAACTCAGATAACTATTGAAATATGTTTTCATGTTAGAATTGTAGGACTTTAACTGTAAATACATTACTTAAGATCATGCAGCATAAAGTATGATTTCAGATCTCCAGTATCTAAGTTGTCTCATGATTGTGTATGTAATATCCAGTGAATATCTCAACCCCTTCATGTATGCAGTTTTCATTATTAGCATACTAGACACACACACACACATTGCACCTTGGCACTGTGGTTTGGTGTCTCTGTCAGGTTTCCTGGATGTGACGGTCAAACTGATTTTGATTTATAGCAGGCACAGACTGGCTGCCTGAGATGGATGCAGCACACACACAGTTTTAATATATCAAACACATACCACACATATTCCCATACGCAGACACACACACACACATACTCCAATACGCACACACACACACACACACACACACACACACACACACACACACACACACACACACACACACACAACACACACATAACACTGTAATATATCTCACACACAGACACACACACAGTTTTAATTCATCATAGCTGACTGACCCATATATTGCAGCTATAAGCAAAGCAAAAGAGAGAAAGGGCGCACAAACAGAAGAGTAACTAAATAGAGTGGAGACAGACGAGGAGAGGAAGACAAAATGATGGATAGTGGAGGGTTGGTAAGCAATGATGTCATCAGGTTTTCAGTCACCTAATACGATCTGACTTCTGACCACCAAGTCATTGTTGAGACACAAACATCGTGTTTGAAAAGATCATGTTAAATCAGAATATTCCCAATCAAGATCTTACGCCATTTTTATTTTTTCATTACACTTTAAAATGATGAATTTGAGAGAATTACCTGAATAAGGAGACTTCAAATCAACAAAAAGACATAAAAAAAATGTTTTTGGTCAAATTGGAAAAAAGTTCAATTCTTCAAACAAAAACTCTGACTACTCAACAGCCTGAGCTGAGACAAGGGATGCAGGAAATGTCAGTATTTCACCTTCCTATGTATTGTCCTTATGATGGCTATTGTGGTTCCCACCAGATCTCCCACAGTGAAAAAAAGGTACACTTCATCTCAATCTTATCTAGGTATCAATTGTTCAACAATGATTAAGTGATCATTTTTTGAAAAATCAAAGTTACAAGTTGTCGTATGGGAAAGAACAGAGTATGCTAGTGGAGGAGCGACTTGGAACTTATTTTTATTCAAATTAAAAACACATACAATATGTTAGCTTACAGATGACTATAGAGAGGGTGAAATTAAACAACACTGCAACTAAGAGCCTTAAGTAAGACAACATCTTCAAACCTTAAAAAAAGGATTGCTGTGTCTCTACTGAGCTCAAACAAATCAGGCCTGGTACACACCTGGATTCGAGAACAGTTATATGTAGTGTGTGCTGGCAGGTCCATTAAGGTCGAGGTGATCAGGAACTGATCTGGGGTTGAGTTGGGCTGAAGTGAAGTTGTAAGAATGTCTTTTAAGAGGAAAAACCAAGCCAAAGTGCCATTCCTGTATCATATCATACAAGACAATCAGAAGAAGGAACAAAGTGACAGACACAAGATTAATAAGAGTCGTTTCTATGAATCCTGCTGCCCCATAGAAAGAGTGACAATGACCCCCCCACATACACACATCACTGAAACTGCACAATTAACCTTTATTTTTTCCATTTTTCTATTGATCTGTAACTCCCTCGCCCTGCCTCTCTCTCTTTCTTCTGCTGTCATCCCCTCTCTTCCTCCGCAGACAGTGCACAGATTACATCTGTGCTTTCATTACACAGCTTTATTCTCCATCGCTGAGCTGAAATTGTGTCTTGCTGTTTGCCATCATTCGGCTTTATTACCGAAGCAGCCGGGGAGTGTCAACAGGCTGCACCGCCTGATCCTCTTGCTCTGCTGGTTGTTAGACTGTCATGTTACGGAAGCTTGTTGACTTGGGAAATTCCTGGCAGCCATCACAGATATTAAATATCAAAATAGTCCAAGTAGAGCTTGAAATTAATACTAACCACCAGCCTGTGGTAATCGTTTTTTAAGTCTTTAAGGATTTTAGCTCTGTCAGTTTTATTGGCTGCTTTGGCAGGCAAAAATTTTTGTATCCTGTACAAGAAATGGAAAACTGACAATATCCAAATTTGAGCTGCATGACGTGTTCATAGCAATATTCATTTGTGGAGACATGAACTGTATTTTCACCAAATTCAGTTTAGATGACAGTAAGAGCCACCTCACCCCTTTCACATGTCATAGATGGAGGTTTAAAGCCTTGAATGAAGGTGGTCAGAGATCTGTTTTTTTTACTCAGTGTGTGAAATATGTTAGTGCTTGGGAGGGGCTACCAGATACAAATACCTTTACAAGTTTTTCAAAAATAAATGATAAAAAATATTGAACAACAATTATGAATCAAATTAGAATAATTCATATCTGGATTAAGGCCCCCTTTTTGTTAATTATTAGTTTTGATTGGTCGGTTCACTGTAATTCCATTTGATAAATTAAATAATTAAATGGTTCCTAGTCCTGCTATCTATGTAATATCATTGAAACACTAAGTGCACGTCATATAGCAGCATTATTGATTACTATGACATTTGGACAGGAACCACAAGTCACTTTCTAAGATTACATGCTCCTCTGTCATACTTATACCCCACACACACAAGCATGTGCAATCTCTGTCACAGCGAGAGCCTTTCCAGCACCTGATAGAGGACAAAGAAGAGATCCATTTTTCAAAGAAATGAGCAGGTAACAACCACTCCTCTGCTCAACAGGCTACTGGTTAATAATTTGAATCAACGGGGTTCATGTGTGCATTCACACACACACACACACACACACACACACACACACACACACACACACACACACACACACACGTGACCCTGTTCCAACCTTTGCCTCTGGGTTGGATAATAACCAGGGATCTAATAAGAATGTCAGCCTTACATAGATTGGGGAAGAAATTCAGAGAAACCACAGTTTTACTTTGTTTTACTACATGTGTAATTTTAGTCTATAATTATTATTATTGTATTATTTTTCTGGCATGAAATTACCTATCACTGTGAGATGTCTTTGGAAACCTGCATTCATAATAGAATTGTTAATTTAAGAATATGGAAACTATCAACAAATGTGCTCTAATATTTAAAACAATGACTGACCTTAAGTTTAGTACATTTAAGTTTTTGCTGTTGCAAAAAAACTGAACATTTGATCTGTTCAATGAACTGGAGAAGGCTGTGAGCCAACCAGTCCTTCAACATTTGTAGACATTTTTGTCATCACACATTCAGGACCGGGAAGAAGGCAGATCTGTGTATTATCCGCATTGCAATGACATGACATGTTGTGGGTCTGGATAATTCTCCCAAATAATGATATTGTAGAGAAGTGGTCCTGGGACCTTACCCTGAGGAACTTCATGTGTACGTTTGGCTGGTGTTTCCAATAAACATTAGGGGCTCTATTTTCGTGTACGCCCGTGGGGCGGTGGAGGGCGGCGAGCCCCGCTCAGTTGTATTTTCGTCTGGCGCAGCTCGGTGTACAGCCAGTTTGGTATTTTCGTGGACTGAGGCGCATGGAGGCGAGCCAAGCTCCACCAAGCTGGGTGTGGTGGCGTGGCAGGGGGAGGTGTCGACAGAATCAGTGGGCGCAGTGACATTTTCGTGCTCGCCACCGGCGTGTAAAGTGTGCTGAAAGCTCGCCAATTCAAACCTGGTCAGCTTTCAGCGCAGGCGGAACGCAGCTGGTCTAGTAGTATTTTGGTAGACCGGCGGCGTATCGGCATACGTCACACATGCCTCACCGGCAGGTTTCCACAGTGTCAGGCACATTTCAGTGCAATAAATAATCATCAACAACTAATAATCTGAGTTAGCACATAAATTTAGATCTACACTCACCGGCCACTTTATTAGGTACACCTGTCCAACTCGTTAACACTTAATTTCTAATCAGCCAATCACATGGCGGCAACTTAGTGCATTTAGGCATGTAGACATGGTCAAGACAATCTCCTGCAGTTCAAACCGAGCATCAGTATGGGGAAGAAAGGTGATTTGAGTGACTTTGAACGTGGCATGGTTGTTGGTGCCAGAAGGGCTGGTCTGAGTATTTCAGAAACTGCTGATCTACTGGGATTTTCACGCACAACCATCTCTAGGGTTTACAGAGAATGGTCTGAAAAAGAAAAAATATCCAGTGAGCGGCAGTTCTGTGGGCGGAAATGCCTTGTTGATGCCAGAGGTCAGAGGAGACTCAAATAACCACCCGTTACAACCAAGGTAGGCAGAAGAGCATCTCTGAACGCACAGTACGTCGAACTTTGAGGCAGATGGGCTACAGCAGCAGAAGACCACGCCGGGTGCCACTCCTTTCAGCTCAGAACAGGAAACTGAGGCTACAATTTGCACAAGCTCATCGAAATTGGACAATAGAAGATTGGAAAAACGTTGCCTGGTCTGATGAGTCTCGATTTCTGCTGCGACATTCGGATGGGAGGGTCAGAATTTGGTGTCAACAACATGAAAGCATGGATCCATCCTGCCTTGTATCAACGGTTCAGGCTGGTGGTGGTATCGTCATGGTGTGGGGAATATTTTCTTGGCACTCTTTGGGCCCCTTGGTACCAATTGAGCATCGTTGCAACGCCACAGCCTACCTGAGTATTGTTGCTGACCATGTCCATCCCTTTATGACCACAATGTACCCAACTTCTGATGGCTACTTTCAGCAGGATAATGCGCCATGTCATAAAGCTGGAATCATCTCAGACTGGGTTCTTGAACATGACAATGAGTTCACTGTACTCAAATGGCCTTCACAGTCACCAGATCTCAATCCAATAGAGCATCTTTGGGATGTGGTGGAACGGGAGATTCGCATCATGGATGTGCAGCCGACAAATCTGCGGCAACTGTGTGATGCCATCATGTCAATATGGACCAAGCTCTCTGAGGAATGCTTCCAGCACCTTGTTGAATCTATGCCACGAAGAATTGAGGCAGTTCTGAAGGCAAAAGGGGGTCCAACCCGTTACTAGCATGGTGTACCTAATAAAGTGGCCGGTGAGTGTATATCGATATATTCTGATCTATATCTGATCTGATGAGTGCGTTTGGCACGCGTTTGGACACACAACCTGACCGAATCAACACAGCTGAAACCGCATTAAATTAAATTAAATATCTAGTAAATAGACACACATTATGAAGTTAACAAGATATGTAATTAGTCTCCCTCCTTTTCTTTCTTCCTCTTCCTCTTATTTCTCGCACAGCTCAACCTGGACACGTCTCCGTGTCCTCTCTCTGTCCTGCTTCAGCAGCGGCTGAACAGATGATTTGTTTCGGCGCTCAGATGCGTTATCTACTTTAAGCCGACATACGGATATTATAATATTCAGTTTTGTGAGCCAAATTTATTTTATGTGCCAAGATCTATGAAAGAAAGAGCCAGGCCACGGAGCGCGATGCGTCATTTACGCACAGATGGTTCCGATTTTAATGCCATTATTGGAGTTTATGTTGTGATCTGTGCGCTCAACCCACCTTTGTCACGTGAGGTTTGAATATGAGCAACTTTATGTGAGTGTCTTTATTTGTGTAAAAGGGTGTTTTTCTTACCAGTGGGTCCAACATTACACACACCAAATCCATCTGTGCTCATATGAGAGAGTGTGGAGGACACCCAATGCAGCGCTTACAGTGACACTTGTTGAGGAGCTGCCCTTTGTCGCCATCGTGTGGCATAACTGCTTCATGAAAATAGTAATACGCCTCGCCGGTGGCGGATTTAAAGGCAAGGAGAGGAGCTTATGTGATTGGTCAATACAGGTCTCGGCTGTGTTAAACCCACTCTCCGCCCTCTCTCCTCCCTCGCTATGACTTACGCTGCTGGGAGGAGCTGAGTTAGGGAGGGGGGATACTTACGCCGGGCTGCACCGCTCACCAAAATACCAAATTGTGCTTGGGAACGCCTTGTCGGCGCGGCGGAGCTGTATTGTCCTAAACTTGTGACCCTGACTTTATTTTTGTAACAGCCTCCATCTGAAAAAAGAGCTACGAAGTGTACTGTACTGGAGTAAAATCATGACTTTGCTGCAGATATGCTGTCAGTGAAACAGTAAGTCCCTTGATGATCTGATCACTTTTGGCTTTTTGCTTTTGGAGCTAGCTCTTCATTTCCCATGCTGCAAAGGACAGAAAATGAAAAAAAAAAAAAAAAAAGATGAATTCATGAATTTTTGCTTTTGGAAGCAAGTAAATCTGGTCATTTTGCTGCTCCCTGATGAGAGCTACACTCAGACCAAAATACATCAGAGTGTGTCACTGGAGCACTATTACAGTTCATTTCAACATCTCAGTCCTACTTTTATTTTTAGGAGCACAAAGACATTAACATCATAACTACAGAGGAAGACATGCTAATTTCTTGTTGCAATTAATTTGAGCAAGTTCCCAAAAATTCTGAAAAGGATTTTTTTTCCCCCTTTAGATCAAGTTCTTTAATAGATAAATATGGAGAAGTGATGCCATCTGATGACTTCAGTCATCCTAGAAAGACTTATTTAGACCCCAAACTTTCTCATTTTCCTTTTTCTTTTTGTGTCTCAATTTGAATCTTGGGCCAGAAAATAAATTTCCATATAATGTATAACAATTCACATAAATTTTGATTGGGGATCCTTTTTAATGCACTTTGTTTGCATGCGTTTGTACCATCTTTGATGTCCCTAATGTTTCCTGCAGTGGCAGTCCAACACAGATGCGACAAAAAAAAAAAAAAAAACTGTGAAAACACAGTGAGGATTGGTTTGCCAAATGTTCACACGACACCTTCTGTGTTCCCATTTCCTGTCAAAGCATTGCTTCCTGTTGGAATGGAAGCCTCGCCATTAGCCCTTTTCTCATCGCAGAATCTCTCAGTCTGACACTTAGTGCCTCTTCCCTGTGTGTGTCATCTGTTCCTCCCTCCAGGCCTCATTCAGTGTCTCTATTAGAGTTTGACCGAGACAACTTTTTGAAGGCCAGTAGTTTTGGACAGAAGCTGCCAGAAAAGTACATATCATGGAGAACTGTAACAAAGCAAGTAAAACTAGTTTTCTTCTTGTAGTTATTCATCTATAGGTCTGTATGTCTAAAAAGGTATTCTCAAAAAAAAAAAAAAAAACTAGCAACATGAGGTTCTGGCTGGAGCAGGTTTTATTTACACTGTCTAGACAGTAGGCAGCGGAGGCACTGCAGTGTGTTCAAGAGTTCAAATGAGGGATTTTCTTGTTCAGCCCACGGATTCACAGACCTGCAAGTCTGTGTCATCTAATAATCAGATCAACTCCTTTGGACTCACAGTTTTAATGGTTCAGTCAATCAATCTTAAGACACAGAGTCTCAATTCACAACAAAGTGTTATCCCCAGACTCTAAGTTAAAGAAAGTCTGAAAAAAATGCAGTGTTATAGGGCTCTATTTTCGTGCCAAGCCGGAGACGTGCCGCAGGTGCGGCGGAAATCAGGTCCGCCGTGCCAACAAGGCCTTCCCAAGCACAATTTGGTATTTTGGTGAGCGGCGCAGCCCCACGTAAGTATCCCCCCTCCCTAACTCAGCTCCTCCCAGCGGCGTAAGTCATAGCGAGGGAGGAGAGAGGGCGTGGAGTGGGTTTAATACAGCCGAGACCTGTATTGACAAAACATCAGCTCCTCTCCTCTCCTCGCCTTTAAATCTGCCACCGGCGAGGCATATTACAATTTTCGTGAAGTAGTCAAAGAGATCAAGAGATGTCTGAAGACAGCAATGCCACATGATGGCGACAGAAGGCAGCCCCTCAACAAGTGTCGTTGTAAGCACTGCAGAAGGCGTCCTTCACACTGTCTCATATAAGCACAGATGGATTTGGTGTGTGTAAGTTTGGACCCACTAGTAAGACAAACCACATTTTCCACAAATAAAGACACTCACATAAAGTTGCACATATTCAAACCTCACGTGACAAAGGTGGGTTGTGCGCACAGATGACATCATAAACTCCAAAAATGGCATTAAAATCAGAACCATCTGTTTCTCTCATAGATGTTGGCATATAAAATAAATTTGGCTTACAAAATTGAATGTTATAATATCCGTATATAGGCTTAAAGTATATAACTCATCTAATCACTGAAACAAATCATCTGTTCAGCCGCTGCAGCAGCAGGACAGGGAGAGGACACGGAGACATGTCCAGGTCGAGCTCCGCGAGACATAAGAGAAAGAGGAAAAAAGAAAAGGAGCGAGAAGAATTACATATCTTGTTAACTTCATTATGTGTGTCTATTTCCTAGATATTTAATTTAATTTAATGTGGTTTCAGCTGTGTTGATCTGGTCAGGTGGAGTGTCCAATTGCATGCCAAACGCGCTCATCAGATCAGATATAGATCAGAATATATCTATATAGATCTAAATGTACGTGCTGACTCAGATTATTAGTTGTTGATGATTATTTATTGCACTGAAATGTGCCTGACACTGTGGAAACCTGCCGGTGAGGCATCAGTGACGTATGCTGATACGCCGCCGGTCTACCAAAATACCACTACACCAGCTGCGCTCCGCCTGCACCGAAAGCTGACCAGGATTGAATCGGCGAGCTTTCAGCGCACGTAATACGCCACCGTCGAGCACGAAAATGTCACTGCGCCAGCTGATTCTGTCGACACCTCCCCCTGCTTGCCACCACGCCCATTTTGGTGGACTCGGTGCGCCTCAGTCCATGAAAATACCAAACTGGCTGTACGCTGGGCTCCGCCGCCATACGAAAATACCACTGCATGGGGTCCGCCACCCTCCGCTGCCTCACCGGTGGACACGAAAATAGAGCCCTTAGTCTTTGTTCCTTACTAAGAATACAGAAATACACAGCTAAACAAAGGGACACCAGAGAGAAGAACAGAACATGAGGATTGTTGGAAACTCAGTCTATCTTTTAATAGACATATGTACTAAACTGGTACAGGTGAGGCATAAGCATTGAAAGTTTAATTACTTTTATTTTCATTTACTTGTTCATTTGGCAGGGATAAATGCATTAAACATTGCTTTATAGATGGCATCCCCCTTCTTTAAATCCCTTATTGTGTAGAGGAAGGCAGCTGAGCACAGTCCTTTAACTGTGACCCCCCCCCCCATCGCATCACACACATTTTTGCTGCACAAAGGACAAAGCCAGTTGTTTTCTTGATATGAGCTGCAGTACTAAATAGGAACACATTCAACCTTCATCCTTTCTTTGCCCTTCTCTGTCTGTCTTTGTGTTAAGTGTGCATGTGTGGACAGTTATTCAAAAACATCAGTGTGTACACACACCTCAGGATCTAAGTGTGTCACTTGCTGCTGTCATCGAACACAGTGAAGCCACACCGCTTTCCACTTATTGGTTGGGGTTCGGCGAACTGACAAAGCGCTTAAATTTTGCCTCTCTTACCCTCTTCATGAAGGTTTGTAATGTGAAGAGAAATAAAAAAGAATAATCTGTTCCTTCTTCCTCCAATGAAAACAAAGGAGAAAACTTGAAGATGCCTCTGAAGACTGTTAAAACAGAAAATCCCTGTTGCAATGATACGCGTGACTTTATACGGATGAAATGATTGAGCTCTATAAATGCAGCAAAGATGAGGAAGCCAATGAAAATCACAGGTCATACTGAGTAGTACCTTCACAACTCCAAACAGCAACCAAATACAATGAGTGACTGTCTGGTAAACATACAGCATGTAGGTGCAATACATTCACGTACAGTATATGGAGCAAGTCATTCAGTCCATTACTTAAATCAATATCTTTATTGGCATCTAGTGAGGAGAACACGACATCAGATCCTGCCCAAAACTGCAACACCCCAACGACTTGTGTTTGTGTTCTTTAAACTCTGAAAAGCATTATGGAGGAAGAAGTCCAATGTACTGTATGCCAGCTTTTTTAAAAGACATGTAAATATCTTCATCCCTGCCTGCTGGTGTACCTGACTCTTAAAAGGACATGCTAACTACCCACTGAGCAATAGATGGCTATTAGACGTCTAGTTATTTTTTAGACCTAATTTCAGCCGTCTAGATCAGTGGTCACCAACCTTTCTAAGCCCAAGATCACCTACCTCAACTTTGGTGCGAGCCAAGATCTACCTATTGAAGCACTGATAGAAAAAAAGCCAAATTGCTGGTTTAGTGCCCTATTTCATATTTGTGTTGGTGTGCATTAATTCATTATGGATTATACATGGTTTTTATTGCATTTGCACTGGGCAAAACATGCAATTACAGGCTGACAAGTTGTCAATTACATGTTTTATCCAGTAGGTGACTCTACTTGTGTGTGAACACAATGTTCACACACATATGCCTAATATTAACACACAGGCAGAGCCACCTACTGGACATATAGCATATAAATTGAAAAAAAAAACAGATTATGTCACTTCAAGGTTTCAAATATAATGTAATTGTCACACACAAAAATGAAGATAAAAATGGTCTGAAAAATGTTTGAGTGAATTGACATTCTGAATATTCTCATAACAAAACATATCTAGCCAACCATAAGCATTTTATACAAATAAAAAGACAGAGAAAAGAACTCTTTTAAACAGTCCTTTTATTGCAGCATCAATAGGTCTACATTGGCATTCAAACTTGAATCAGTGTGATGGCTGTGACTGGATGCTGTTTGTGAGTGATTTGAAGTTTGGCTCATAGCTACTGACAGCCAATCTGAGGCAGTCTTTCAGGTGATCATCACTGAGGCGGCTTCTGGTTTTTAATTTAATAATTTTCATTTGTGAGAATGTCATCTCACAGAGGTAGGTGGATCCAAAGTATGAACTCAGTCTCAGGGCACATCCACTGAGGAGAGGAAACATCTCTCTGCATCCTAGGCCCCAAAAGTCACTGTCTCTTGCTCTGGCACTCAGCTCAATGTCATTTTGCATCTCGATTGTCTCCATGTCAATTTCACTGTCATTTGGCAAGTTAAACACTTTCTGTATTTTGGCTGCAACCTGCTCTATGTCAATAGGTGCGAATGGGTTTGACACAAAAGCGCAAATCTCTCCCATTTCATCTAACTCACCGAAACGCTGACTGAACTCGGTTGACAGTAAAGCTGCACGATATTGGAAAAAGCTAGCATTGCGATTTTTTTCAACCCTGCGATATATATTGCGGTATTAAAAAATACAGGAATTTTCACCAGATGACCCGAATAGCACTTAATGTTGTGCTGCACTGCTGAAATCTTGAGGACAGTTAACCTGCACTGATCTTACCTCTTTTTGTGAATGTTTGTAGAATGGCTTCTGTCTGTCTCAGAGATATTTTTAGCTTTATTTGTTCTGGGACGTTATTGTGGAAACAGATGAACACAGAAGACGTGTTTTGGTCGACATTATCCATCTTGTAACTGAAATAATTCCAGATAACTGACTTTCCTTTTCTTTTTGGCAACAAGTCTTCATCTTCTGTGGTTTTCTCTGTGTGTTGCTCAGTTTGCGATCGTTATTGTTGTTGTTAACGGGGTTGTGCTGAGAAACTCATGTCCTCTGAGAATTGCATGCACCTCACAAAACGCGCACTGCTTATAGTAGAGTGGTCCACGGAAATGTACAATTTAAAACCCATACAGTTCTTATTTGTTGGGCTAAACAGTGATGAAGAATGTTCCGAAAGTAATTCTCAGCAGACAAGCATTTCTCGGCTCAACTCCGGTAGCGCCAGCGACTCCCTCCATGTGCAGGGGTGGGTTTCCTCCTCTCTGATTTTGATTGACAGCTGGCAGAGTAGTCTGATTGGCAACTGAGAACTGAGTCTGATTGGCAACTGAGTAAAGAACGAAGGTGATTGGTGGATCGCTGCACAGCACATGCAGAGTCACATGCAGTGTATCTCAGTCAGCTACCCTTGAAATTAACAGTTCAGTCACCTCCGACATCGCAGGCTCTGCGATGTGACTATCGCACACACGTACATCGCGATGACGATGCTCAAACGATATATCGTGAAGGCCTAGTTGACAGTTTATCCAGATGAGCACAGTACCGTTCAGGCTTAAAAACCTCGTCATCTTCCAGGCCTTGTACCATCTTCTCCAGGTTGGGAAAGTGTGCCAGCCTCCCATTCTTCAGTTGTGTTGTCCAAACACCAAGCTTGGTCTTAATATTAATAAAACGTTTTATTAGAGATGCATTCCGTCAATGAATTTAATTAATTTGAATGTAAAAACATCGCAATAAAAACGCCAAACAGAAGAGTATTTTACAATCTAGATAACGGTTACCGGTACAACAATTAATAATTTTCAAGTAGGCCTACTTCTTAACAGTAAAAAGAACAGTATCCTACCTTGAATCCATTCACTGCGCTGAGCATGCGCGACAGGTTCTGATCCTTTTCCTGCAGCTCTGTGTTGAGAGTGTTCAGTTTTGCGGTTATGTATGTCAGAAAGCCCAGGTCCAGCAGCCAAGCATCATCTGACAGTTCCTTGAGCTCCTCGTTCCATGTTCTCAGGAAGGTCTTGATCTCCGGCAGCAAGTCGACAAATCTTTGCAGCACTTTTCCCCGACTCAACCACCGCACATCAGCATGGAGGAGTAGGTCACCGTACGCGGCATCGAGCTCTGCCAATAACGCTTTGAATAAGCGGTGCTGGAGCACTTTCGCTCGAATCCATTTCACAAGTTTCACAACCAATGTCATTATGTGGGACAAGTGCAAAACTTTCCCCGCCAAGGCCTGTTGGTGAATCACACAGTGATAGTTGACAAAGTAGGGAAAATCTGGGTCAGTGCAGCATAGCCCAACAAATCCATTGCGCGAACTGCGCATTGCTGAGGCCCTATCTGTCGTAATTGCCACTAGCTTATGGATAGGGATATCGTTATCACTGACATATTTCTTGAACTCATTGTAGATATCCTCACCTCTCGTTCTCCCCTTTAGATGCAAAAGAGCGAGGAAGTCCTCCTTCGTTGTAAAATCTGGGAAGGTCATTCTGACAAAAATAACAAGCTAAGCGGTGTTCATTATATCCTGGGATTCATCAAACTGGAGTGAGAAGTATTCACAGTCCATTAAGTCCTGCAACACGGACAGAGATTCAACCCGCCTTGTCACAGTTGTAGGGCAAAGTGGAACACTGGAGCGCAGACTTGATTTCTTCTTTATTCTTAAAATCACTGAACATGGTCTCTGCTGTGATAGCCATTGCTTCCTTCACAATTTCTCTGTCTGTAAAGGTTTTTTTGCATTTAGCTAACAGGTGACTCACACGAAATTAAACTTCCGTGGCAGCCTTGTTTAGAGAAGCAGGTTTAGAGAAAAGACATTGCTGGGTTCTAAACCCCGATTTGAGTTCCTCCACTTTCTTTGCCCGGAGTCTGCTTTTTGGCAGGTAGCTATCCTGGAATTTCGGATGGGTTTTGGTGTGATGGCACTCCAGGTTCCCTTGTTTTGCCAATGCTTGTGTTTGACCACACAACATACAAACACACTTGCCATGTGGTCCTGCCATGTTTGCTAGTTGTCGTTTGTTCGCTTTCCTATTTGTTTGTGACAGTTAATGTTGGTTGATGTTCAGGCGCTAGCTAAAGATCCAGGCCTCATCACGCTATGCGAGTGCAAAAGATTTAACTTTTTTCCCCTCAATTTTTCCCTACAAATATACTCGTGGCGTCTAGACTGATAATTTCATTAAGAGACAGAGGCGTTCCCAAACTGGAACAATTAATAGAAAAGGAGCCCAATAACTTGTATATTTTGGGGATCTTTCTGGGATCGACTGGGCATGTCTGAAAGATCGGCCGGTCTATTAAGATCGACGCATTAGTGATCCCTGGTCTAGATTCTGTATATCTGTAGACAGAATTTAGACGTTGCACTTTAACCCGCTATCCGATAAGTATTTATTTCAAAAAGCAACTGCGAGTTGCATAACTGATCTCCAAGTACTAAACCAAAACAATTATGATAGCCATTGAGCAATATACTGGTAGACCTCTGTTAGCTGGCTAGTCTAAACTCGGTCTAAATTTGTCTGAAAACTTTCATTTATAGACCTGTGGTAGCCTGATTTTAGACCAGTTATCTAGACTACATTTAGACGTCTATTAGACCTCTTTTAGACCAAAAAATGCTCAGTGGGTAGTTTGACTCATGTTATTCTGAAAACACTTCTTTAAATAATAAAGGAACCAATCAAACATGTTTCCGACTCAAGGAGCAAATTGTGGTTGGACACATCCTCATTCACTTTGGACGACTGAGACTGTATTTGGATTGTTAAAATAAGTAGGCCTGTTGCGATAATCAATAAATCGCCTTATCGCTCGGTAAATAAAAACGAGGTCGGTCATTTTGCCAGCCTCGATAATTAACGTGCGTTTGTTTTCCTCCTTTCTCGCTACCAAACACGCTGGATGAGAGAAGAGGTCTCACTCTGCGCATTGTTCTCGGCACCTGGGGGCGTTGGCTCTATAGCGGAATGAACGGAGTTAGTGAACCCTCCTGTCAGTCATTCAGTATCTTTGTCACGGGAGGGGCGCACACACAGGTACACGTAGGCGCGCACAGGCACATAGACACAGACTTTTGGATACAGTGCTGCAAGTGAGCGTCGTGAGTGAAAAGCAAGCAAACAGAATGAACACGACAGCTTTGGTGTCTAAACCGAACGCAACAGCCCAAGTGTGGGAATATTTCGGCTTTAAACCAAATGAAAGAGGTGAGCCCACAAATACAGACGAGCCGATATGTCGTATTTGTTCCAAAGTTGTGGTGACAAAGAAGGAGAATACGACGAACATGCATGCGCACCTCAAGCACAATCATCCCCTCCATTTTTCCCAACTGAGCAAAAAAAGTACCGCCGGAGGTGCTGCGGAGCCATCGTCCCGACAGGTACGGCTTACTGAAAGGTTTGGTAAGCAAAGCAAATATAAACAAAACAGTGCAAAATGGTGCGCGCTGACAGACAGCGGAAATTAAAGTTTATCACTTTTGACATGGTGTACTCGCATTATTATGCCATATATTATCATTTTCTATAATTTAAAAAACGGTGTCAATAATATCGTTTATCGGCAATAATTTGAAGCACAATTATCGTCCAGCAAAATTTGTTATTGTGACAGGCCTAAAAATAAGGCACTCTGTTTTGACAATGTTTGATGTTTGAATGTTCACAGTGACTCCCAGAGTGACAACTGTTCAATATAGATAAATATAAACAGAGTCCCACGCATAGTGCTGTGGTATATCTGCACACAAAGCTCTATTTTCATGAGTGGACGAGCCAGTCACCAATCATGGCTCAACAGCCTGAATTCTGTTGATGGAGGTCGCCAGATGGTTGATGCATGCACCTCTAATATTGAGTCGTACTTAGACCTATCAGGTGGCAAGGAACAAAACTCATGGCTGCTCTCCAGCATATGCTACAAGTTGTTAGTATGATCAGCACCCACAGGGTTGGAGCTGCACCCTGCTGCCACCAATTCAAAATAGAGAACATCAACAACTGTGGGGAGCAGATGCAGTGCCAGCAGCTTGCTGTGTAAAAGCACCATAAGTTTATCTCTCTCTGCCACTCCACTGCATTGCAATGTCACTCCTTTTTGCATGACTCATCTGTCTTCGTTTCTGTTCATTTCTGTCTCCCTGCTTCTCTCCATCACTCTGCCTCAGCCATACATGCACATGAAAGCCAAACAGGGAGGAAGTAGAAAGGGATTTTTTTCTTTTTTTTTTTTTCCATTTACCAAGATGGACAGAAAGACAGACAGACAGGAGACTAAGTACATGCATGTATTCTCTCTTGTCGTTTCTGCGGTGGTGCCATGTAAACAGTTGGCCCTCCAGTGAACCGGTTTAAGTGCCTCATAGCCCTGCACACAAGCACACACAAGGCCACACATGCAGACACTCCAAGAGCTCCCACTCCATTCTACTTGGGTGTTCCACTTTCCTACAGTGTTTCTGAATTTTAGCGGTAATGAAAATGAGTCAGAAATAGCTGGCCTACTTTCACTCCAAACCCTCTAATGACATGAAAAGAACTCATTGCTGGGGTTTCTCTCACACTTTAGGGTGACAGGCGCCTTAGATTAAAAAGGAAAGTGCTGGGTCAAACATTGTTTGGAACACGGCAGGTAAAACACAATCTCTCCAAGTTAAACTGGGATCAGACTGAGAAGGTAAGTGGTTGAGATCCATCAGGCATTTGTGCATGGCCCATGACACATACTTTAGAAGATAAATGGTTATGTGTGAGAGGCAGACACTGCTCTGGTGGGGTGAAAAAGTACTGTTACTCAGATTTGTCAAAAGTCAAGGTTGTTTTTGTTATTCCAAGCATCACAAGATGACAGAAAGGTGAACATGGCAGAGACACAACTCAAATACACTGTCAGATTGTTAAGAACAATCAGGGCTACAACCAGCACATATCCTTTCCAAGGATTACAAAAAAAAAAAGAAGTGGAAGAGTTGTCATCTTCTTTGCTACCACCTCGTTTATCAAGTATCTCAAACCTCCTGTCTGGAGCAGCTAAATAATCTGTAAAAGACACTCTAGTCTCTCCAAAAGTGGTTGAAAACATTGACGTTCATTTCTTTGGCAGCAGTTACATTTATAGAAATCACACAATTTGTAGTTGCTACCTTTGTCAAGATAATAATGGCACTAGATTAGGATAAAGTTGTGTTTTTAGGGAAGCTGTTAAAAGAGTCAAGTGTTGTATCCAAAGTCCTGGAAACTAAAACATGGTCAAGATTTTTTTCAATACATTTCTGGACATTTATCCCCTGATTTCTATTTAATCGGGATGTAGAAGTTGTTCCTGGTTTGTTACAACAGCTTCAAGCCATGATTAAAAGATTTCTGATTTGGTCAAACTGTGTTTCTTGGAAGGAAAAATGGAAGCAAATGCAATGATGTTTTTTCTGAAAGGGCCTACCAGGCACAAGTCCAAAATCTTCTGTCTGAAGTGACTTTTAAAGAAGAGCCAATTAAACGACCACAAAGAGCCACCAAATGAGACGACAAATGACTCTGTGGTGTTTTTGTAATGGTTTAAGTTCACTCTGACTCTAGGTCATGCACTGGGTTAACACATGACCGTGCCCATGGAAGCTACACTAACCCTCCCACTGAGCAATAGACGGCTATTAGATGTCTAGTTATTTTTTTAGACCTAATTTCAACCGTCTAGATTCTGTATATCTGTAGACAGAATTTAGACATTGCACTTTAACCCGCTATCTGATAAGTATTTATTTCAAAAAGCAACTGTGAGTTGCAGAACTGATCTTCAAGTACTAAACCAAAATAATCATGATAGCTGTTGAGCAATATAATGGTAGACCTCTGTTAGCTGGCTAGTCTAAACTTGGTCTAAATTTAGACATCTGAAAACTTTCATTTTTAGACCAGTCGTCTAGACTACATTTAGAGATCTATTAGACCTCTTTTAGACCAAAAAATGCTCAGTGGGCTCTGACACATAGATCTGAATATAAATATTCTGCCGAATAACATAACTGTATGCATGAATGTGTTGTATGAGGTCTCACATGTCCAAAAAAATTAAAATAAAAAATAAAAAAATAAAAAATTATGGCTGATAGATATTGATGGAAACCCAACAGCTCCAATCACATTCAACCATTCCAACATCTGAATAGTTAAAGAGCACCCAGGGACATAAGGTTGGATTTACTCACTATGGGAAGCTGAACAGCACAGTTTTGATTCATATTTTATGTAGAATAGGAATTAGTGAGTCATTCATCCGAAATTCATTGAATGTTATTCTAACTTTTAAGGCCAGTATTCACCTTAGTTGTCATTGTTTTCTTGGTGGGCAGGCCTCTTATAAGCCCACACAAAGTAGCCCATTGCCTCATAATCAACCAATGGCCATACATTATTCAACTGACCTATATTTTGTTTCCTTAACTGCCAACACTTGCCAACTCTACTGCACTACCATCACATGATAAAGGGCAGTCATTATTCACACTATTCACGAGAGGTCACCTGTCATAGATGTTTTTTGTTCCTAAATGAGAATAGTTTTGTCCTTCCAGCTTTAAGGAACAAAATCCACATGATTGAAGTCATGGGTCTCTATTTTTGTGCCTCGCCGGAGACGTGCCGCAGGCGCGGTGTGAGTCAGGTCTGCCACCGCCGACAAGGCGTTGCCAAGCACAATTTGGTATTTTGGGGAGCGGCGCAGTAAGTATCAACCCCTCCCTAACTCAGCTCCTCCCAGCGGCGTAAGTCGTAGCGAGGGCGTCGAGTGGGTTTAACACAGCCGAGACCTGTATTGACCAATAACATCAGCTCCTCTCCTCGCCTTTAAATCCCCCACCGGTGAGGCATATTACAATTTTCGTGAAGTAGTCAAAGAGATCAAGAGATGTCTGAAGACAGTAATGCCACACGATGGCGACAGAAGGCAGCCCCTCAACAAGAGTCGCTGTAAGCACTGCAGAAGGTGTCCTCCACACTCTCTCATATGAGCACAGATGGATTTGGTGTGTGTAATCTTGGACCCACTAGTAAGACAAACACCCTTTTCCACAAATAAAGACACTCACATAAAGTTGCACATATTCAAACCTCACGTGACAACGGTGGGTTGTGCGCAGAGATCACATCATAAATGCCAAAAATGGCATTAAAATCAGAACCATCTGTGCGTAAATGATGCATTGCGCTCCGTGGCCTGGCTCTTTCTTTCATAGATGTTGGCATATTAAATAAATTTGGCTCACAAAACTGAATATTATAATATTCGTATGTAGGCTTAAAGTAAATAACTCATCTGATCACTGAAACAAATCATCTGTTCAGCCGCTGCACCAGCAGCTGCAGCAGCAGCAGGACGGGGAGAGGACACGGAGACATGTCCAGGTCGAGCAGTGTGAGAAATAAGAGGAAGAGGAAGAAAGAAAACGAGGGAGACTAATTACATATCTTGTTAACCTCATTATGTGTGTCTTTTTGCTAGATATTTAATTAAATTTAATGTGGTTTCAGCTGTGTTGACTCGGTCAGGTTGTGTGTCCAAACGCGTGCCAAACGCGCTCATCAGATCAAATATAAATCTGAATATATCAATATAGATCTAAATGTATGTGCTGACTCAGATTATTAGTTGTTGATGATTATTTATTGCACGGAAATGTGCCTGACACTGTGGAAACCTGCTGGTGAGGCATCGTGACGTATGCCGATACGCCGCAGGTCTACCAAAATACCTCGACCAGCTGCGCTCTGCCTGCGCTGAAAGCTGACCAGGTTTGAATCGGTGAGCTTTCAGTGCACTTTATACGCTGGTGGCGAGCACAAAAATGTCACTGCGCCCACTGATTCTGTCAACACCTCCCCC
The DNA here is from genome assembly GCA_962446985.1 of Xyrichtys novacula. Lineage (NCBI taxonomy): Eukaryota > Metazoa > Chordata > Actinopteri > Labriformes > Labridae > Xyrichtys > Xyrichtys novacula. The sequence continues at coordinate 5,535,083 of OY660870.1, read as the reverse complement.
TGCCACGCCACCACGCCCAGCTTGGCGGATCTTGGTGCGCCTCAGTCCATTAAAATACCAAACTGGCTGTACGCCAGGCTCCGCCAGACGAAAATATAACTGCGCGGGCCAGCCTCCGCTGCGTCCCCGGCGTACACGAAAATAGAGCCCATGGATTTGAATTCATGAGTGACAAAACATCACACCACTGAATGTGATGTCAGCATGAAAACATTAAGGTGCTCTCTAATCAGATGGGAGTGGATGCTCTCTCCAGACAGGCTGACCCCCCAGCCAAGGACAAGGACTTTGTCTGGAATTACAAGTGCATTGTCCTCTCTTCTGTTCAGACAAGCTGACCTCAAACACAGTATATCAATTTTTTTACCATTTAAACCTCTAATAAAGGAAATGAAAACATTTTTCAATAACTCATTGCTCGATATCATTTGTATTCCTTTACCCCCAACCAGCTGGATCATTTGTCCAATCTGATGCTGTTGCATGAATTTCAGAGATTCAGACAAAATATTATTTAGCAGCATAATTTGCTTAATTCTTTTTATCTACACCATTTAGTATCATCATGATGTTTTCACTGAACAAATGAGCAAGCTTCTTTGGTTGTCTTATACCTATAATGTCAACAGTAATGAGTTTGAAGAATGTAAGATGTCTGATAACTCTGGTTGGTAAGGAGCTACTCTCTGTATTGTTGTAAATTGTATTAAAGATGCTCTCTGCTCATGTTGAGGAGTTGGAGTATATTCATTGGAGTATCTGGTTGGAGTGTTTGAGTGTATTTGCCAGCCCTAAGTGATTTGTCTTGTTCCATCATGTAAGAATGTTTGTCTCAAGTGGAAGCACTGGATGCTTTGTTACACAGCACTTTGTGAAGCAGCTCTTTTCGACTCATATTCTGCATCTTGAGAGACCCTTGATGAGAACGGTCAAGTGATGCTTGATTGTGGGACAAAAGCTCTGTGTTTGAGTTCTTTAATACATGCTAACACAAGAGCTTCTTCCTGAATGACAACTTTTGTTTCTATACATCCAAATTTAGCACATTGTCAAACACAAAGCCTTTAGGCAAAAGGACTGGACAGCACTCAAGTCAGCCAACCGGACTCTCAAAATGAGATCCTCAGGGCCAAGCATGACTATTGAAACCGGCTAAAAGATGACTTCAGCTGGATGAACACCAGGCAGGCTTTCCACAGGGTAAAAACACGAACAGGAAGCAGGCCTAAGCCTTTCCAAAAAAGAACTCCTGAGATGGGAAACAACCCAAATTCCTTTTTCAATAGGTTTCATATCAATGACTGTACCCATGAGTGCCTAGCAGAGCTGGGTGGTCTACCCCCACCAGATCCCACTGATCCCATCCCCTTTACAGAAAGGGATGTACAGAATCAATTAAAGAAATGCAAGCCTGGTAAAGCACCAGGACCAGCTCGCATCCTGGGAAGGGTGCTAAAGACCTGTGCCATAGAACTCACTAATCCAGCAATCCACTCTTCTGCAAAATATATCAAAACTGAAAAATTCCCACTAAGTGTAAAAAAGCAACAATAATCCTTATTCCCAAACAATCTCGCTCAAGAGTACTTGAAGACCTGTTGCCCACAGATCAATAATTATGAAATGTTTCAAACACCTGTTGCTAAAATTCATCCAGCCACTGTCAGCCAACAGTTGGATCTCCTCCTCAAGAGAGGAACAGAGGATGCTGTGGCCTGCCTTTAACATCTTCTTCTGCAACACCTTGACTCCCCAGGAACTGCTGCCAGGGTACTTTTTTCTGATTTTAGTTCAAACTTTAACGCCAACCAGAGACACCAACTTCTCCAAAAATGTATTCACCACAGCCTCCCCTCCTGATACACATCAAATCTGACTTCCTCACAAACAGACAACAAACTGTACAGGCCGGCACACCAGTAACACCAACACTTGAGCACTACAGGGCAGTGTGCTGAGTTCTTTTCTTTACACCCTATACGCAAGTGCCTGCACCAGCCCCTCACCTACCAAAACATTCCTCAAATCTGCAGGCGACACAGGACTTCTGGGTCTTCTAACGGACAGTAGGTCACTCCAGGAATATCACATCTGAATCCTGCAGTTTAACCAGTGGTTCAAACAGTGTCCAACTGAATCTTAACAAAACAAAATAAATGCTCTTTGAACTTACACACACCAACATCACCAACTGTCATCGACAACACCATCATACAAACAGCTGATAATTTCAAATAACTTGGACTAACAGTAGACAGTAAAGTCAGTGAGAAATCGGGAAAAAAAAACAATCAAAGACTATCAGTCAACCTTAATTTAAAAGGTCTAAATGTCGCATCAGATCTCCTCTATAAAAACAGTTTTCAACATGTCCTACTGTTCTGCTCCACATGATAATAAAAAGAAAAAAAAAAAATCCATCACAAAAGCAACTAACATAGCCTCAAAGCCTCTTCCAATGTTAGTCAGTTAAATGCCAAAGCTATCACACGCATGGCAAACACAAGAACACAAGATCACACCTACTGAGCAATAGATGACTATTTGACGTCTAGTTAAATCATGCATACAATAAGCACACAATGGACATGTAATATAAAATCCTACTCTCTAAAGAGGCTGGGTCAGCAGCTATTTGAGGGAAACGAACAACAGCATGGAAATCACAGCCAATAAATGAGTCAGTACCATGGGATTATCAGAGTTATCAGTTTGCAAATAATTACTGAATGAAATAATGTGTGAACAAATAGCATGTCAGAGTCAGAAGAGTCTCTTTGGAAAGTATGGGGAGTTCTTATCTGGTTTGTAGTCTTGGCTGATACTGAAGCAGGGTTAAGTCAAACAGCCAGGTGAGAATAGAACAACAATGTACACCACCCAGTTAATTCTCACTTCACAAGTAAAGATTGTCTTCACCATTCCTATGACAGCCCAGACACAGTTATCTGGTCTTCTAGTTGGAGTTTGCCATCAGCTTCTTCTGCATTTTTGAGTACTCTGTGCTCTGTTGACAATAACTTAGCTGCACATGGTGCTCTTCAGTGGAATTTCATGACAAAGTTATGCTGCTCATCACCAGCCTGGCATGTGTTTCCACAGTTTTCCAATTGTTTTAGATATTCAGGTTCATGTAAAGGCTAATATCCAAGTTGAAAACCTTAACACACTGCATCATGTAAAAGGCTGAATTAAAAAATGTCAATTAATATTTAAAAGAAGATCTGTATTCTTTCATTTGCCCTAACACAAATTGATTGATAGTAGGTGATGGTGCTCATGGGAAATGTAGACTTCATTTCTGAAAAAGCAATACCAGTTTTGATCAAAAGGGTCACCAGAATCAACACATTATGCAAGCCCAAATGGTGCCTTTAAAAAAAAATATTCTGAAAAACAAAGTGAATCCATGAAATGGGATTGAAGATACGGAGAAAATTGTATCCAGTTATACAGACTGACTTGTATTCTGCAGCCATGCCTCTTCTCCAATAATACAGAGCTTATACAAATATCTTTGGGAGAAAAAATATACTTTTTTATCACCTCGATCCTGGAAAATAAATCAGCTTTCAATAAATAAATAACTTCTAAAGAGCTTTAGGGCTGATATGTATCACTTTTTTTACCTGATGTGGATGGATGGAAATACAGGAATAATGATGTGGTGAGCTGCAATATCTCACCAAGCTGTGTCTCTATCTGAGATAGTGCTCATGACAAAAGAACAAAAGAAAGTCGGTCCTTGAATTCGACTGGGAAATCATGTGGGCTGAACAAGAGATAAGGAGTTTTTCCTCAAAAGTTGTGCCACTGGCAATATCACTGTGCCCTTGGGCCAGGCACACTCTCTGCACGGCCCTCTTGCTCCATCTCTGAGTCATCTCTGAGGGCATTAGGATGCATCAACACGTCCTGACTTTGGTAATCAGCCAATTTAGGGATTAAATGAGCACAGCGAAAGGCAAGTGAACATTGTTTCAGCTTAGCATGACCAGACAAATACAATCATCCACATATTAAATCCTAACACGCACGACCTCACACATATGCATGCATATAGTTTCTGCTTATCACATTCATTAACTGTAAGTGGGAGAATTTGGGAGCCTTATTTCTGTCTGTTACCTTGTCCATCATCCTGAATAAGTCTGAAACCCTTCAAATGTGTATTGGTACATGAGTGGACCCATGTGGACCACTCCGAACTGAAACTGAACTATGTATACACTCCTACAGCTGCTCGCCAAGCTTCATTTAGACAAACTCACTCTCCAAACAGAGGATGAATAATTCTCTTTGAGCATCTTCCTCCTCCCCTCATTCTCCTCACTCTGCTCCTGCTCCTCCTTCCGTCCTCCCTCCTCCCTTCTCCTCCTTCTCCTCCCTCCTTACACAAGATCTCAAGAGGTCTTTTTAAAGAATAGACTTCCTTTTTTTGTAGGAAAGCAGCAGCAGACTTAAGATGCTTTTCCTCCAGGCTGAGATGGATTTATGATGTGCTGTCAAACTTGCGGCGGGAGAGGGAGAGAGAATGAGAAAGCATAGTAAACATGTTTTCCTCCTTCCAACCATAATTTGGGGGGAGGAGGGTGGAAAAAGGGTAACAAAGCAGGATATTTCTTCATCATCTTTTTCATGGAGAAAAAAGACATGAGGGGAACATAGCCTGGAACATAGCCATAGACATTCAGGAAGTTAGAAAATCAATAAAACTAAAATTAGGTGCACATACGGAGGATTGTTATACTGTAGACAGGATTTGTGGAGCGACAATGCCAGCATGCCTGAAAACACTGTCTCTTCATATTCAAAACAAACTGGTGCTTGCTGTTTTTTCACCACTTGACTGACTCAGTGTGACTGAATGAGTTAAAAATTTACCTCTTCTCCCCCTTAATTGGAAAACACATTTTCAGAGACTGCAGTGGCACAAATCAGCTCAGTAGCATGGACTCTTAATGCTGTAATACTATACTGTAGGCCTTAAGCTCACTGACCAGAGAAGTTCAACTTATTTGACTATAAAGAATCCAGCTATGTATTAATGAGAGCCACCTGAAAATTACAATTAATATCGCTGCTGTTTGATGGGACTATCAGATCATATGTGATTTGAACCACCATGCAAAAACCAACTGTTGAAGCTGATTGCAAAGACCAGAAAGAGAGCTCACATTACATCTATTTTAAAGTCTCTGCATTGTCTCCCAGTGTCTTTAAGAATTGATTTTAAGATTCTTCAATTGGTTTTTAAAGCTCTTCATTGTCCCACAACAACTTATTATTTAGATTTGCTTTCACCATATGAGCCTGTGAGAGCCCCCCAGTACAGAAAAGGTGGTACCACTGGAAAAAAAAAAAAACCCTCAGAATTCTGACTTTTTCTCCCAAGATAAAAACTGTGGATATAAGCATGATTCTCTCAGACCATCAGTCGCATCCACAATGGAGAGTCCATGTCCTACCTGTGTCACAACATAGAAGTGAATGACTGACTAGTATTTGATATTTGAAGAGGAGGACTTCTGTAACATTCATAGTTGAACATTCACCCTTTATGTATTTGATTTATTTGATTTGAAAAGGCAAATGCCACGTAAGATTGGTGACGTGTTCCAGTTTAGCTAGTTTGTCAGTCGTCCGCTTGCAAAACAGGTAGGGCATAGACTCTCCATTGTGGATGCAATAAGAGGCTTCTGAGAGAATCATGTCCACTTTGAGATAAATTCTGAGATTAACGTCAGAATCCAGCCTTTTTTCTTTTTCTCAGGATAATAATAATAATAAAAATTATATCTTACGGAGCCACTAAGGGGACATGAAGGTAAAAATTCTTTTTTTGAATTTTCTCGAGATTTTTTGCATGATCTTGCAAGACTATTGTGAGCTCTTGCAAAACTACTGCGAGGTCTGTTTATGTTTATCTCAGGAGTTATTGGTCAGCATATTACTTCCGGGTAAATTCAATCAAACCAATGGAACGTACACAAGGTTGTAATCACACAAAATACAGCTTCATCAAGATGTATACAAAGACACAAGGTAGAAAGCTGACTTACTTGAAAGCGAGACTTGTTGAAAAGTTGTTTTTAAATAAAAATACATGTCCCCATAACAAAAGTACGAAAAAATAAGTAACACAATCAGATTCGCATCACAACCCTCTCCATAATTTATGTCCTCTTCCCCTTTTTGACACTGCAACTATGCCTTAAAGACAGACACCATAATAATAACTTCATCATTTCTGTATTGGTATCACAAACACATGGCATCACATCCATTTATTTATTTAATTCAAAGCTTCGTGCACCAAAGCCTCGGGGTGTCTTTGATAATCACTCTGCCTGTTTTACATTTATTGTCCACTTGATGGCAGAGTAGAGCAAATGAAGCACAATAATGAAGGTTCGGCCCAGGAGTTGAGTGATTGGAAAGCTTCAATGCTTCAAGAGGCTTCATCTCACCATCACGAGCAACGAAACTGTTTCTCGTGCACATGCGTTCCATCATTTAGGTTGACTTGATACGGAAGAAATACACTGACCTATAATTTTTTCACCAATAACCCTTGGACAACTATTGCAAGATCTTGCAAATGTTTTGCAAGATCTCGCAAAAAATCTCGAGAAAATTCTAAGAAAAAAATTCCTTTATGTCCCCTTAGGGACTCCATTATATCTGACCTTTTTTTGTTTGTTTGTTTTAATTTTCCAGTGGCCCTAATTCTCTTCCATACCAGGTCTTCAGGTAGTGTTTTTTTAATGATGCCAAAAGCCAGAAGTAAGACCCATGATAAGGCAGTATTTGTCATGTCCCAGAATTGTGGAACAGCCTACCTGAAGACCCTGAGAGGAGCACAGGGTCTGAATATTTTTTAAATAAATAAATTTAAGACCTACCTTTCTTGTTTAGCTTTCAGCTCAGTTTACAATTTACTTAATTATATTTGAGTTTTAATCCGTCATGCAGATTTGTATCCTGTTTTATTACTCTGTTTGACTTTTTAGTGTTTAAAGTATTTTGTATTTTTCTATGGTATGTTTTATTTAATTAACTTAAATTTTTGTGGTTTTTTTCCATTTCTTGTCATTTATTATTTTCTTAAATCTGCTTTCTTGGATTTTAACATTTTGATCTTAGCTCTGATGTAATGTTATATTTGTACAACTTTGATTTCCTGACCAGCTGTGGAGTAGTTGAGGAATCTCAAATGTTGTAATTGCCAGGAGTAACACAAAAACTGAATATGCAGGTGTTTTTCGAGTTATTATCCACAATATCCCTGACTGATAGAGGGTAGTGGGCGCCGACATGATGAAACCCTCCTCTCTTTCTGTTTCACACACTCATCCCACCTACTCATTTCACCACTTAACACTCTTGTTACAACCTGGTTGGCTGATAAGACATGTATGTGTTATGGTCAATAATACTCATTCATTATGTTCTCCCAGAAAAAAAGTAAAGATTCTCCAGATTTAAATGTCTGATAATTAAGTTTCAGATACAGCTTTAGTCCTTGAAAACTTGCCCTGTGGTCAAATTATTTGTGTTTGTGTGTTCATTGTTAATGTCAGGTGTATGAGGGGTGCTGTCTTGTGATATACATGTCATCTCTTGAGTGCTTTCTAAACTCTTTATACTTATTTACACATAAAAAGAAACTGTCTCTGAAATCGTACACAGGCGCTGTATTTATCTTTAGACTTGTTCATATTTTCTGTCACTAAATGACCTTTCTAAGAACACTAAGATTCATTTAAGGAGTCTAGTACTGCCGACTTTGGACTTTTTAAAGCTTGTAGTCATAGTAATATAATCACAGGCATTTCTTTTAATATCCATCTACTAAAGGATGAGTATTTCTCTCATTTTTCTAACTCAACTAAAGCAGACAGTCTGTTAAAAATTATGAAACTCAAGACATAAAAAGAAGCGACTGCTGTTTTAGTGAGCACTTTCACCTATAGCTTTCCCCTAAAGCAAGCATCCCCAAGGCATGTCACGCTACAAAGTACTCAAGGAAACTCTTGAGGCAAGTTGATTTACATTGAAACCAAGAATTATTTCACTCCGATGCCTGACTTTTTTCCTCACTTATCGTAATAAAGGCTGGGTTTGAAGCCACTAACTGCTTGACTAAATTACTTATTAAAGCGACCTTTTCCCAGATCTCTTCTTCTCTTCCAATGCAGACAGGATAAATTCTCTAGCTCCTCCAATCGGGCCCGGGGAAAAAAAAAGGAAAATGAGAAGAAAAACACCACACCAGCATCCCATGATTTGCCCAGAATGCTAGTTCCCATAGCAACAGGGGTGATGATAAATTAGCTTGTTTGCACTAAGGATTCCACTCACACTCGTCCGGCTTGACTCACACTTTCTTTTCTGCCTTCCATCCCGTTTCCCCCTCAGTCCATTCAGTGCTCTTACTGGCACAAGTGTTTGTCCATAAACACTGCAGGTCGGAGTCAAAGTAAACAACTTGTACTTTTTAAAATGAGAGAAACCCATTGTGCAGTCCAAATGTGTTTGGTTTTACAACATGAACCACATTTGATCCCATCCAGAGAAGTGAAAATCTGTGGCATGTGGCTACAAATCACTCCAACCACACTGAGGGGGGACATGCAGGTCACTGCAGTAACCACTGAGTGTCTGTGCTTGGCCAGCATCCTCCAGTTTTGGCTCATTAGTTCTGTTTTTAAAAAATCTGACTTTTGGAATACAGAGGCATCCACAGGAGCTGCTTCCCAAACTTGTAAACCCTCCAGCTAATTTAATTAAAGCTTTTGTGCCCACAAGGCTTTCCCAGTATTAGTCTACCAAAAGAACAATTAGGCGGCTGCAGCTTTGGCAAGCCTTCACCTTCTCTCTCTCTCTCTCTCTCTCTCTCTCTCTCTCTCTCCCTCTCTCTCTCTCTCTCTCTCTCTCTCTCTCGCTCTCTCTCTCTCTCTCTCTCTCTCTCTCTCTCTCTCTCTCTCACACACACACACACACACACACACACACACACACACACACACACACACAAACAGATCATCATCATCATCATCATCATCATCATGTGCCCTCCTTGCATCGCATCCAAGCCCAGTTCAGGACCTTTCCCTGAAATAGTGTGTTGTAATTAGGTAAAATGATTGGGTTGGACACACTTGATTCTTCTGCTGAGTTACACTGCACTGAAGGTTGAAAATAGTCCCTGACAGCAAAGAAACAAAATAGTGGTGTGTCGGTCTTGAACGAACGGATCAAATGAACTAGTTCTTTTTGGTGAACGAAATGAACGAGGTCACCCCCCCTAAATGACCCGTTCAGTCCGTTCACTTCTTTTGATTGGCTGAAGAGTCAGTTCACCGTTCCTTAGGGCGGGACTATCTCCGTGCTTGCCTGTCTTATCCTATCGTTGCGCCTCGCTCTGTGTGTGGGTGGGGCTTAGAGAAGCAGCAGCAGTACTACTGAGCTGACTGAAAGACCGGGATGACCGAAAGACCGAGTTGACTGAGAGACTGGGACCGATGACCGACTCGGTCTCTGTCTTTTCAGTCAGCTCGGTCTGACCGAGAGATTGACCGACTCTCGGACTGACTGAGGACAAGCGTTCACTCTCTGCGAGGTACTGTCAGCCTGTCACTAGCCGACCGACTTGTGAACGCAACGAGATGTACTGAATAAAATAAACTATAAGGCAGTATCTTGCGGGGGGTATCTGTACTCACGAGTCCAACAAACATTGCCGCGGCCGCCGTACGAGCCGACAGCTGAGCCCAAGCGAGCGGGACAGTCATACACATACAAAGGCACACAGCTGCTGCTGGGGCCAGAGGCAGAAAGACAACTATTAAACAATAAAACGAAATAAGAATGAATAGAATTGTGTGTGTGTGTGTATATATATATATATTTATCTAAATATTTTCTTTATATTTTAATTCATATTTGTTTGCACTGAAGTTGAGTATTTTTTTTTCTATTGCACGAAGCACATTTAATATTTAATATAATACATACTTGATATTTATGGAGTTTAGGCTTTTAACATTTGTATTGTTTACTTTAATATTTTTTGTATGTTTAATACACATATGCACTGTCTGTTGACATTTTGTACTTCTTATTATTGTTTTTAATGCACCTCAAAATAATAAAAACCATTAAAAACCTTATATATTTTGTAATTCCTATTATAATTTTTTATTACAAGGAGTGCAGCGCGATCGCAGCGTTGGACTGGGGGTGGGAAGTGGGGAGTGCAGCGGTCACACTGACCGCGGGGGAGTCGTAACGTCGGACCAGGGAGCTGAAACGCTCGCAACGTTGGATCTGTAGGGGTGTAATGCTTCAGATTTCAAGATCACATGTTGTTGCGCTGTTGAGTCTGAAGTGCAGTCCGTCCGTTCGCTCATCACGTTTGTTCAGACGCTGAACAAACGTGAACAACATGAACGAACGGACTGACTAACGACCGATTGACCGAAATGAACGGGTCTTTTTACTGAACGACCCGGAATGATCCGGTTCACTGAAATGAACGGTTTTGACCACTAAAACAAAAAGCATTTGTGGACTCACATGGTCACTGATAATGAGTCAAAAATAAATATTGACAACTTGTGAAAATTTTAAATAGACTGCTAAGATTCAAATATACAAGTGGTATGTCAGTTTTATAATACTACAATTGAACAATAAAAGGTTTTAGACTGTAAACATGACCACTGCCTCCAGATGACATTTGAAATATTTTGTGGTGGTTTGATACCAGCTTTACATTGAAAACAAAAGTACAGACAGGTTCTTTAAATTTAGGTATGAATTCAAGCAATCATCCAGCTCTTCTTTCCAAGATGATAGAATACAGGAAATAAACCTCATTTTTCAAACAAGCTCAAAATAATGGAATGCCGGACCATGTTGATAGTTGTGTTTTTTGCTCATTTATCACAAAGGCTGAAGAGGCGTTGATATGTCAGCATCCTCAAAAGTAAGATGAGTTGTATATCTAATAGGATGGTATTATTTGACAGAATTTTTAATCTTGGTATCTTACTGATACCATGTGGCAGAAAACAAAGATATATGTATTTTAGCAGCACAGCTCCTGTGTGTTACACATGTCTATCCATGAAAGTCCCCCTCCAAATTTCTATGATTTTGTGATTTTCTGCAGGAGTCTGGTTTGATGTTTTTGGCTCCCCCTTTAGGCTGATTATTGATCGTGTGTGCTATTTACTTGATGATAATAAATAGTTACCATCAACTCTGCAACAGTGAAGACGCTGATAGAGAAGACATCAGTGTTGCTACGGATCATGCTGAATTGAGTGCAGACAGCTGGATATGTGGACTGAATCTGAATCAATTTCAGCTTCAAGTAAGTGTGAAATATATGGCTGCATATCAATTTTTTCTTCATTTACTCCTTATCAGAAGATTTAATGGAGCCAGTGATTTATCTCCAAAAAGACAAACACAAAAATGTCGAAGTAAAAGAGCAGCATGGCAGCACAGGATGAGTTGATACTTTACAGACTTGTCTCTGCAGCCACTCTCCTGGCATCAGCTACCGACAGTGTGTTACACCTCACCATCACCTCCAGGTCACTGTTTGACTGCTGTGTTCAGGATGCTTACAGCGTGTCGGAGCATCACCTCTATTAGCATATAAAGTATGAGGGAGATCTCTCTTTGTTTTCTCACTCGTCTGCCTCTCCCCTAATGTTTCTCCTGCTGTCTCGCTCTGGGTCTGTGCCTTTTTCTTTTATAGGGCCAGAGCTTCTGCCATCCACTGTAAGCAGGACTGTGTGTGTGTGTGTGTGTGTGTGTGTGTGTGTGTGTGTGTGTGTGTGTGTGTGTGTGTGTGTGTGTGTGTGTAGAGAGATAGAGAGATAGAAGGACAAGAGAGAGAGAGAGAGAGAGAGAGAGAGAGAGATTTACAGAGACTAGAGAACTGAGAATAGAGGAGATGACAAAGGGGTAGAGTGTAATATGAAAGATGATGATATCATGAAATATGCATCCAGAGAGAATATACTCTTAAACCCCAGTCCTATGGACGCTGAAAGCTAAACAAAAAAGGTAGGTCTTAAATTTATTTAAAAAATATTAGGGATGGGTCCGAATATTCGGCGCCGAAAATATTCGGCCGAAAAGCATCAAAAATGAATTTTCGGTTTTCGGCCGAATAGATGTTATGGCCGAAAAAAATTACCGAATAGTGTGGATAAACATATGTCTAGAATGAACTCTCAAAAACGGAAAACGCAGACGGCGCTGTTTTCCCTGTTTTAGTAGCATGTTGATGACGTCATCGGAACGCGACAAGAGGCAAGCCGGTGTTGTGTCGTAGAAAGTACCCCCGCTGTAGAATGCACCCCCTGCCTCCCATCCACTCGTTAGCTTCTTAAAGTGGAAGAAAATGATCTCATATTTTAAAAAACACGACTATTTGATCGTTACAACTTTCGTTCTAATTTTATCTGTCTCAAAAATGCACACACGGAGGTGTGCTTGGGTATATAAACTGTACAGTAAACTGTCAAGCTGGCATACATTATATTTTTCAACCGCGCTCCCGTCGGGGGTGCATTCTACAGCACAACACCGGCATGCTGACACGACGCACACGATACGTGCAGCTGTCTTGGCTCGAAGCCGTTCAACCGGCATGTCTGCGGTTTGGAAATATTTCGACATATCAGAGAAAGATGCTCTGATGGCAATTTGTAAACTCTGCTCTGCTGAAGTGTCTCGAGGTGGTGTGACGGCAAAAACTTTCAGTACATCGGGGCTAATCAACCACTTGAGCGCTAAACATAAGGACAAACATGACGAGTTTAAGAAACTCACTGCACAAAAGTTTGCACAATCGTATGTGCATGCGTGTAAGTGCATTTATTGTTGAAGGCCTCAGGCCTGGATTTGTGTTTACTGTTGCACAATCATGTATATGCATGCACGTACCTGCATTTATTTTATTTATTTTGCATATGTGCATTTTATTTTATTTACTTTAGCCTATCCTACAGGGAAAATTGCACTTTTTTTGTACTGTTATTGCAAAGATGTTATTTACTTAATTTTATTTTATTGAATGTTATTGTTATAGCATTGTTATGTCATGTGCTGAAGCTGAATAAATGTTTCATGGTTCAAACATAAAGTGATTAATATTTAAGTTTGCCAGGTTTTGCCATAATCAGGTAGCTTTAAAACAAATGTATGGCAATGACAGCAATTGTACAAAAATTGCTTGGTGATAAAAAATCATAATTTATATACATATTTATTAATCATATTCGGCTATTCGGTATTCGGTTATTCGGCCAAGTGTTTCTAATATTCGGTATTCGGTTTCGGCCAAGATTTTCCCATTCGGTCCATCCCTAAAAAATATTCAGGACGCTCTCTCTCAATTAACTGTGGGGCCACATTCTTTGTTCTTAAACTGTTGGACTACTAGGTCATGCAGTTGTTCACAATGTTTCTCAATATACAACTGCAGGAATTTCATCATCTGCTGACCAGAATATCATCAGAATATTAAGAGAATCCAGAAAAATCTCTGCATGTAAGCAGCAAAAACCAAAACAAAAATTGAATGACTGTGACCTTTGATCCCTCTGGTGGCACTGCATTAAAAATCACATTATTCCGTAAAGAATGGCTCCATTAATGCTGAAAAAAAAAAGGTTTGGAGCAGCGTATGTTCCCATCAGAGCTACATTTTTTTTAGAACCTCCCTGTTTATTTTAGTGAGACAACGCCAAGACACATCCAGTACATGTTACAACATCGTAACATGTAAAAGAGTAAGGGTACCAGACTGTTTCTGCCTGCATTCCAGATCTGTCCCCCATTAAAAATGTAAAGAGCATTATGAAACACAAAATACCACATCAGAGACCCTGGACTGTTGAGAGACTGAAGTGGTCCACCAAGCAAGAGTGGGAAAGAAACACAAAAAACAAAACTTCAATAGTTAGTGTCCCCAGGTCACACAGGTAACACGTAAGCACCAAAATCATAATGAGTGGAAATGTATCGGTCTGAATGTTAAATATCTCACCTTAATAGTGCATTCAATTAAATATATGGGTCAAAAATGATTTGCAAAACAAAAATCAGGCTCCAAGTGCATGACTAACAGCTTTAAGCTTTCTTTCCTTTCTCCACAGTCAGTGCTAAACAAAAAAACAACCAGCTCAGTCTGACCCCTGCTGAGCCAGCCCAATGCACAGTGAATTCAGATGTCAGCTTTACCACTCTGGTTGTGTGTCACTTCCTATCATCTGTCAGTTTTTGGTCTTAATACAATATTCATTTTGTTTTTACATTAATGTGCACACAAAAAATGTATACATATTTGTTTCTCATTTTTTATTGCTACACCGACTTTTTTTTTTCTTTTGGCAGCAAGTTATCGGGCGCTGTATTTGTTTTTGTTTTTTTAATGGTATTTCAAGGTACACTAACACAGTTACACCCCCCCCTTTCAAATCATAAATGTACAACCAGCATAACAGCATGTAAAATATCCCTTATGACTATACAAAATATGGGCTGTAGATGTCATGACTCATTTCATGCACAAACATCTGCAAGTTCAAAACCCCTCCAGTGAACCCAAATGTGTGAGTCCATTTCCAATCTTGACCCTGTATTCACACATGTGCAGCACTACTACAAAAGTTTTTACAATAAAGGAAGTATGTGTTTCAAAAACATAAATAAAAAAAAATCATCCTGACTGCAGCTTCTCAAGCATTTTTTCTGCAAATGTCTACAGGAAAATTCCACCAAAGTTGGTGTCCTATGGTGATGAGATTTCTTTTACACAGCCGGTGCACAGTTGGTTTGATTTTCATTCAAGTATTGAAGCTGCTTTCAAGTCCTTTCAACAGCAATGTGATCAGTGCCAAACTCTACTTCTCCAGCTGTTTTTGAATATCCTCTGAACATAACACAGTGACAACTGCACCCTCCAAAAGTCTTGTCCTGTCTTATGAGTCCCTACCATCCTCACCCACATAACTGCCGTTCAAAAAGAAAAACTGAACTTTGAAGATACAATGAGCAGCTGAAATTTTCCAGTGTATTTGCATTTTTAAGGAGTTGTTTTATTAGTTTTGAGGTTGTGCACAGCTTAGCATAGATGAGCTTGCATCTGAGCAGGGTATGCACAGGATGAGCGTTCGATTCAGGCTGAGGAAGTATGAGTGTTTCAGTCACCTGGATGGTTTTGCATTTGATCTGCCAAATTCAAATCAATGAGCCACTAGTCACAGAGCTGCTCCTCTCAGCCATTACACTTCCTCCTCTGCTGTTTGGCTATTGTTGCAGCAGAGAGGAAATTGATGGATAAAATGAAGTGGGTTCGTATATGGGGCATAATTTGTGAATGATGTTCCTTTTCTCTTGTTTTATTGAAAACAGTAGCAGGTGCGAATTGCGCTGACATCTGCCAAGGTTATCAATTTCATAATAGTTATTAGTCCCCAAACTCCTCTACTGGGCCTTTCAATCAACACAGAGTCCATTACACTGACGTGTGGCCTGTCAACACTTTCAAACACACACATACACAACACTGATCCCTGCTTCCAGCAACTGGTGTCTGCTGCCACATTAAGTGGCAAGCCATAAAGCCCAAATCTGTCCATTCATTGCCTGCTCCTTCTGCACGACAACAACAATAACGACGGCCATTTTAAATGCACAATTACATAGAAGTGCTCTCAGGCAGACGGGTTGATGGCACGTTACCACTCAAGCCCAGCTCCACCCACTTAAACGTTTGCATGTTTGTTGGGGCAATCTGTGAGTCTCTTGACCACAAGTATCTGTCTTTGTGTGTTCAGTGTGTGTGTGTGTGTGTGTGTGTGTGTGTATGCATTTTCCCTTTCAGCTTCAGCTTTCTTTCTTTTGGATAGGAACCTTGTCCCTCTCTTCCTCTTTTCAGTTTCTTTTGCTTCTGCCTGTGCAGAGAAGCAGAGAGGAACAGGTGGAAGAATTCAAACCTCCTTTCCAACAAAGGTCACTGACTGGAGTCGACCCTGCGAAGTTGCTGTTTTATAGCTCTAACCATTCTTCTAGGGGGGCACTCCAGCTGGTCCCTTTAAAGATAAATCTCTGCAGACAAGAATAGTGTGGATATAAAAAGTTAATGTATGTGTTTTGTGTCTCAGTGGTGACAAATGGTGCAGGTGATTTATCATCTCTTTCTCTTCAGGATTTTTCATGAAGATAACCATCAAATCTGCTGCACTGCTTCAAAAACACATGGCTTGTAATTTGTTTTTTCCTTGTCTCATTTTTCCCACATTGTCTACTCTATGAGCAGCATCGCATGAAGAAATATATCACGGAGCCTTGTATGGACAGTCAACACTTAAGCCGAAAAGTTTGGATTTTTGCATGTTTACTCATGTTTAGTTAATGTTCCTTGATGCTGTTGCCTGCAGTCAGTTAGCAGCTCAAAGTCCTGTTGGGGTCCACAGGGATGAGGAATATGCCATGGAGCTGTTCTGTGTTAATGATAAATCCACAACCAGGAAGTAATTTTTATCCAGCTGGGAGTCCGCATGGTGTTTTATTTTTTAACTTACCATATGACATGCGTCTCTTCTGTGTGTGACATCCTGTGTATTAAGGCTATCTTTTCTGCTTAGCTGGGGTCTCAACAAGGATCCTGTGGGTTTTAGCCCTCAGAACATAACTCCCTATTGTTTAAAACGAAAAAAAAGTTTTAAATTCTTTTCGAAACAAACTCTTCAAGCTCTAGATTTTCATTTACCTAAATGTTTAACGAGCAGAGGCTAATTAACATTAAAATTTAGAGAAACCAAATTACGGAATGATTATTCCCACCCCTCAAAACAACGGTGGGACTCTAAAGCGTTACAGAACATGTCTAAAGCAATGTTTGGCTGATGTTAACTAACGTATGCTGTGTTGTTTTAACAGTGAATCTTATTTCTGTTCAATCCAAGTATCTTGCTGTTGAATTTGTTTTCTGGTGAAACTATAGGTTAGGTCAGGTCAGCTCTTGTACTCAACCGTTATCAGACACACATGTATTCATAAAACCCTTACAATTATTTTTGATACACTTTTCATGTTGATACACTTTCAATGTCGCTGTATGCATTTTTACTCACTTTGTTTTACTTTGCAAAGACAACACATGCAGAGGAGAGAGACATCTGGCAACCTTACTGTCATTGCTGAGAACTTATACGCAAAACACTGACAGGAAGTGACAAAACGAGACACAGTGATGTAAGGCAGGAGATATCAGGACATTTTACTATTAATTAGTGGTCAATGGCAGTTTTTTGATGGCCAACGCCAATACCATTTGTGGAACAGCAGGTCAGTCATTGGCGTGTTTTTAATGCCAGAATTACAATTTATTTTTTCTTTCTTTCTTATTTTCTATTTTTGTATTTGACAAAATATAACAATAAATAATATCAACAAATACTGACAATAAACATTTTTTTTAAATCAAATAAATGTAGATTGTTTAGTTAAATGTTGCCACAGGGGACTTCTCGTTTTCTAAGCAGCAATCTAAAATAGTAAAGAAATAAAATAGCATAGGTTAGTGGAATATGGAAATATTGAGGTTAAAACAATACAGATTCATTATTTATTACACATTGTAATCTAATACACATGGTTATCTTAGTTATTAACATGTTTTGTTTTGATATTTAATGAATCAATGGAAAGACAAAGTTGTGGGTTTAGCAAAAGATTTGAGAAAATGGCTGAATTTTATTTTAAAATTTAACTGTATTATTCCAAACATCATTAGAGGTTTTACACCTAAACACTAGCCAGGCACCGTTTTACATTTGATACACTGATAAAAGAAGTCCATGTAAAAAATGCATTCAATGGGATGATCTTTCTTTTGCTGGTTCCTTCAGGCTGCTGCATCATAAGAACTGTTTATCCATTCCACTTCCCCTCCATCCATCCATAGATACACCATGGCAGTCATCCAGAATGCCCAGCAGGAGCTCAGTGATGCAGAAAACTAAATTGTTGTCAACCAGTTATTCTCAAACATTAGAGTGTTCCAGGGTAAAGTCCCCCTGCGGGCCGATGAAGAGCCTCTCCTATCAGCGCTCTTGAGAGGTTTCCATTGTAAACATGAGGAGCACAACCTGAACACCTTCAAAAAGATTTAACCAAACATTTCACACAAAAACACAAATCCCTACCAAATCAACTCACTGGCATTCACAGTGGGTTCACTTGGGCACACTGATATATTGTGTTTAATATAGAGTCAATGTTTGATGTGGATTGAAAGATCACCCACATTTCATCGAAGGTATCAAGTTATGTTCTCAAACTATGAATGGTCCAGCTGGTATTTTGAAAACTGAGCCCCTGTTTGTGTGCACAGGTATGTGAACTTCAGAGAGGTTTTTCAGTGTGTTTACCCTCTGCAATCTGATCTCTGAGGAAATGTATGCAAACAAGTATTAGGAAAAAGAAACTCTTCACACAAAACCTAATGATCCCCAAAGCTAGCAATTTACATCTGCATTGTAGATTGAAGTTGATTGTGTCTTTTCCCGGGCACCTGAAGTTAAACCTTTCTTGGCAGGTACCACACCGAGGTTTAGACATTAAGCCTGTGATTTAACTCACTCCTGCTGTTTCTCCTGCAGGGCTCAGAGCTGTGGGCGAGGCTGGAGGAGGTGTTTATACACTGTTAGCTCTCTCTGGATGGGTTTGCCTGGGGGCAATCCTGTGTTGACCCCCTCTTATACCACCAGAAACATAGAGTAGGCCTGGAGGATTCTGAGTTCAAAAGGAGAGTCTGAACACCTTTTATCCAGGTCCGCACATTACAGCAACAAATAGTGAGAGTATACACGTTTAATAAACTCAATATTTTCACTGTTAACAACAGTGTGGGGAAAGAATTCGAGGGAAGCAGTAATAATGATTCATTACAAAGCAATGCAATGTGTGAGGAGCGGATGCGAAGCGGACAAAGCAATAAAACTTGCGCACAGACTGCATCATCATTTGCATAAATAAGCAATTAGCTTGTGATTAAACTGAATGCCACAAGTAGCGTACTGCATCAGTCACTTCTCTATACAGTCACTGCGTCTTGATGTTTCCAGCAATGAAATGCATCTGATATCATTCCTGAATGCTTTCTGATTAAATCTCTGATTTGTTATGTAAGACTGGCTGCCATCTCACTACCTGAGGTGGGGGTCAACTTGTTATCAGAAACGAGATGAGACATGAGGAGGAAAAACAGCCGCCTGCCCAGGCCCATTGAGCCTCTACTCTATCACATCAATTCTGAATCCAGAAAACCTAAGGCATGTTAAATAGAATTTGCAAGGGGTCAACAGAAACAGAGCACAAAGTAATAATGAGAAGTACAAGCCCAGACCTGCTGGGTGGGGGTAAACAAAGAGCAAGACAAAGAGAAGAAGGATAGAGAACTGGAAAGAAAAGACAAGCTGAGGGTTTTGATGGGCCACACACACACACATACAGTTAAGGCCAAAATTATTAGCCCCCCTATGAAATTTGATTTTTTTTTCAAAATTTCTGAAGTGCTGTTCAACAGATTAATGATTTTTTTACCCAGCTTTTCCAAACATCTTAGTTTTATTTTTGATCCTTACATTATTTTATTTTGCACACAGAAAAAAAATTATTCCACAAAAACCAAAAACTACCAGGGTCAAAATTATTAGCCCCCTTAAGAACTGACGTCTTCATTGAGCCAAAACAAAAAACCACTGTTGTGCAATCATGTACTTTCACTTTCGAGTGCTCACAGCTTGTAATCAATCAATCAATTAAGTTAAAACAAAGGGTTGTCCTACACTTTACACACAGTATAAAAACCTTATTACGCATTTGAGCTGTCACTTGAGAAGGCATCATGGCAAAAACAAAAGAATTCAGTTTAGACCTGAGAAAAAGAATTGTTGATGCTCACAAAGCAGGAGAAGGATATAAAAAGTTATCACAGCATTTCCAAGTGTCAAGAAGTGGAGTGAGAAGAAAACTGGTGGGAGATGTGTCTAAACAACCTAGAACAACCACCAAAACAGAAGTTGATGACTTAGCCAAGTCAGGAATTGTGGTGTCAAACAAGGCAGTCTCTAGAGCCCTGAACAGAAATGGACTGCGAGGATGCAGGCCAAGAAAAACTCCACTTCTACAAAAGAGACACCTTCAAATCAGACTGAGGTATGCTAAAGACAATCTGGAGAAAGATTGTTCAAACTGGAGACGTGTTCTTTGGTCAGATGTGCCCAAACTGGAGCTCTTTGGTCACAGAGACATTGCTTATGTTTGGAGAAAGAAGGGAGAGGCATATAACCCCAAGAACACTGTCCCCACAGTAAAACACAGTGGTCAGAGAATCATGCTGTGGGGATGTTTCAGTGCATCTGGAACTGGGAATCTTGTCAAGGTTGAAGGAATCATGATGAAAGAAGGATAGGTGAAGATTTTGAAAGAAAACCTCAAGGAGTCAGCAGCAAAACTGGGTCTGAATCGTCGCTTTGTCTTCCAACATGACAACAACCCAAAACATGCAGCACTCCTGGTGAGGAGCTGCCTCCAGGAAACCAAAGTGAATGATATTGACTGGCCTGCACAAAGCCCTGACTTAAATCCTTTTAAAAATCTGTGGGCTGCACTGAAGACCAGAGTCCATGCTAGTAGACCATCAAATCTGGAGGAGCTTGAAAGAGGAATGGGCTGGGATTCCTCAGGGGATGTGCCAGAGCCTTGTTACAAACTACAGCGAACGACTGCATGCTGTTATCCAGCAAAAAGGACACACAATTGACTATTACCCTCAGGGGGCTAATATTTTTGACCCTGGTAGTTTTTGGTTTTTGTGAAACAATTTTGTTTCTGTGTGCAAAATAAAATAATGTAAGGATCAAAAATAAAACTAGGATGTTTGGAAAAGCTGTGTAAAAAAATCAATCTGTTGAACAGCACTTCAACAGCACCACAAATTTGGAGAAAAACTCAAAATTTCATAGGGGGCTAATAATTTTGCCCTCAACTGTATCTGTTGATAAATCAAAACAGTAAACATTGTGAGAATCATCATAAACCCAGCTTGAGTTTTATCTAACTCCGTGACACAGGTTTTGTATAAGAGCAGTATTCAATTTGAACAGCTCTGTATTCGCTGTCAGTTCTTGAACCTCTGCATTTATAACCAGGGGAATGCCACCACTACCTGGGGCTGCATCTCCAGTTAATAGTCCCGGCCATAATGTGATGTCTCTGAACTCTTCAGATGTAAACAAGCACAGATGACAGATGTAGCACCTTGGTTGGGCTGTATTTTAATTTTTAAAAATAGAGTCAAGTTGTAACCAGCTAAATTTTTATTTTAAACACTTAAAGGTGGTGTAGGCAGGATTCCGTTAAAGAAGCATCTTTTTTTGTGGTGTATATACAATAAAGCTTTTAATATCAGTCCATAGCTATTAGTTATTGATAACATTTGGTAATATAACAATAATGCTGTGTTTTGTTATGTCTCTGTAGTCAAAATTTTAAAATTTTTGAGCGGCCGCTCTTTCTGACTGCAAACAAATCCATTCTCCGCCTCCCCCAACCTGATTGGTTGTGAGGTAGACCCAGCTCCCTCGTGCTGATTGGTTGTGAGGCAGACGCTGCTCCCTCATGTTGTGAGGCACGTTTTACGTCCTCCAATAACATACACGAGCCCAAACAAAGTTAGCGTGCTACGATATCAAACTGTAGAAACTAACCAGAAAGTACAGAAAGTTGGCAGAATCCTCCTTTGGTGATGACTGCCAACACAAGCAAGAAAACTAAGTTAATACCAGAGACTCTGGCGGAACAACAGGTACTTAAAAAGGGGGTAGACCGTCAAACGGGACCTGTTGTAGCACCGCTAAACTGTTTAGCTCGGGTCCAGGACTATGTCACTTTATCCTAGTTGTAGAAGTCCCTGCAAACTTGCACTTGCTGGTAGTCTGTTGGCATCTACAGTAGCACCAATGCTTTTTATTTTCATGTTGACTGGGCCCCATTTGTAATCATCTGAAGTATTTATCTGCATTATATCTGAATTTAATTGAAACCATACGAGCGAGCACAAGCGTCCGTTTGTGGGCGGGGCTTGCTGGAGCAGAGAGAGAGGGGAGAGGAGGAGCTGAGGGGAAAACTGGTTGGGAGGGGTAGTGTTTACATTCAAGATTTCTCTCAAAAACTGGCACTTCCTTGGATCCTGCCAACCCCACCTTTAACCAGTTCAATGTGTTGTAAATATGTGCTCATGCAAAGAGAACTAAAGGCTGCTGACACTTGCTTTATGCCTACATATTATCTGCCTCTGTTTTCGCTTGTGTTTTCAGTAATGCTGGCTGTTTAGAGGAAATCTAAATTTATGTTTATATTAAGAAATTGATCACTTTGGAGTTTTAGTGTATCAAATATTATACCGATATGTACTTTGTCATGGATGTCAAGGAGAGGAAGGGATGCTGATTGGTCAAAAAACTGAGGATATATGCTGTTTTAAGGAATGCAACAGAGCCACAAATGTCAGTCGTAGGGTCTAGTATTGCATCTGAAGAGGAAAATGTTGGTCATCTATTAAAGCAACTTACAATATATTCTGTTCAACCCGCTTATGACTCTAGCCTGTCTTAGTAAATGCTTTTACCATCAGTGAAATCCTTTTAACTTGCAGGTCATAATGTGTGTCTTGCACAGAGATCACACAGCAACAATTGAGGTGAATGACAGGTCTATAAAGCTCAGGACCTTGCACAGCCTGAAAGCAAGCTGTTGTGTTTCTGTTCGAAATGTTGAAGCACCAGAATTTCACCTGATGGCTGCAAAAAGATCACAGATCATCCCTGCGAGCGCACATGTGTGTGCATGTGTGTGTGCCTGTGTTTGTGCATGTGACTGCCCTCCTTCACTTGATTTTAGACATCTGTCTCCACAGGTGTTTTTGCAGACTCAATGACCGCATTGAGAAGCAGTGAAACTCTTCACTGACACCATGGCAGGTGACATTGTTCTAGGTAGGTTAGCAGCTCCTTAAGCCAGGGTGAAGCAGCTATTACTGCAGGTTTTACAGACCAGTACCCTTCAAGCTGCTGAACAAAAAACACACATCCTTGCCTCTCAATCATATTGGCAGGGGACAGGGGAAAAAAATGGATTTTAATAAAAGGACAGTATCAGGCAGATAAAAGCAATACTTCACAGAGAGAAAAAAGAGCAGAGACAGTCAGCCAGCCTCAAAAGAGACAGATAAAAAGGTAGAGCAACATCTAGCCAATGAGTAGCCAGAGGAGAAAACACTGAGAGCCAATAACTAGAATAATGTGATTTCTACAGTCTATTTACCCATAACCACATTGTTATTGAGTGGTGAACCACAGAAAATATTCATAACACACTTCAGACATGACATGTTGACCAATAGCTTGCAAATGGATTTGCAGTTTTCTATTCACCGTTGAAAGCCATGATTCATATCCTGTGTGGTACAAAGCAGAAAAAAAAAATTGTTCACCTTTTTTTTTTTTCTTTCCCTTTCTGAATCTGTCCCTCTATCTCTGGCTCACAGGACCTCTGCCATCTTCTCTCTACATGTCTGAGCCCATAGGAGACATTAATAATTCAACCCTGAGTCATTACTTCAAATATTAGAAAAGGAAATTGACTTTTTGACAGTGTCCAAAAAAGAGCAAAACAGTTCTACCCACAAAGAGGAAAGGCAATCACCTTGTCAAATTCAAACTTCACATCTCTTTTCTTTGCTTTTAATAATGTTTCTATTTCCACTGCAGCTCTCTCACTTCATGAATGTTACATCACACTGGAGCTTAGTGCTCTTGTTCCTCTGCTCTATCCTTGTCTGCTGTCTGCTGTTATTGTTTGCCGCTGTTTCCCTTATTATTTAAGTTTCATCTAATCAAAACTCATTAAAGTTTCATCTAATCTAATCAAATCCAATCTCATCTAATTGCACTAATAACTTGTCTTCTGATTAATAAGTTAACCCGTTATTAATTACTGTCCATGCAGTATTGTTCAGCATTGTGTCTGAAGAGAATAATGCACTTCAGGCTTCAAGGGTGCTCAGCTGGTACTTCATTTATCACACAAGTCTGCTCTGCCACAGAATTGCTGTCGATTCACTATGATTAACACTCTCTCACCTGTTTCTAGCACTTGTTTTTCTACATAAATTTCACTCTACATTTTCACCCGTTACTTTCACAGCCACTTTATCTCTCTCTCCTTTTTTTTTTCCTCCTCAAAGACAAAAGAGCAGTGTTTATTACCCTGCCTCCTCTAATTCAGCTCTGCTGTGTGAAATCATTAATGGAAAAAGGCCTTTCATCATGTAATTATTATTGATTTGTCAACAAGCTGTCTCAGCCGGCCCATGTAAGCAGCGGCAGCAACAATTCTTTCAGTTAATAGCATTCTTCTTCTATCTCTTCTTTATCTGGTTTATATTATCTTTTTTTTTCTTTTTTTGGAGAGGAAGCACTAATGTGAACAATGAAATTGACATGTGTGCGCTTGTCTGTTTTTTTTTTTCTTTCTTTCTTTTTTAATTGATAAAAAAAGTTAGTTGAAGGAATACAAAAGCATGGATGTTACTTGTGATAGTAAAACAAGGAAGTCCAGTACAGGCTTATGTTTATGCATATGTCAGCCATAAAATGATTTCGCTGGCTATTTTCTTTAATTCAAACACTTCTGGATCCAGACATGATGCAACGCTGTTCTGAGATAATTGATTTCTTTAGATGTACAAGCTCTTACAAGAACAGCTATAATCATAGATTGGATTTTGAGTGTGTGCATGTTAATTATACATGCTGAATGCTTCCAGAGTATATGATTACAGAAGGGAGATGGATATGATTAGCTGTGCACATTAACTTCTTCCAATTGATGTAATGCAAATGCTGGAGGAGAGTAGGTAATATTTTGTTGGCATGTTCCAATCAGCCTGATAGACACATATCTAGGCCTGTCGCGATAATCAATAAATCGCCTTATCGCTCGATAAATAAAAACGAGGTCGATAACTTTGCCAGCCTCGATAATTTACGTGCGTTTGTTTTCCTCCTCTCTCGCTACCAAACACGCTGGATGAGAGAAGAGGTCTCACTCTGCCCATTTTTCTCGGCACCTGGGGGCGTTGGCTCTATAGCGGAATGAACGGAGTTAGTGAACCCTCCTGTCAGTCATTCAGTGTCTTTGTCACGAGGGGGCTGGCGCGCCCAGGCACACAGACACATGCTGCGTCCGAACTGCCCACTCGGATACTACATGCTACTGCTAGATACTACTGCTAGATCCTACTCCTACATCCTAAACACGTTGGCCCAATTCGGACACACTAGACGAGCGGTGGGGAAAGACGACCCCCGCAGGCAGAGAGTAGGTACTGCGCCCGTGCAGACAGTGGTAACTGAAGCCCCTCATCTGCGGGCCTGGCTGTAGTACTGCAGCTGTGCAGTTTAATGATGGAATAAGTGAGCTTTACCTCCATGATGTCGCCACATGTTTGCTCATAAAATGATTACTTGGGCAAATATGACACCATGACATGACAAAGAGATACAACCGCACATTTTTTAGGACAGTGTGTGAAGTTACATGAAACTTACATCTGTACTGCTGCGGTCCCGCCTGCTGCTGCTGCATCAACATTCATGTTAAATCAAGCTGGTTTTAACGAGACAGCCAATTTCAAGTCTTTTGCATTTCTGCAGTGCAGCTGACAGTGTTGATTGCTTTGTTTAGACTCCTTTCTCTATGTTTCAGCACATATTTTTCGGCACGAAAATTCTTGATATGCTTGAATAGATTGGTTGTAATAATTTGGTACAACACTACTGCCACCTCTTGAAACATGAACTTTGCACATGTTGCAAGTTATTGCTGGAGCTGTTGCTGTAAAATGTTTTTAATACCTCCAAACTGCTGAGCCTCTGTAGTCAGCACCATGTTACACAAGCTCTCTGTCTACTAAAATGCACAAATCTGAAGACACAAGGATAATGTAGTCTACCTAGTGATGGCACATGGTTGCTGCAAACAAAGGAACAAATAGAAGTGAGATGAACAGATCATCCCCACAGATTCAACGACAGATCACGTTTACAGAGTTTGACAGATTGTGCATCCTCATTATCCTAAATCTGCAGCTGGGGCCTCTTTTGACTGACTTTAGTAAACTCTCCGCTGAATATCTTATTGAATTTACATGCGAGCCTGTCCAAAACAGCTTCATGATACAGCTGGAAGCCAAGCAGTACACCTGTGCCAAAATGAGCTGCCTTGGGTAACACAAGTTGGAGAGGAACCAGAGACAATGGCCCTCATTTATCACGCTTCTGAGCGCAGATCTCAGCGCAGGATTCAACGTACGATAGGACACACGTGAGATTTATGAAAGGGTTCGTATCTGACCAATCCCAGCGTACGTATGATGGGGTCTTGATAAATGCGGCGGCTGAAATCCATTGTCATTAACATATTTACGCCCTTAAATATTTGTTGTTCAGAAGCCTCGCCCACTGAGGTCAAACATGAAAGAGGGGACATATTACAAAGATGCGAAATTTTTCTGAGCTGAAAGTGGATATCCTTGTGTCTGTGGTGGAAACTAACAAGGATTTTCTCTTTGGAAGCATCAAAACTGGTATAAAAGCAGTCCAGAAAACTCCTGTCTGGAGCAGGATTATGATGGCGCTGAACAGCGCTGCCGTGGAATAGTGGACAGTTGCTGAAGTTTAATTAAATCATTAGTCAATAAGTTGCTCATGATGATAAATGAGTATCTCATAAATGCCTCATATTTTTTTTTTATTGCCATGACATAGGGTACGTTGCTCCTATTATTGAAAGTATTTAGTTTTTATTTGTTGCGTCTTTGTAATGTAGAGCAGACTGGAGAGTCTGACAGAGGCTGAACAAAAATAATTATTAACGTCACCAAACGGTGTGTTGCTGCCTCACTGATTAAATAGCAAGAGCACTTTCTAAACTTATATTTTACACCAGAATCCATGGATAAGGTGTTGTCTTCTTAATCTTTAATGAAATCTGGCTGATTGTGCGTAATGACAGGTTTGAGGTTTGTTTATCAATTATTTTGAGACAGACTTTTGCTGCACCGCAAATCCACACTGACTCAAACCTGTGTACACACTGTCAGACCTGTCGTGAGATTTGGTCATAGCGTACACTCATGTGCAGATTTATTTAGAGTTTTCTGCCGTACGCAAGCTTGATAAATGAGGGCCACTCAAACTAGCTATGTTTAATGCAATATTGTAATTTAAAATTTGCAATTTAATGCACATTGGCTGAAGTTTGGATAAATCATTAGTCAATAAGTTTGTCATGATGATTAATTAATATATCATATATACCTCATATTTTTTTATTGCCATGACATAGGGTATGTTGTTCCTATTATTGAAAGTATTTACTTTTAATCTGTAGCGTCTTTGTAATGTAGAGCAGACTGGAGAGTCTGACAGAGGCTAAACAAAAATAATAATTAACCTCAAATTTATATTATATTATTTTATTTACGTCTTAATCCTTAATAAAATCTGGCTGATTGTGCTTAATGACAGGTTTGAGGTTTGTATATCACTCATTTTGGGACAGTCATTCGCCGCACCGTAGATCCACACTGACTCAAACTTGCGTACACGTTTTCAGACCTGTCGTGAGATTTGGTCGTACCGTACTCTCACATGCAGATTGATAAATGCCGATCCTAACGTCAAAATTGTCATAGGCAAGTTTTCTGTCATATGCAAGCTTGATAAATGAGGGCCAATGTGTACATATATATATATATATATATATATATATATAGAGAGAGCGAGAGAGAGAATTTCCCAGTTTGGGATCAATAAAGTACAT
The DNA here is from genome assembly GCA_962446985.1 of Xyrichtys novacula. Lineage (NCBI taxonomy): Eukaryota > Metazoa > Chordata > Actinopteri > Labriformes > Labridae > Xyrichtys > Xyrichtys novacula. The sequence continues at coordinate 5,507,096 of OY660870.1, read as the reverse complement.
CTATCTATCTATCTATCTATCTATATATACATATACATATATACATGATTTATTTTATTTATTTATTTATTTGTTTTCAGATGCCCTCTGGATGATGTTTTTCTACAGTACTCTCATTTGTAAGCCACATTAATGTTTTGGATTAAAAAGTTTGCTGCTTTGAGGATAAAAAAATACTCAAGTGGTGCTTTTTGGATGAAGGATTTACACTTTGTTCAAATTAAGATTATAGAGAACCTTCTCAATCCATAATAAAGTTACAGAGATTATAAGAACAGCAGACTGTTCTTGAATACGCCTTATTAAGACAAATACAAATACTCTCCAGTGCATCAGTGAATGTTAAGCTTAGAGCGGAAAATAAATAAATAAATCAATAAATCAAAAAATAAACAAAAGAAGTGACACTACCCTGTGTTTCTTTAGGCTCTTTCCTCAGGTGAGTTGGTCATTTATTTGATAGACATATTTTAAATCTCATATAAGAAACACTTAAGATTATGATGGACTGTTATAATAGAAGTCTCAAGTCTGAATTTTGATACTAGCGTCTTCATCATGACAGGACAAAGTAAGCAGTAAGAAGGTAGAATAATCTTTCATGGTGCTGAGAGAGGCCCAAACAGAATTGAATGACTCAAATAACAAACAAATGGTTCATATACAGTGAGCCCTAACCTCCCCTGCCTGCTTTAATCCAGCATTTATTGTTTGCTTAATCGTTGAGCTCGTGACTTTGAACTTGCACAAAACAGCAAATAGTTCCACCAAGCTACTGATTTATGAGGCCACCGCAATTAAACAAATTCACAGGGGAGACAAAATCAACACGCACATTATAATTCAAAAAGCACCACAGCTCTTTGTTAGCATAACACCATTGTCCAGAGCTCATTATAATCAGAGAATAAACAAAGAATCATGTAATTGTAACTGGATGAAGTCACCGGATGTTCCCCTGTTCCACAGTCATGGACATTCATCACAATGTCATTGGCACGAGACCCTAAATGTGTTGGTTCACTCTTTTCATCAGACAAATTTGAACCTCTCAGCTAAGAAATTCTCCTGAACCCATTGTCTTTTGGTAAACTGATATCTCATGGCTTTAAAGTATGATGTATAACTCCAGATGAGAGATCTTTGTGTCTCTCATTGCATGTTGCCTCTGCACCTGATTCTCCAGCACAATTTTCATGCATCCCTCCTTCTAACCTGTGCTCTTCAGAAAGCCTTCCCCTGGGACAAACTGTACTTGCTTCATGAATAAACTATTGTGTCATGGTCTCTGACATACTGCCTCTACCTGGAAAACCAGTCCAGATACATATTGATCATTTTAGAGTAGTTTTTTTTTTTTTTTTTTTTCCTTTTGCTGATTACCATCTGAGGTCAATTGGACAATCTCCCCTGTTTTCACATACATACACGTACGTGTTGCATGTAGCACCTAAACATGCACATGTAATCAGAGAGGGGGAGAGGAAGATGCCCAGTTTGGGATCAATAAAGTACCCTCCTATCTATCTATCTATCTATCTATCTATCTATCTATCTATATATACATATACATATATACATGATTTGTTTGTATTTTGTATTCTATGCACTGCTGGTTTTCGATGGTTGGGAGATGTAATACGCATAGATAACCTGTTGTGAGAACATAGTATTGAGTGAAACATTTCAAAATGTTCCTTTTGTTATTTGGATGCTAAATAAAAGTGCCTCTGATGGATATTGTTTATACAGGCACAGGGAAACAAAGAGACCTGGCAGTCAAGCCCATGAGTTTAGTTGGAAAGCAGAGGTGCAGGTGTGAGGTGAGCAGATTCAAGTTACAGTCTCTTCACAAAAGCCGCAGGTCCAGCGCCATTATGTGAATGTAAAAAAACAAAAAACAAAAAACAAAACACAAGATTTCTCATCTCATCTGATGAATGCAAACAAGTACTGTCATCCTTATTAACAGCTTCACAAGCTATTTAATCTTTATAACAAATGAAGCAAGGGGGATACAACAGACCTTTGGACCACTGAAATGAACAAAACAAAAAAGTGTTATCCATCTATTAAATATCCTGAGTCAATTCCTCTCAAAACAAGTATTAAAGGTTAATAACATCTGCTAATGAAATAACCTCTTCTCACTTCAATTAAACAATATCCTTTCCCATTTAAAATCACAAAAACAGTGAACTCACAGAGTAACCTTTGCACAGCAATTAACCAAAACAAGAAAAAATAATGTGTGTTGTGTGTAACTCCAGTAAATGAACTGCACCCGGGGCCCTGATTTGTATCTACTGCCCTTGAATTAACCTAAACAACAGACCTGCTGTGTATCTTGTGCCAAAGAATGAACTAAAGCCATAAAATGATGTGTATTTAGTGGAAAGAAATAAACCTTACAAGGAAATGATATTGTTTCGTCATCATTTGATAACAAAGAGGTGATGGTTGCACAAAAACAGGACAATGTCCAACGATACAATTAATCAAACTGTGTCCACTTCAAGTGCTTCATTTCATTTTGACTCCCCTTGTTTCAATGCATTTAGTACAACTTTATTTTAAAGTCTGTTGTCCTGGATCTGCCCCAGTGATTAAACACTGATTAAAAATATTATTGATCAGAATGAGAGCGAGTCTCTGCCCCTGAGTTTATATAAGAGCATTATCAGAGGGGAGCATGAAACAAACCTGAAAGAGGGAAACTCTTGAATACTTCAACATTTCTTCTATTTCACATTGAGACATTTTTACTTCATGTTTAGTCATCACTGTAAAGGCTTTTCTTTTCTTCCTCTCTCTCTAGTTTGTTTCCTCTTCTTTTATTTGTTCTTCCTTTTGCTCCTCCATCTGTGTCTTATTTGTTCAACTGCCAAACAATCAATGTTCAGAGCCATTTTCTCTCCTGTTTGCTTCTATGTTGTCTACCGTCCCATTCTCCTGCTTTTCTTCAGCCTTTAAAATTAAAACAGTCACCTCTTGACGCACATTTTTCAACATGAAACATCAATACGCTGCACATCTTCACTGAAAGTGACTGTGGATTTGCTTGTTGTAGTTTTTTAATTTATTTTTTAGGCCTAATTCCAAGTGAAGAATATTGCTGCCAGCTAACTGCCCTGGAGAGCAGATTATCCATCATTATTGCTTGATAACCCGGTAATTCCTCTATAAAGTGTGTTTGTGTGTGTGCATGTGTGTGTGTGTGAGTGTAAAAGAGAGAGAATACCTATATCAGTCACAATAATACAAACTCTTAGCCCTGCTACGATAACCTTAATCTGACACAGGAAGTAATTCCCTGTCTTCATCCAGCACAGCTGGATTTGCCATGGTGGCTGCAGGCAGATAGTGTCATGGGAAAAGAATAAGTGGCTTCTGCCCCCACAGTGCAGGGATTATGTTAAGACAATGTGCCTCTGTGTAAAGGGTTTTTCCTTTATCTGAACTGTCATATTAAATTATAGCACAAGGCTATGCATTGTAATTGTTTAATGGATATGTAACTACACAATTACAAGGTGTATAACAATACACTCTTTAAAGAAGATATGGTGGTTCAATAGACACTTTAGTGAAGGTTTAACTCAGACAAACTCTGATTCAGTTCTGTTCTGTGGGAGACTAACACCACTGCTCCTACATGCTGTGAGGGACTTCACAGGATTTGCCATTTTTACTTCGGTAGTTCATACATTTCTATACTCGGTCATATGAAAAGAAATCAGGTTTTTGATAACATAAGCTCAATCCATAGCACCCTACAGCGAGGTTAAAATCAGAGAGCACAAGAGAGTGAATCAGGGTCAACTCAGACTTGGTAATGATTTTTTACTGTGTGTGGTTTGCATGTTTGTTTCAGCTGCTTCAGTCTGCAGAGGAGTCATTACCACAGCTTCTGGATAGTTTTAGGAGGGTCACTCTGAAATGAGTGAGAGGAACACAATGCAAGGGAATGAGGGGCATGGTCAGAGGAAACCCTTCAGAGACTACATTTAGGGTCTATACTCAATGCCTCCTGGATGAAGAGAATTATGTTTCCCAACTACAATAGTGACAGTGGCAGGCAGCTGTGTGTCACACAAGGTGTTTGGCCTCAGCCTGCTTGAACACTGGTATCAGTATTTGTGGTTCAGAAGCCTCGCCCACTGAGGTCAAACATGAAAGAGGAGAAATATCAGACAGATGCGAAACTTTTCCGAGCTGAAAGTGAATATCCTCACATCTGTGGTGGAAACTAACAAGGATTTTCTCTTTGGAAGCATCAAAACTGGTATAAAAGCAGTCCAGAAAACTCCTGTCTGGAGCAGGAATACGGTGGCTGTGAACAGCGCTGCCATGGAATAGTGGACAGTGGCTGAAGTTTAATTAAATCATTAGTCAATAAGTTGCTCATGATGATAAATGAGTATCTCATAAATGCCTCATATTTTTTTTTTTTATTGCCATGACACAGGGTACGTTGCTCCTATTATTGAAAGTATTTAGTTTTTATTTGTTGCGTCTTTGTAATGTAGAGCAGACTGGAGAGTCTGACAGAGGCTGAACAAAAATAATTATTAACGTCACCAAACGGTGTGTTGCTGCCTCACTGATTAAATAGCAAGAGCACTTTCTAAACTTATATTTTACACCAGAATCCATGGATAAGGTGTTGTCTTCTTAATCTTTAATGAAATCTGGCTGATTGTGCGTAATGACAGGTTTGAGGTTTGTTTATCAATTATTTTGAGACAGACTTTTGCTGCACCGCAAATCCACACTGACTCAAACCTGTCTACACACTGTCAGACCTGTCATGAGATTTGGTCATAGTGTACACTCATGTGCAGATTTATTTAGAGTTTTCTGCCGTACGCAAGCTTGATAAATGAGGGCCACTCAAACTAGCTATGTTTAATGCAATATTGTATCATGAAGGATCCTGAGGTAAATTTTAATTAAAGCAGGGTTACTGAACTAAAGCATGAAAGATTAGGGTGACCATATTTGAACCCCTAAAAGGAGGACACGACTACGCGGGGTAGAGTCACAGAGTGACATGTAGTTAATTTTGATAATTTTTCAGGTCCGGTCGAGTGTTTTTACGCGTTTCTAACTTAGTAAGTCCACGTGACACAAACTCAAAACTTCCATACAAAATCCCAGACATTTGAAGGATTTTATAAACTCCCCCGGATGAAGCCGGACAAGAACAGCCCCCAAAAAGGAGGACATGTCCGGGTAAAAGAGGATGTATGGTCACCCTATGAGAGATATCAAGTTAAAGTAGTCCTAATCAATAAAAGAAACTAGCTTTGGAGGTTTTTGTTTGTTTGCTTTCCTGGACTGCCAAATCTACGAAGCATTGTGGCAACCTATAGTTTGTTCCTCTAAAAGAAAAAGCAAACTAAGGCATATGTTACAACAGTTTAAAGTAAATTTCAGCACACTAACCTCAAAATCAAACACATCCAGTGAAAAATGTACATTTAATAATAACTGCATATTTAAATAACCAACTGTGATGTTTTTTTTTGTTTTTGTTTTTTAACTGAAAAAACAAACAAACAAAAAAAAAAAACATTAAAGTTTAAGCCTCTTTGTGACCTGGAAAAGCAACCAAGGCAATCAGAAAAAAAAAGGTTGAATAGCTTCCCGTCTGTATTTATTTGTGCTTGTAACAATTGTGAGGGGAGCAGGTGTCCAACGCAGTGATGAACAGCATCTCAAAGAGGAGGAAGTAGGAAAGTCTTATATATATACAGTACAGGCCAAAAGTTTGGACACACCTTCTCATTCAATGCATTTTCTTTGTTTTCATTACTATTTAAATTGTAGATTCTCAAAACTATGAATGAACACATGTGGAATCATGTGCTTAAGAAAAAAGTGTGAAATAACTGAAAACATGTTTTATATTTTAGATTTCTCAAAGTAGCCACCCTTTGCTTTTTTGATAGCGCTGCAAACTTAAGCTGTTCTCTCAATGAGCTTCATGAGGTAGTCACCTGAAATGGTTTTTACTTCACAGGAGTGCCTGAAGTAACCCTGACAAGGTACTTCTGTCATCAAGAGCAAAGGGTGGCTATTTTAAAGAAACTAGAATATAAAACATGTTTTCGGTTATTTCACACTTTCTTTATAAGTACAAAATTCCACATGTGTTCATTCATAGTTTTAATGCCTTCAGTAATAATCTACAATGTAAATAGTCATATAAAAAAATAAAGAAAAGACATTGAATGAGAAGGTGTGTCCAAACTTTTGGCCTGTACTGTATATATATATATATATATATATACATACACACACACACATATATATATATATATATATATATATATATATATATATATATAACTAAGTCAATTTGTATTACACAGCACTTCACCACAAATACCTGATTAATGTTCCTGTAATTCTCTGTGTAAAATTTAACCAGGCTGTAACTGATGCCCAACATGTCAAATCCTAATTATGTTACGAAAACTCAAGGTCCCTTTATCAGTGTCTGTGCAGGAACACTGCATACCTTTGCTGGCTTGACCTTACCAGCAAACATTCATGGCGCTGATGACTGATTGAGTGCATTCATAAAATAGTCCCATGTCTGATTACATTTTTAATCAAATCAACTTCAAATAAAACTTTGTGGTCACTTCATCCTTGTTGTTTTGCTCAAAGCAGTCTGTTTTAATGCGATTCCAGTGTCTCATAATGTCTTAAGGCTTCTAAGTAACTAAAGCGATTAAAGCAAAATCCCAATCTGTTTCTCGCTACCACTCAACAACAATTGGCAGTTTTCACAAGTACATTTTGGAACTAATCGTGAAGCGCAGTGTATTGTGTGCCAGCATGTGATTTAGTCAAATTTTTTGAGGGAGTAAAAAGGAGGACAGCATCCTCCAGAGAGAGCTCTATTCTGTTGGCTGGCGTGAAGTCCTGTTGCAGGCAGTCAAATAAGGATACATGCTTTTTCCCTCTCCATATTACACACACATCTTATTTTCGGTGTGTTATTTGTCGCCCTGCAAATGCAAACGCATTTACAGTGCTCACACGTTGTCACGCTGTGAACAATTACAAACACATGCCCAGCCTGCGGGCAGGAAGAGCAATCCACACACAAATGAATTAAGAAACACACACACACACACACACACACATAAGGGCCCCAGGGGTGTGTGTTGGTCAAGGAAGACAGCCATGACTTTGCCAAGGGGAGTGAGGACAGCAGAGCAGAGGTGGGGGTAAAGGGGGCTGGAGCTACAGAGATGAATGAACTGAAACTCACTGTTTCTCCTGAGTGTGTGTGTTTGCGTGCGTGCGTGCGTGCGTGCGTGCGTGCGTGCGTGCGTGCGTGCGTGCGTGCGTGCGTGCGTGTCTGGTCTCTAAGGTAGAGACATTACGCAGAGCAAAGCTCAATGTCTTAAGGATGGGCTCGTTTAACTGTGAGATGCTATTTCCACTGTGGCTGGTGCTGGGGTGGATGGGATTTGGCAGGATCTCTTACTTACACACATCTAACCAGCTCACACTCACGCACACACACACACACACACACACACACACACACACACACACACAAAAACATACTCCGACACAGCAAGCAGTGCCGCCGGTGCGATGTGGGGTGTCACATAAAGTCAGCTTTTACCAGAGCCCCCCTCTGAGTGACATATTAACCTGGTACCCCTGCACACAGACATATCAACACAATCATGCACAAAAAGACACACACAAGTATAATTTACCCCCAGCATGTAAACCAAGGCAGGAAGCCTGCATGATAAGATTAATAAGGTGCTTGATTTGCCTGCACACTCCCACACACACATCCATGCAAATGTGCACACACAGAGGGCACGACAAAGCAGGTGTGCTGCATAATCAACACGGAGGAAGCAGAAATACCATGAATTAAAGATTGATTGACATTTGGCATGTGTTCCTGTGTTGGATTATGATGTTTCTGTGGTTTGTTTGACCTCTGAAGAATCCATAACCTCAAATTGAACATGTTTTACTGATACAAAATCAATTGATATGTTTGACGTTCCTTAGCTTGTCTGTTTTTATCTGTGATGCAAAGACTAACAAATAAGTTATTTTTTAGCTCTCTCTTCGTAAAGCTCGAATTCATACTTGCGTGGGTATAGCCTAAAGAAATAGCGTTACGCTGCCAAGGCCAATTGAACTCCCTAGAACAGCTGGAAAACTTGGTGGGTTGGGGTGGGTGGGAGACACTGCAACCAGAGAGGTGCCTTTTAGCAAGAGGCTTACAGTGACCTCAGTGCTGATTTCTCTAGGTATCTTTCAAGTGAGGATTCATGGCGCTGTATGAGTGGGATGCATGGTAACTGCAGCTGAGTATCTCAGCTAACATTTTTACTGCAAATGAAGGCAGAAAGAGAGAAGCTACAGTACAGGAACAATGAAGGCTGGCAAGGGAAACAAAAGAATTTTGTTCCATTTTGATACCTCAACTTTGATGGACTCTTTTAGAAAACTCAAGGTTAGGGAAAAAGGGAATTTACTTTTGCCAAATGTGAAGCAGAGCATCCTTATATCAAAACAAAAAGAGATGTTGGCTCTACTGCACAGCACAGCACTGCTCAGTGTGAGAAGATTCAGCCCCAGCTGGGTTGGCCTATAAAAGATAAATTACACAATCTCACTCAATTCTAAACGCAATAGCAGGGTTTTCTGTAGGAACTCTGTCATACATGAGGTGAACCTGATGAGGACATGATGTGGCTTTTTTGATGGCTGTACATTCAAACAAGTACAGATCGTTATTTAGATACCGAAACCAAAATTAGCAGATCCTAATGAATATGAATGAGGCTGGCCTCTTATGAGAGCATATCTTCATGGACCCTCAAGTTAAAACCCTCACATCAAAAGCCAAAACAACTCATAAATAACACTGACTGAGGATGCACATGATTGGAGTAATGGGTGCCAATGGCAGTCTGCTGGGATTTGATTTAATGTAGCCTTTTCACTTGACATCTCAGACATATCTGAGCTTTTCAGCAACTTTTGCAAATCTTGTTCATATCATTTACAGAAGAGAAGGTATTCTCTCTTGTTTTATTTTTCAATGTGAGATTCTGGTGTTGTATTATTTAGAGGCTGGCAGTAACAGGCAGGTTTCAGTGTCTAAACTTAACACACTTAGTTTGCTATCTTGCTGATTCATTTGCGGCAACTGTACAACAGAAGTAGGGATTGTTTTGGGGCTGGACAATATAGCCTTCACACCACAACCTATTGATTTTCTTTTTAATCTAAGAAAAGTACAAATGACCCAAAAATACACTTTAAAAAACTGAAATCAAGTTCTTATCCCATCTGTTTTATGCTCACATTCATGGTCATTAGGGTTCCAAGCTGCTGCTGGGAGGCAGACACTTTGCAGATCCCCATCATCATTGTTAAAATGCACCATCAAAACCATATAAGATTACCACGTCTGTTGTAGTGGAAGAAACTCATAGTGAGACACATTTCCCCAACTTGGCCTTAATGCCTCTAAGGTGTTAAAATCTTGGTTGTGCTGCAGTCTGTAGTTGCAAAAGCATTTTTTTTTAAACCTTTGCCTTTTTTACCTTAACCTAAATGCAGCAACTTTGTTGATGTGTGTGGATGTAAAAGCTAAAGTAAAGAGGGGGGGGGGGGGCTTTAAGGGCCTTTTTAGAGTGACGCAGGAAGTAAGGGAGAAATCTAGTTTTACATTTACAAAAATTGCCCATCAAAACACTTGTTTTTTGTTTTGTTTGTTTTGTTTTGTTTTGTGTGTGTGTGTGTGTGTGTGTGTGTGTGTGTGTGTGTGTGTGTGTGTGTGTGTGTGTGTGTGTGTGTGTGTGTGTGGAGTGCCAGGTAAGCAGTTCAGCCACAGTGAGCAGTGACTACAGAAATATGACTCATGCATCACTGATGCATATTCCTGCTAAGAGATGTTGTGTGCTGCAAAAATCATACACTCCAAAGTTGTTAATTTGCATCCAAACATTTATTGCCGTATCATACTATAACACAGAACAAAAATGGCACCTGAAGCTTGAAGTGTATCCTCTGTAGTGGAGTACATCAAACAGCATCAAATTACAATCCTATTCTTTCAGCGGGTGTGAGCAGCAGATGGAAAGAGAATGGTGTGACATTTGAAAAAAGGGACCAAGCTAAGCTTTCTCTATTACAGCCTCAGTGTCACCCCTGAATGAAACCCACAGCAAAGCACAGAAAAATAAATACATGTGCACAAACTCGGCTGTAATCTTTTAAATTTGAGTGAAAAGAAATAGATTGGCTTTTGGAAAATATCAGAGGGGATCATGTTGGTCCAAATGTCACCAAATAAATGCCAACATGATGAGGGGAACATCAAAGAGAAAGAACCTAAGGGGAGGAAGGAAAGATATCTTCAGAAACATCGTCTGGTAAGTTATCACACAAGGGAAAAGGGAGATGAAACAGGGGGATAAAAACCCAGCTACAAGTGCAGGAGGTTGTGGGAGGTGGAGAGGTTAGGACCATAGACTGTATATGGTACCGACAATAGTACTTTGCCTCGTCATTGTGGGAATTTAAAGCCAAAAAGCTCCTGGTATTTCCAGAATTTTCTCCATTTCCTGAAACCAGCATTTTCACAGCAGCTTTTGGTTGTGGAGTCTCTGTGATGACGCTCTGCTCCAACATCATATCCCCAGGATGATACAATCCTCGTATGCTAACTGACTGTATCCAAGTGTCAATCATTAAAAACATAAACCCCTTACAATATTTAAAAATAAAGAGAGGACTTGAGCACAAACCAGTCTTACTTTAACCACATTTCAACATCACAAGGATGGGGTAGAAAAAGTTATATTCTGTGTAATTGATGTCTAAAGTTTGTACATAGCCCTATTCATTTTGCTGGAGGAGGCAGGTTTTATGACCTATACTGCAACCAGTCACCAGGGTGTGCTGTTCTCGCAGCGGCCTCGTTCAGTGAGGAGACAGATGACCTCCATTCTATATACAGTCTATGGTCAGGAGAAAGAGAGCGAGAGAAAGAGAGAGAGAGAGCTTCGGCAGATGAAATCTATCTCCATAAAAATCCAATCCTCTCACTCTGCAATATGCTTTAAATGGGTGGATTGACACAAAGGATCACAACCCTGACTGTAACCCTGGCAACCATTCCTGGTCCCAACCCTCACACTCCAAGCCTCATATCTCCTTCGGCTCCTGCATCTTGTCCTTCACTATTCTGTCCTCCTCACATCTCATCTACTCTCTCTCTCTCTCTCTCTCCGACATTCATATAAAATGTTGTGTTGTTCGTTCACTCAGAGTTGTGCTAACTGTACTGCAGACATTAAAAGATGTAGGGGCCATAATCTCTGGCCCTTGTTAAAGGGTTGGGATGGCCTGATTTAAGTAAAGGATGGATGGAACTATGATGGACTCATAAAAGCAAAGACTACAAAGGGCTTGCTCCATGTTAAAGTCATTGAAACATTTTTAACCCAATAAACTTGGTGAGTTCTGTTGGCTGATTCTCTTCATTGACACATAATCATAAGCACAATAAACATCCCTAAAGTTGATCATAATTTATCACCTATTTTATCCACTTTAGCCATTTCACGCCCTGTAGTTTTTCTCCTCCTTATGTTTGAATGGCTGGTGTCTGTGCTACAGAGGAACGGACACATTATTATGGCGTAACTGGGGTGGAAAAGTTTAAAATCAGTGCTGCTAGAGAAAGAAGCCAGTCATGACAGTTTTGCATCCAGTTGCACGCTGTACAACAAAAAAACTGCAGATGTTTAAACGAACAGCGTTTAAACATCCCTTTTTTCCCTGCCCTTCTTTCATCTCTTGGCTGCCTGATGTGGATATGATCAGTTCCAATTGTGAGCTTTGAAAAAACTGACTGACTGACGGACTGGCGAAATACTGACTTTATTTCTATTTTGGAGTGCTGTTTGTGTGAGTTTGTGTTTTTTCTAAGATTAAATACAACCTTTTTTTCCACACAAAACAAATTGTGGTGTTTTGAGATTTATTATTATTATTATCATTATTATTACTGAAGCATAGCGTTAGTTCTGTCAGGACAAGACGTTAAGCGCTGATCCGCAGCCAATGGCTAGTAGCCACCTCAACCAGACGATAGTCAGCTGATTCTCTCCTAGCTCCTCTCGGTCCTATGCCTATAGAGCGCCTTATTTAAAACTGCACTAACCCAGCCTCTTCCTCTGCTTCGACAGCTAACCAGCAAGCTGCTGTAACTGCTCTGCATGCTCCCACTTTTAAGAACACTGAGATCTGCGTTTTTGCTTTTTCCTACCTTGCTCTTTGTCATGTTGATCGCTGCCCACGACGAGGATCCACGGCAGGCTGAATGCTTTTCTGAAACGCAACATCAGCAATGCGAAATCGAGGAAGACAGTCCTTCCAATGACAGCTGCATTCCCTTCAGCAAGAGCTCTCCTCTGGCAAGTAAAACTTCTATTTCTCCCAGCTTCGATGAACGGCTCCAGATGGCGCCTCACATCAAGAGCTTTCACCTTGTTTATGGAAAATATCCAAATAGATCCTCCACTTGCAGTTCTGTCTTCCTCCTTTGTATCCAGAAAAGCGACCGAGAAAAGAAAACACTGTTCCTGCAGCGTCACGGCAGTTCAGCTTCAGCTGCCGCGTCATCTCCGTCACCTGCAGAGCGCGAGGCCCAACCCCAGCTATCAGACCCGCGGACCTGGACGACAATCCCATCCTGAAAGCAATATCCAGCCATCGCTCACCCACATGTCTTCAAGGATTGAAGCCTCAGAACTAGGTTCGGCACGTGCTAAACTGTCTTCCTTCATCCCAGCTGTCACCTGCATTCACCACACTGAACGATGACGTCACTCCAACAACAACCGACGACGGTGTCACCATCCCGCAAAGGACCCAGGGAAGTGCAGTCCCCGTCTCCACCAGCGTCCCGCGGCTGCAATTACACCTAATCCGCGGAGCCAAATCCTTGCAGGTACTGACATTAATCTTGCTGTGCTCTGACTACACCGATAGATGCATTGTGGACTGCGGAGACGAGTCTGTGATGCGTAAATATCGTGATGCCCTGCCGTTTAAATCTCCGGCCTTAGCTGAATTCATAGCTTCAGCGTATTTGGAGATGTCATATGTGAAGTGTTTTCAGCACGCAGAACTGAACTGGACACATATCTTGCCATTATTTCTGATTCAGCCATGACTTATGGAGGATCATTATTCTAGGAACATCACAAATCATTTTCAGCAAAGCTGCTAAGTACATTCAAAGATTCAACCAAAGACTTGATAAGCCCGTAGTCAACCTGGCTCTAATCAGTAGACATTTTATAGAGCATCAAGCTTTTTCCTGCTCAATCTGGGGGTCTTTCTCTCACCCAGAGGCAAAAGTAAGCCATTACGCAGCGGTAGGCCTACGTCGTTTTGGGAAGACATAATCAGCAGTTTGAGGCCACTTTTAGACGGAAACGGTCTCCATAGAAAACGAAAAAATTTAGTGTCGTTTGGGGGGGTCCGTTTAGACGGCAACTGCGTTTTCAGGAGATGAAAACGTAACAAAGTGAAAACCCCCTCCAGAGTGGAAATGTTGTAAACGCTCTGCTAGTCCTGCTTTGGTCTAAAGTACAAAAACGCTAAAAACAGTCAAACCTGTGACGTCCTGGCTCACGTCGGCTCACGCTTATGACATCATAGCCATGCACAGCTTACTTGAAAATAACAACAACAACCATGCTAGACATTTGAGTCGCACTGTCGTTATTATTGAATGGGCAGGAGCTCAATTTGGACCTGTACAGAATCCTCATGGATCGTACTGCTCAGCAGAGGAGGCATCTGAATTATTTGCTTCAATTAATAATATGCCAATTGGCAGAATGGAAGTTGTTGTACATATGCATTGTTGGTCTATATGGGAGTGCGGTCACATCGACACGCGCCACCTAGCAACCTGGCATACACATTACAGCATTTTCAACCACATTGCGTTTTTGTGTAAACACAGCATAAAAACTTAAAATGGCACAGCACTTTTCCGTTTTCTATGGAGACCGTTTCCGTCTAAAAGTGGCCTAAAGTTTTTATCCCTGCCATGTATTTTGGCTTAGTGTGTTGCGGCACATCATTCTGCACTCTGCATTATAACCATAGTAATTCAATATGACCATGCTGCTTGAGAGTGAGTGGTATTTGCTTCCAAATAAACTCCAGAAGTGGGAGCACTCAGTGCGCACTTTTGATTGGACGCTGGTTGCCTAGGCACAGGGGCCCGCCTCCCGCCTTTTGCGGAAGGAGGGAACTTTTAAAGAGTCAGCTGTTTCAATTTTAATGCAGAAATAAGACAAAATGCAGAGAAAAAATTTAATTTAAGTTCAAGAGAGAGACATACAGCAGATGATGATACTGTGGCATCTGATTCAGCACCTCGCTAAACCTGGGTGTGCTCCTCTTGTACAAAGTCCACGGGTACAGTACCTGGAGGAACCTTATCTTACCTTCACCCCTGCCCACACCTCTTATCTGTGCCCTAAAACTGTGGCTACAGGCCAACCACCCAAGCCTCTCTAAGCCTACTACTCGGAGAAGCCAAGTTACTCCAGGGACGGGCATCTGAAATCAGCATGCCCAAGACACACCCACCTGGTGAAACAGGAAAGAGAATTAAGCTGTCTACTCCGTCATATGTCCCAGAGCTGGGGAAGGCACCGGCAAAGCATCCCAACTGCTGTTCATGAAGCCATTCATTCAGACTGTGTTAGTCTGAGTGCAGCCTTGCAAACCTAAGTGCTCTCTGCTGCCAGCTACATGAGAGCTGGTTAAGCAAAATCAACATTAAAGTTTATAAGATTCTGCATGGTCTCACTTTACCTCTTTTGTACCACCTTCTCTGTAGCTCCAATGTATGTATGTATATATATATATATATATATATATATATATATAGTATATCCATTGTATGTGCTTTAATAGTCCACTGTCCACAAACAAACCAACGCTACCGAAAACATAACCTCCTTGGCGAAGGTAATGAAGATACAAGGAAGTGTACGCTTACAAATATTGCATAATAAATCATGCATTTATGTATCTAATATGAGCTTTGTTGTTTTAGGAACATTATGAACAGTGAACATACCAGTTTAAACACAAAAGTTAATAAAAGACACATAACAGTAAAGGTTTTGGTGTGAATCACAATATAAGGGGGGACATGAGCTGCTTGGCGGAGGTCTGCGCTCTTCAAGTGCTTTTCTAGTTTGTTTGTTTGTTTGTCTGTTAGCAACTTTACGGAGAAAGTTACAGACGGATTGACCTGAAATTTTCACCAGAGGTGCGTCTCAGCCCCAGGAGAATCCCATTACACTTTGATGGTGATCTGGATCACCTTCTGGATCCAGGAATTTTTTGAAGGATTCTTTATCATTGTGAGATAGGGCAAATTTTGGAATTTTTGCATTTAACTCTATAAAAATGGCCAGAGTCTTTGGTAAAAAATTACACAAAAGGAACTCAATGAGTTTTATGAGGTGTCAAAGGTTGATCCTGATCCAGACAATATTCTGGATACTGTGATCCAGAACACACAAAAATAAGGGTGTCGTTGGAATTTTCAATGCTGAAAGATAACCAATGAAGATAAAAGAAAGCGTATGCTTACAAATATTGCATAATAAATCATGCATTTATGTATCTAATATGAGCTTTGTTGTTTTAGGAACATTATGAACAGTGAACATACCAGTTTAAACACAAATAAAAGTTAATAAAAGACACGTAACAGTAAAAGTTTTGGTGTGAATCAGAATATAAGGGGGGACATGAGCTGCTTGGCGGAGGTCTGCGCTCTCCGAGTGCTTTTCCAGTTTTACCTTTAATTATTTAAACCAATCTGGAGAGGCACTGAGTGTCACAGTCACTCAGCACGTGTGCTAACCTGGGCTATTATTGGCGTTAGCTAGTATACCAGAGGCCAAAGCTCTTTTACTACATTTCTA
Source organism: Xyrichtys novacula (assembly GCA_962446985.1). Classification (NCBI taxonomy): domain Eukaryota; kingdom Metazoa; phylum Chordata; class Actinopteri; order Labriformes; family Labridae; genus Xyrichtys; species Xyrichtys novacula. Next base: position 5,491,056 of record OY660870.1, on the reverse strand, counting down.
AGGATGATTAAATAACTGTAGGCAAAGTTAGTGAATTTAAAGCTATGTTGGAACAAACGAAGATGTCCTTGTTGGTCTTCTGGATGTTAAATTGACTGTGTGGTCTGCCACACAACTTAATCCATAGCAGACATTTTCTTCGGTCTTTCTTTGGTTTTGGGAATAGAATGAAACACACTCCACTGCCCATCCTGCATGGTATGTCGGTATTACAACTACCCTATGCACACCTTTTTTTTTTTAAACATTTTTCTTTCTGTTATATTAAAATTAACACCATAAAACAGATGAAAAACCGTGTCTTCTAATGCTTCTCTATAGAGCTGAAAGCTACAGATGTCCAAGTTCCGGTCCCAGTGCAACTGATACCAAACTGCCATTGGCTCATCTGCATTCAAGGGGCGGGGCTTAGCAATAAGTCAATTGACTTTAGGTATGTGCTAAGGTTGCCCTGCTTCATCTCTATAACTACATGAGAGGATGGCTAGAGAGCTTTGGGGATGTGAGTTAATTCCACTACAACAGAGAAATGGTCCAGTCAAACATGCAGCCCCACATGAGTTTGACAGAGCTTTTTCAGTGAGGAACCAGCTTTGCCACAAAAGCGCTTACTCTCATGATGAGCACCAAGATGAGTCAGCCAGAGGAAAAATCTGTTTTTAGTCATTTTGTCATTACTGTTATTTTTTTTCTTTCCTTTTTTATTGAAGGAGATTTAGTGCTGTAATTGTAAATCATAAAGGTTCTTGTGTTGCCTAGGCTCTTACAAGCTCATACAGCCTCGGTGGTTGCCAGTGTCCTTTTTTACACTGTGGTGTGCTGGGGGAGAACAACACAGAGGAAGGGACACATCCTGGCTGATCAGAATAGCCACCTCTGTGGTCGTCATGAAGCTGGAGTCTCTGGTGATGATGACAGAGAAAAGGTTTATAGACAAACTCCTGGACATTATGGATGATGCCAGTCACCCTCTGCACCGTCATCATCAACAGAGAGGTCTGTTCAGTGACAGACTGCTCCTTCCAAAGTCCATGACTAACAGACTGAAAAACTCCTTTGTCCCTCATGTCATCGGACTATACAACTCCTCAGGAGGGGTAACAGGAGGACAGAGGATGGCAAGAAGCAGCAGCAGTAGTATATACTTAATTTATCAGAAGTTTTAGTGTATTTTTATATATTTTTTTTCTGTACAAACGGATGCTGTTGGAATTTTTATTTCCTTGAGGTAACCTTCCCAAAAGGATCAATAAATTTCTATCTAATCTTATCTAATCCAAAGGTTCTTACAGTTTCCTGTTATGTTCCAATTAATAATGTTGCTTGGGTTTTCTCAATGTGGGTTCTCTGCTTTGTTTCAATGCATGCTTTACTTGTTTTGTTATGAAACAAGTTCTGTGAGAAAGAACCTGGGATTTATTTTTTGAGCCATATTGCTCAGGTTTGATTAGGATTAGGGCACTACAGCTGATTTGAAGTCCTGAGTGTTAAACCTAGGGGAGAAAGATGGATATGACTAATTTTCGTTGAAACCTAAAGAGAAATAATACAGAAAAGTTGAATGTCACAAATCTCTTTTCTATGACACCTACATGTCATGTATGGTACTATCTTTTCTTAATCATGGGGATTAAATACATGGCCTCAAATGAAACATACATTTGTATGAAACCAGCAATCATGCAAGAGAAGGTCATGTTAGGCCTCAGAAAGTCTTGAACAGGACTCAGCTGCTGTTTACAGAAATCACTGCTTCCCTATAAACTCATGTGCCCTTTTGTACAGCGAGTAGGTTGTTTTAGGAAACATGCAAGTACTCCTTAGTGCATACTGTGAGGTGTTTAACATGCATTACAATGTGAGACAACAGCCATTAGCAGAGCTAATTTCACTGAATGGTCAGATAATGGTTACCCCTAGGTGTGAACACCTTTCCATTATGACAGTGTCCCCATGGTGCACACCTGACAGAGAGCTGATAAATCTGGGGGAAGGGACTACAACTAGCAGATGTAACCACAGTTAAATACTGTCAGGACATATGCTGCCATTAATTTCATTAATCTCAACAGGCCACTTTGAGCACATGACCTACAAGAGAGTACAGATGGGGCTTATTTCCAGAAGTCTTGCTGCTGCTAGTCTAATTGTTGTGTAAAAGAGGAATGAAACACTGTGGGACAAAACTGCTCCAACTGAACTTCAGAACCTCTTTAAAAAAAATCAGATAATTCAATCAGTCATGGTTTTAAAAAGAGTGCCTTCTCTGTCCAACGACTGCACTTCAGGGGATCTATCTGTAAACTGAAGTTTGCAGATGACACCTGAGTCATCAGTCTCATCCAAGATGGTGATGAGTCTGCACAGACCGGAGCTGCATCAACTGGTCAGTAAGAACTATCTGGAGTTGGAAACACTCAAGACTGGTGAGGTGACAGTGGACTTCAGGAGGTGCCCTCCTTCACTTGCACCCCTCACAATCCTCAACAGCATGGTGTCTACTGTGGACTCATTCTGGTTCCTGGCAACTTCCTGTGGCAACTCAGAAAGTTTAACCTACCTTAGGAGCTGCTGATCCACTTTTACACCATTGTCATCCAGTCTGTTCTCTGCACATCCATCACTGGTTTGTTTTGTGTCCACTGGTGTGTGTCCACCAACAAACAGGACAGGAATAATCAGGACTGTAGATAAAATCACCAAGGTCAACCTGCCCTCTATCCTGGGCTAATACCGGACCAGGGTCAGGAAACATGCAGGTGACATCACTGCAGACTCCTCACACCCAGAACACAAACTGTTTTAACCCCTCCCCTCAGGGAGGTGTTACAGATCACTGTATACCAAAACCAGCTGACACAAAGACAGTTTGGTCTGATGAACTCCTAATGTTCACAGAGTCACAGAAGGATCACTGTGACTTCATGACTGTTCAACAGTTTATCAAAAACAGTCCTCTCATCTGACACTTACCTCTACACATTGTTATTCCATATTTATTTTTAATGTTAATACTGTTAAAACAAAATGTATATTTTCTTACTTATTGTACATAATCAGCCTGTATGTAATCACACACACACACAAACACACACACACACACACACACACACACACACACACACACACACACACACACACACACATATATACAAACCCAATTCCAATGAAGTTGGGAAGATGTGTAAATCGTAGATAAAAATGGAATACAATGATTTGCAAATCCTTTTCAACCCATATTCAATTGAACATACTACAAAGACAAGATATTGAATGATCAAACTCATTAACTTTGTTTTTTTGCAAACAATCATTAACTTTAGAATTTGATGGCAGTGTCAAAAAATACTGAGAAATTTGAGGAATGCTTATCAAACACCTATTTGGAACATCCCACAGGTGAGCAGGCTAATTGGGAACAAGTGGGTGCCATGATTGGGTATAAAAGAAGCTTCCCCAAAAATTCCCAGTCATACACAAGCAAGGATGGGGCGAGGTTCACCACTTTGTGAACAACCACGTAAGCAAATAGTTGAACAGTTTAAGAACAACGTTTCTTAAAGTACCATTGCAAGGAATTTAGGGATTTCAACATCTACGGTCCATGATATCATCAAAAAGTTCAGCGAATCTGGAGAAATCACTGCACGTAAGCGGCACAGCTGGAAACCAACATTAAATGCCTGTGACCTTTGATCCCTCTGGCTGCACTCTATCTAAAACCAACATCAATGTGTAAAGGATATCACCACATGGGCTCAGGAACACTTCAGAAAACCACTGTCAGTATATACAGTTCGTTGCTACATCTGTAAGTGCAAGTTAAAACTCTACTATGCAAAGTGAAAGCCATTTACCAACAACATCCAAAAACGCCACCGGTCTCTCTGGACCCGAGCTCATCTAAGATGGACTGATGCAAAGTAGAAAGTGTTCTGAGGTCTGAAGATTCCACATTTCAATTTGTTTTTGGAAATAGTTGACGTTGTGTCCTCGAGGGCAAAAGAGGAAAAGAACCACCCGGGCTGTTATCGATGCAAAGTTCAAAAGCCAGCATATGTGATGATATGGAGGTGCGTTAGTGCCCAAGGCATGGGTAACTCACACATATGTGAAGGCAACATTAATGCTGAAAGGTACATACAGGTTTTGGAGCAACATATGCTGCCACCCAAGCAATGTCTTTTTCATGGACGCCCCTGCTTATTTCAGCAAGACAATGCCAAGCCACAATCTGCACGTGTTACAACAGCATGGCTTTGTAGTAAAAGAGTGTGGGTACTCGACTGTCCTGCCTGCAGTCCAGACCTATCTCCCATTGAAAATGTGTGGTTCATTATTAAGCGTAAAATACCCCGGACTGTTGAACAACTGAAGCTGTACATCAAGCAAGAATGGAAAAGAATTCCACCTTCAAAGCTTCAACAATTAGTCTCCTCAGTTCCAAAACATTAATTGAGTGTTGCTAAAAGGAAAGGTGATGTAACACAGTGGTAAACATGCCCCCGTCCCAACTACTTTGGCACGTGTTGCAGCCATGAAATTCTGAGTTAATTATTATTTGAAAAAAAATAAAGTTTATCAGTTTGAACATTAAGTATGTTGTCTTTGTAGTGTATTCAATTGAATATCGATTGAAAAGGATTTGCAAATCATTGTATTCTGTTTTTATTTACATTTATCACAATTTCCCAACTTCAATGGAAATAGGTTTTGTTCTTGTATATATGTATATTGAAACCACCCTTCCCTCCACTGCACTCTTCATCATTGCAGTATTGCTTGTATATAAATATATATATATATATATATATATATATATATATACTGTATATATATGTGTGTGTGTGTTGAATGTCTATTTTGAGCTTGTACATTTTTTGTACTTCGTAATTTTTTGTTACATTTTATGTTTAATGTTTGTTTATAGAGGTCAAAGTTTACCAGAGTCAAAGTCTTTATATGTGTACACATACTTAGTCAGTCACTTATAAATGTTGCTTTCTATTGTCATTTTGTAAGGTGTGTGAATAAGAAAATGTATTTAGACTAACTTGCTCTTCTTCAGAGTGAAGGACTCAGTCCAGGGGTTAAGACATTTCGAAATGCTATTGTGGTTCAGCCTGCAGCTCTATAACACAGAACAGACTGTACTGTAAATCTCTACCAGCTACACAACCACAGTTCTCTCAGGCATGTACTGATTGGATAAAGGTTTACAGGAGGTCACCTCTGGCCCTGGTCATGAGGTTGAGGGGGCAGGACTGACACAGTGATGCAGAGAGTACTTGGAGGGAGAGACAGATAGAGTATGACTCAGGGAGGGAGATCTAGTGTAAAAATAACAGGAATAAGGAAAGACAGGGAGCATGGAGTGTAGAGATTGCGTTCTCTAAAAAGGTTATAGTCAGTGTTGACCTCCAGTCTCTAGTCCAGCCAGTGTTAGAGAAAAAAGAGAACAACAATGCCCTTCAACAATGCCTTTCTTGGCCTATATTGATCCCTTATTACATTTTTACCCTATTATCCCCAGGCACCTACAGAAGACAGCACCTACACCTATCAGAATAAATGATGGAACGTGGTTTTATTTGATACTACAGAGTGGTGAAAGACTGAGAGTTGAAACAGCATGAGCTCACAGTGCCCCAGCACTACAAATCCTCAACCCCCCATTATCATAGTCTTCTGCTAAAGCTTAGGTGAAAAGTGGGGCAGGTCTGGGGAGTAAATTATTCATTTCTCCCAATAGTCCAGGCCTTACCTAAAGACTCTGAGTAAACAACATATGTTGTGATATATTTTTCTTACACATTATGCTGGAGAGCACATAAGGACATGTTCACCTCTCCTAACACTGCTTTAGGGGTTTTTATGTCCCATTGTTCTTTAGTTTTTTGTTCTTTCTTTAGTTTTTTTCAATAAAGTAGAATACTAGATTTAATTATAAGGATTTGTGAAATAAACACTTAATGCAACAAACCCATGAAACTCTGCCAAAGTGGAAAACAAAAGGGAAAAAAGGTTTTTGTATCTCTGTGCATGTAAATTGAACATTTACAATTATTCAGCTAAGAAACAAGGCATCCTGCTAGATGAACAGTGATTTATTATTAAGATTTGAAAGTCCCATCTAAAAAGAAGAAGAAAAAAAACATGAATAATCAAAGCATTTAAACTTTTTTCTTTTTTTTCTTAACTTAAATTAATTTTTAATTAATCTGTTGATCACATGTTGAGTGAAAGCACCTAGATGCCAACCTGCTGCACAGGCAGAGAGGTGAAGGAAGAGAAAAATGTAACCATTTGCCAGTGTTTCCAGACACTGGACTGACCAACATCTCGCTGTAGGTCTATCAATTGTTATTATGTGTCTGTCATAGGCTACCATTCAGCCTGAGCCTACAGTTAGGAGCTGAAGTATCAGTCCATACAGATGACTGCATACGTAGCTCAAGCTCTTTGCTGTATAGCGAGGTCCATCCCTTTTGGCTGTTGCTTCTACTCAAAAAACTGACCTAACTGCTGAGCTGTATAGGTTGCCATAAAATCCCATGTTTCCATGTAATTTCTTGGAGTTCATTGAAACACTCCGGGCAAAAACAGTGAATTGACACTGTTGACAGTAAAGCCTCCACGATGGTGGTTAATGACTGTAAAAGACAGATTTGAAAGACTCTTAAATGTCAAACTACAACCTCTTTGAACACAAGTTCGTCCCATTATCCTCTCTTTCTTATCATTTTTTCATTGTTGTTGTTTTTGCAAAAAAATATTCATCAAGTCAGTCATGCAGACAGACTAGCAGCTATTCCCTGGCTGTACTGTGCAGAGTTTGTAGTGGAAATAAAGATTTTTTTTTTTTTTTGACATGCTTTGTGCTGTTCTATTTTAGCCCCTTCAAACACTGGGAGACATCTCTCCATAGAGATGAACCAACCAGGCGAGTCTCCCATGGCACAGAGAATTATGCAGCAAGTTACTGGAGCGATGTTTCTACTGTTCTCTGTAGTGAGTAATACTCAGACACTCACACACACTGGGAAACTCATATGCTAAGGAAAATAATTCACACACACACACACACACACACACACACACACACACACACGTGCGCTCGCTCAATGAGATGCACACACAAGCACAAATAGAAGTATGGCTCATTTGAATCAGTCTGGAAGAAAAAGAGCAACAAGACTGCTGCTGTCAGAAGGGGTAAACAGGCTGAATAAAGAGTTGAATGGGCAGAGTTGGAGACATAGACAACAATGAGACCCTAGCTCTGAAGAACTGAAAGCTCCATGCAGTTCCACTAACATCACTATGCAGGTTTGCACATACAATTCTGTCTCCTTTGAAACTCACCCATCTCTGTGTCTCTACAAATCAAAGCCTCCATCATGTAAACTGTAATTTATGTACAGCGTCTCCACTCCTTCCTTCATTTCTCTTCTTTGCAGCGTCATTTGAAAACCAGAAAATGCGACAATAGACTAAATGACTTCAGGAAATTACAAGCTACAGCCAGTGACAGGATGTAATATTGGATGTAGGTTGCCATAAATATACCTCTTGCGCCCTGCCTCACAGGCAGGTTAAAGATGAACAGATTAAAGCTGTTTGTGAACACAGGCTTGTCATAAATTAGAGAATAGATAATAATAAATACATTCACTTCATTATCCTAATAAAAGAATCAAAAGATGATAAAACATAAGAGAGTATACGTATAAAAACCCCTAACATTTTCATACCAAGCCCTAACAGTGTTCCCACCTCTGCAGGCTCAGATGCTCCACCATCAAATGGGAAATACTTCATCTGTATTGTTATCTTGGAGCTACTGACACAAGAATTTCCCTTTTGACTGATTTGTTGTACCTGGGATACAAAAAAGTATTTAGTGCTTGAGAGAGGGAAAAATAGACATTCATAGATATGTATAAGAATACCACACAAAACACTCAAAACTTTGTGTCTGACTTTTCTGGTTTTGTCTGGAATGTGTATCCATAGCAGCAAGTGCTCAGTAGATTTATAACACTATTTTGTTCTAACTTGAATGTGTTTGTATTTATGCCAAAAAATGTGGAAACTTATATTTTTGGCACTATTTTCCTTTGTGCGGTGAAAGTTTGGCTGGTTTTCAGGATGATTTACTTTACACTTTCTTTAACTTAAAACCTCAAAAGGCCCATTTCCTTTACATCACTCATTCAGAATTTTTTTCTTTCAAATTAGCATGTCAGGTCATACAGTCTTTTTAAAACAGACAATTAAACTTTACTTTCTGCCATTATTTCTTTCAGAAGTTGTAGGATATATATATATATATACTGAGTGGAGGAAGTATGCAGGAAATGATCATATCTTACGAACCTGCCTCCACTTAGAAACACTGTAATTGCATTTCAGCTTTGCATCAGAGAGTTAATGAATTCAGGATAAGGCAGGACAGTACGATAAACTGGTGTCCAAAGGTGAAAAATGACCACAGGGTCTTGTCTTAAAGACTCCAGCAGGCCACAATAACTCACTGGAATAGGCTCAAGTGCACATCAATCACTCCTCCATCCAATCAAAGAAGCACAGATGGCGGGGCTTGCCATCAGCACTGTTGTGATTGGGTTAGAAGGGGCACAGCACAAAGTCTGTTGGTGCATTATCAGCTTCAATCACAGTAATGCACCATGCTCCCACAATGACCTCTGGAGTGTGTGTGTGTGTTACCCATATATTATCACTATCCATTCCACTGGACCTTCTGACCAAGAGTGACTTGTACACTCACGAACTCACCTCATATTCTGGCACTTAAGGAGCAGACAAACGGGCAGACAACATATCACAACATGCATGAAATAGCTCATACAGACTATTTCAAAGCATGAACGTACCCCAAAGTAGTCTATCATTGAGTGTATGACAGAGGAAACGGGATTAGAGTAGTGGTTGGCTAAGGCTGAGACCTGCGGCACAGATGCAATGCTCCATCATGGTCTACAAGCATTATAGAGACAGAGAGACAGCGAGAAGCTGAGATGAAAACACAAATTATCGCCTCTTTTATTTACGTCCCTCCCACTACTCTTTATCTAACCATTGATTTAGATGAATCCTGTTATGGTGTGACGTGACCTGGGGCAGTTAAAAGACATCGACAGACAGTGGGAGAAAAGGAAATATAAGGGGGAATGCAACAGACGCACAGTGGACAAAACAGCTGCAGCAACACAGTGATTCTTAGAGGATGAGAGGTTTTTTTTTTTTTTCTACTGGCAGACAAGCTTTGCAGTTGGCTAATATCACAGAGGTTGTTGTGTTGTAAGTATATCAGTGGTCTAAACAAAATCTAATACAAAAGAATGCAGATTTTTTTTTTCATTGATAAAATTCTTATACGAAATACTCAATTTGATTAAAAATTAATCCCAAATTATTTAAAGCTATTTGACTGTGGAATCATGATTATTCAACAATTTAACCCTGAATCCCACGTATGTGTCTTCAAATTAAGAACTGACTATACATCCTACATTCTTCACATTTCATTCACATATACTGTACAGCTGACACTTATTACATCAGTATGACTACCCCTGATTCAGCCTATACAAAGTAGCACCATACACTTACACAAGCTTGAGTAAAGTATAGCTGATTCAAAGCAACAACTAAAGTGAGAGGATTGAGCTTTAATGTCACATGACAAACTCTAAGTATTACTGCAGTACATAAGACACCAAGTTCACACATCTTCAAGTCAAATACAAGCTCTCTGTAGCATCTCCAATGGTGGCACACACTGGCTACTGTGGTTAGCTGAGCTAGCCTAAAACAGCACTTGAAACTGCTCAGCTGTCTGCACCTGGTTTCTACAATTAAAAGACAGTGTGCTCAGCAGTGATAAGGCGTGTGCTCACTTGTATTGATCAAACTTGTTTTGAACTTCTTATATTGCTGCAGGTGCTGATCTATATCACTTCTACTAGTCTTGTAATCCAATCCAATTGAAGGTCTGGAAAGCCTCGTACAGACAATGAGAATAGAGCCATTACTATTGCATTCCATGGAGCCAATACTATTGAATGCAATAGTATTGGTAATTTTAACCCCAAAGCAGGGTCACTTCTTTGGATAGCAGTGTCTCAATGCCAGGTCCTACCAAATACCAAGGTCTTTATAAATGACTTCTAATTATTGCTGTTTTTGCCACAGAAGACAAAAAAGCAGATTTTTCTTTATGATATGAAACTGATGGTTGGTTTTGATACACTGAGCTCATAAAATTTGCACCATATGAGTTGAAAGTCCCTAATTTGAGATAAAGTAATGTGTCTGCTTCAAAAGAACTTTACTCTTTATCAAACATTTTCTGAAAGCACAATTAAATAAATGTGCAGTTGAACTAGGAGAAACACAGGCTAATCTGGACTCGTTTTGGGGTGAAATGTTGAAATGTGTGTGTGTGTGTGTGTGTGTGTGTGTGTGTGTGTGTGTGTGTGTGTGTGTGTGTGTGTGTGTGTGTGTGCGTGCTCTGTCATTATTCTAGCCTTTAAAAGATTAAATATCAGCTGGAGGAGAAGTATTCAAACCACCTACAGAACTGACATTATAATAAAAGCTTAGTTTATGCCACTTCTGTTATGATTCTTCCATGTTAGATATTTGGATGCCTTCCCACCAAGATGGGCCCAATATTATACCGCATGAAAATTCAGTGTAGTGATATCCAATGCCATGCAGCACACGAAGAAGTAGCTATTTTAACTATGTCTCACTGAATTGCTCCTGATAATTACACCGGAAACATCCCCATTCATACCTGGTATTTACTGTGCAGGTGGTTAGCTTTTGGAAGAGTGCTCAGATTGCAAAAGAAAAATTAGCGGCACCTCTTACAGCAGCTTTGTTTCTCTTGACCTTAGGCATACCATGTGTTGTCAAGAGCAGTCGATGGTATGCAGACAGAATCAAGATAATGAGGTAGACAATGTGTAAATTGAAGAGCTTGCACTTAGAAAGCCATTATCTGTATGTGTCTACAGAAGAAATAAAATAAGATTGGATGTTTGGATTTGATTTAGATGAAAACGACATTTCCTGCTTTATGACGATGACTTTGTGCTAACCAAGTGTAAATAGTGTTTCACTACATCTAAATGAACAGTTTCCAGTGATTCATTCACCAGTGTGGTGGTCTGTGGTTGTAGTTGTGCTTGTCTAATCAAACTCCCCATCTACTCATTGAAAGGAACTAATTTATGCTGTTGAAAGTGGCAGTAATTTGTTTGAGCACTTCAAGAAGAACATTCTGTCCATGCACCTGATTATGCTCATGTGCGAGTCTTCCTCTGTGAAGTCTATTTAACAGTCACTTGAGCGTCGGGGAAGCTTTTGAGGAAATCAGAAGGAACAGAGTCGGTCAAGTAGAGTGGCATCATCCAGGCCTGTTCCATTTAGATTGATTTACCCTGAGCAAAGGGTGTGCAGTAATTGCCTGAGCAATCTCTTCAAGTCAAGAGCACAAAATTAGAGTGGAATCACACTCTTCTTTCTCCCCAAGACTTATAGACAAGTTTAGCTGTGAGGCGCAAATCCAGGTTGGTACTAAGCAGACCCAGAAATGCAGTCACAGCCAGAAAAGGACTCCACAGAAAGGAAAACAGCACCTGCCATGGGGATTTTGGGGCTGCTAAAACCCAAACATGTAAAGGCAAAAACAGCCATTGAATTACATAGTCATACAGCTCTCCATCACAGGGCTTCCATAAGTCATGGCCCATCTGTACGATCAAAGCATTTCATTTTGTCAGATATATTTTCCAACTGTGGAAGTGAGGAATGTACTGGAAAGTTGCTTAAGCTAGAACTGGCTTTTCTTACATGAATGGAGAGCAGATAAATGTTAGTTAGTCATTTTACTATCTCACATCCACAGAAAAACTACAATCAGATACTTAGAGTAACACAGGGTCACATTTGAAGATTTCATACATAAACTATAGATGACTTGTTGGCTAACACCTGGCCACAGCTTGTGTCAGCCTTCAGCCACTTCTTAGCTCGTAATAATGTTTGAGACTCATGGGAAGAATGAAACTTTTGCAGAGCATTGTTGCTCATGTTCATATTTATATGTTATTCCATCACGTCATCAAGATGGCGGCGCCCTGCGAAGCGCTGTCTGACTGACTGCAAACTTTAACTTCAACAAAACTAACTAAACAACGAGAATCAAGAAAAAGAATGCCAACAACAACTCGGGGAAAGACAATGGAGAACGACATTGAGGAAATTAAAAACTTGCTTAACTTCGTGACGGAGGAGCTGAGCAAGGTATTCAAACAACAAGCTACCCTCCTCGGACTGATGAATGAAGTCCGGATACTAAAGAAAACGGTCAAAGAGAAAGACAGGAAGATCGAAGAGTTGGAACAAAGGCTTGACGATGTGGAACAATATACCAGGATGGAGGATGTGATCATAAGTGGGCTCCAGGTGAAGGCGAGATCCTAAACCAGATTAGCGGCTAATGGCCGCAACGTGGGTGAGGATGCGCCGCCTGAGGAACAACTCTCCCTGGAAACTCAAGTAATAAACTTCTTCAACTCACAGAACATCAAGATCAATCCAAACAACATTGCGGCCTGTCACACTCTCCCAAGAAAGGATCAACCTGCCAAACCCAACATTGTCATCCATTTATGGAACAGAAAACACAAAGCGGACTTAATGATGCAGGGGAAGAAACTCAAAGGATCTGATGTGCACATAAATGAGCATCTCACAAGGAGAAACGCTGAAATAGCCAGAGAGGCACGGATCCTGAGGAGACAAAACAAGATAAAATCGACCTGGACCAGGAACTGCAAGGTGATGATCAGATTGAACGGGGACACACCAGAAACATCCAAAGTTCTCACGGTAAGAGATGTTAAAGAACTCAAACCATACAAGCGTTCATAAAGTGCTGTGGCAGATGGGCTGGATTAGTACTGGATATGTATATCCCTGGTTCATTCCTAGATCCAATGGAACATTATTTTCTACTCATTTCCCTCTGTTTTTTTCTTTTTTTCTTTTCTGGGAATGGCTCTATTATGCGCCTGCTAACTATGAGCATACTTCCTGTTGGATGGAGGACTTATTTTTTACCATCTCTTTTTTTCTTTTTCTTTTTTTTCCTCTTCTTGCAACATGTTTGTATTGCTGCTTAACTACTATCTTGCATGGAGCTTTTTGGCTTTTTCCCTGCATGGACAGGGGGAATTGTTTCCTCTGTCTTTTTGGCTGCTGCTGGCTGACAGATACTGCATGGCTCCCTGCTCTACTTGCATGGCTTATTGCACTGTCTTACTGCATGACTCTTGCTGACTTTTGTTTTTCTAATTCCCTGCTGGCTTGGATTTATTATTTATTTATTTTTTTGCGGGGATCAATGCACTGTACTCTCCAACTGGACAACTGGATTTACAGGTCGCTTTACTTGAGGGTAAAAGACTTGCTGCCTTATTTGTGTGTGTGCCTGGGAATGGGCATGTTGCAGGAGAGTGGGGCATTTGAACAGGCGTTTGTGATTTCACTTTCAATATCCTTGATATCTTATTTATTATTACTGTTATTATTTTACCTATTGTGGCCAATGACAGATTCTGATAGTGATGATACAGATGTAATGTCTGGGGTCAATGAAGCTACTCCACTAAACTCATATCTAGATTTAGATTATGAAACATTTTACTATTCTGGAAAAAGAAGACATGATATGGACATTGACATTGACCCAGAAACTATTTTTTTCCATACTATGCACAATGATTATAGGTATTACACTGAACAACAATTTAACATTGAGGTTGAAATGGTAGGTGTATTCTCAATTATACACATTAATAGCAGAAGCCTAGTTAAAAATTTCTCAAAAGTCCATGATTTTTTGAAGCTGTTTAAAACTAAATACAGTGCAATAGCAGTCTCAGAATCCTGGATGACTAATGAAATAGTAAAAGATTATGAATTGCTGGGGTATAATATGTTTTATGTTAATAGGAGAAGGAAAAAGGGTGGGGGAGTGGTATTATATATCGATGAGACCCTTCAATGTAAGCAACTGCAGAATATGTCAAAAGGGATAGATGACAAGTTGGAAATCATTACAGTTGAAATTGAAATGGAAAAAGTTAAGAACATCATCAAATAGACGTTCTAAAGGAACAGATGGTTGAACTGTATGAAAAAGTAAGTAATATGAAGACTGCATTTGTATGTGGTGACTTTAACATTGATTTATTAAATCCACAGGGACAAATAGGAATATCTAATTTCATTGACACCATGTTTAGTATTGGTTTATTACATCGGCTCACTAAGCCTAGCAGAATTACCGGATCCAGTGCAACTCTCATTGATAATATTTACTCTAACATCATGGATACTACAGTAGGGGGGTTGTTCATCCAAGACATCAGTGATCATTTACCAATTTTTACAACATTTCAATGTAATATAATGGAACCCCCTGCGGAAAAACCTCAGACAACATTTAGACTGAGAAATCCAGAAAGGGTGGAGTTACTAAAAAAGGATCTAATGAGACAAACTTGGGATTCTATTTATGTTGCTTATGTTAATGAGGCTTATAATTCATTTTTACGTGTTTTTAAAGAGTGTTATGATAAGAACTGCCCATTGAGAACACATAAGGACAGAAACAAACAAGAAAATAAGCCTTGGATAACAAAATCCCTACAGAATGCAATACAAAAGAAAAATAGACTATATAGAGAATTTATACGATGTAGAACAGAAAAAGCTGAAAGAAAATATAGATTATATAAAAATAAAGTGACAAATATATTAAGGATACGTAAAGAGAATAATTATAGTAAGCGGATGGAAGAGAGTAGAAACAACATAAAAGAGACATGGAAAGTAATCGACAGCTTGATTAAAAAAAAACGGGGAAAGCGGATTTCCCTCAATCCATATTAAAGGGTGATATATATCCAATAAGGAACAAATGGCAAATGAGTTTAATGATTTCTTCATAAATGTTGGACCTAACTTGGCAAGCGATATTGTACAACCAGTTGATGCGGATGATGTGAATAATTTGATTGAAGCAAATGTAAATTCTATGTTTCTTACTCCCACTCATGAAACTGAAGTGATGGGGATTGTTACAGCATTCAAAAGCAAACGGTCGACAGATAACAACAGGAACGACATGACGTTAATTAAGGACACTATCGAAGCTGTAGTTAGACCTCTGACCTATATTTTTAAACTTTCACTCTCAACAGGAATATTTCCAAATGAAATGAAAACAGCTAAAGTTATTCCCTTGTACAAGTCTGGTGGAAAAGATCTGGTATCAAATTACAGACCAGTTTCTTTGCTGCCTCAATTCTCGAAAATTCTTGAGAAATTATTTGACAAAAGATTGGACAGTTTCATAGAAAAGCACAGTATCTTAAGTGAAAATCAATATGGTTTTAGAACAAACCAGTCTACAGGATTAGCCCTCATGAAACTTATAGATGACATAACCACTGCAATAGACAATAAACTATACACAATGGGAATTTTTATAGATCTAAAAAAAGCGTTTGACACAATTGATCATGACCTTTTACTTCAAAAGATGTTTAAATATGGTGTCAGAGGGGTAGCTCATGACTGGCTTTGTTCTTATTTAAGTGACAGATGGCAATACGTCTCTTTGGGTAAAACTGATTCTGGACTGTTTAAGGTTAAGTGCGGCGTCCCACAAGGGTCAGTCCTTTGTCCAAAGTTATTTATTCTGTAATTATTTATTACATTTTTATTTTCATTTATTCATCATTGTTTTGGGATTGCATACAAGAGTTTATTCTTAGGCTAGCAGTCACAGGAACATGGCCACAATAGGAATGAGGTCCATTTAGCCCTGTTCTTACATTAGGGGCTCTATTTTCGTGCGCGCCGGTGAGGCGGCGGAGGGCGGCGAGCCCCGCGCAGTTGTATTTTCGTCTGGCGGAGCCCAGCGTAAGGCGAGTTTGGTATTTTCGTGGCATGAGCCGCACGGAGGCGAGCCGAGATCCGCCAAGCTGGGCGTGGTGGTGTGGCAGGGGGAGGTGTCGACAGAATCAGCTGGCGCAGTGACATTTTCGTGCTCGCCAACGGCGTGTAAAGTGCGCTGAAAGCTCGCCGATTCAAACCTGGTCAGCTTTCAGCGCAAGGCGGAACGCAGCTGGTCTTGTAGTATTTTGGTAGACCGGCGGCGTATCGGCATACGTCACTGATGCCTCACCGGCAGGTTTCCACAGTGTCAGGCACATTTCACTGCAATAAATAATCATCATCAACTAATAATCTGAGTCAGCACATATATTTAGATCTATATCGATATATTCTGATCTATATCTGATCTGATGAGCGTGTTTGGCACGCGTTTGGACACACAACCTGACCGAATCAACACAGCTGAAACCGCATCAAATTAAATTAAATATCTAGTAAATATACACACATGATGAAGTTAACAAGATATGTAATTCGTCTCCCTCCTTTTCTTTCTTCCTCTTCCTCTTATTTCTCGCACAGCTCGACCTGGACACGTCTCCGTGTCCTCTGTCCGTCTTGCTGCTGCTGCAGCTGAACAGATGATTTGTTTCAGTGCTCAGATGCGTAATCTACTTTAAGCCGACATACGGATATTATAATATTCAGTTTTGTGAGCCAAATTTATTTTATATGCCAACATCTATGAAAGAAAGAGCCAGGCCACGGAGCGCGATGCGTCATTTACGCACAGATGGTTCCGATTTTAATGCCATTTTTGGAGTTTATGTTGTGATCTGTGCGCTCAACCCACCTTTGTCACGTGAGGTTTGAATATATGCAACTTTATGTGAGTGTCTTTATTTGTGGAAAAGGGTGTTTGTCTTACCAGTGGGTCCAACATTACGCACACCAAATCCATCTGTGCTCAGATGAGAGAGTGTGGAGGACACTTGTTGAGCAGCTGCCCTCTGTCGCCATCTTGTGGCATTACTGTCTTCAGACATCTCTTGATCTCTTTGACTACTCCATGAAAACAGTAATACGCCTCGCCTGTGGCGGATTTAAAGGCGAGGAGAGGAGCTAATGTGATTGGTGAAAACAGGTCTCGGCTGTGTTAAACCCCTATACGCCCTCTCGCCTCCCCTTCTATGATTTATGCTGCCGGGAGGAGCTGAGTTAGGGAGGGGGGATACTTACACCGGGCTGCGCGGCTCACCAAAATACCAAAATGTGCTTGGGAACGCCTTGTCAGCGCGGCGGATCTGATTGACTCTGCGCTTGCGGCACGTCTCCGGCGAAGCACCAAAATAGAGCCCTAAGTGTTTTGCTTAAAAGTGCATTTTATGAGGGTGGTATTTCTGTGTAGTTTTTCTAGCCTTGCGCATCTATATAAACTTTATCTATTAAAAAAGTACAACCGACAGAAATGGACTCAATTACTTGTCACTACTCATTTTGTTTGTCTACAGTCACAAACTAGATGGTGGTAGTCCAATACTTATATTGTCTTGGATCATAACACATCAGAGTGCATACTTGGCCCAAGGTGCACACTTAGCCTAAAGGAGGCCATTTAAGTGTGCGACTCTGCACATGTCTATGAATTTGCATGGATGTAAACAATTCTGCACTCCATGCATGTCTGTGCATTTTTCGAGTGAGAACACTGCATGTTTGTCGTTGTGCTCTCGTGTGGATGTGACTGTTTGCCTGAATGTGCATTTGTGTGATGCCATTTGTGTGTGTGTGTGTGTGTTGTGTGTGTGTGTGTGTGTGTGTGTGTGTGTGTGTGTGTGTGCATGAGAGACATCAATCCTATAAGCCTAACTAGATGTAAGCAGGAGGGCCGGTATTATCCAATGGATGCCCCTGTAAATAGGATAGACAACTACATAGATCATCTAGATGGAGTTATAACTCTACTTCTAATCAGGTAAAAAGAGAGGCAAATGGAGGGAGAGGAGGAAAAGGAGAGGGGTTGAAAATGGAGGGGAGGAGGATATTATGTAAAAAAGAAGAAAGGGAAGGGGAGAATATAAAAAAAGCGATAAGGCAAAGCATCAGGAAGTTAAGAAACTTAATGGCCAATTTTGAGGCAAGGGCAGATGAAGAGGATCAATGTGGATAAATGACAGGGAAAAGGAGGAGTGGCGTGTGCACACACATACAGGCACACACACAGACAGAAATACAGACACGCATAGAGTATCAAAGAAGAGTCTGTGCTCAGTATTTCCACTTTGTCTGCCCCAGTTTCACCACTCTGGCTGAAAACACAATTAAAAGACTTGTTCACTGTGGGTTTCTGTGCATGCGTGTTATAGAGGTTATTTTAGGGTCAGATAGAAAACAAAAAAACAAACAAACACCAGGAAACCCAGGTACACAAATATAGCATAACAGAGGTGACAAACAGCACTGTCTCATCAGCAATCCTCTCCACGACAGCACTTCACTTTCCAATATAATGTGATGTGTATTCAAGCTCTAAAGATGGAAAATCCCCTCAGAATTAAGATCACTTCTTCACCTGTCATCCCCCTCCCCACTCTCCCTTTGTCACTGGTGATGGATGTTGCCTGTGCCTCAGACTGAAAAGGGAATAGACTGTTCTCTCTGTGCATTTCACAGCAATCTGGAGCTGTCAATAGACACACACACCTAGACGTACACACACACACACACACACATGGGTGTGTGAAGCTGTCATATCTCTATCAAACATCCCGCCTCATGCATCAAACACAGGGAGTAGAACACCCAGAGAACACATAAACAACAACAACAGCTAAAAGTTGGAACAAACTGTAGACAAGTTCTATGTTATGGATTAACATTTTCTGTCTTTATTTAACTTCTTTTTGTTTCTCTCCTTCCAGAGTCTTCCTTCAATTTATCTCACAGGACACTATCAACGCAAAGCTGCTTTTACAGTAACTTCTAGCACAGCACAAATGCCCTCAACTGATCCCCATCAGCTGCAGGGCTGCTGCTGTGGAGCTGGCTGTGACCTTTGACCTCCCAGAAGAGGGGGATACAGACAGGAGACTGCAGGGGTCTGAGCTCTTTCAAGTCTCTAAAAAAAAAACAAAATGTGATGTTTAAACTCTAGCTGCCACTGACAAGGTCCTATCTTTCTAGAAACTAAGGAAAGGGACCGTTTTTGAAAATGTCCATAGGCACAGTAGTCTGAAGAAAGTTTAGGAAAATGTAAGAATATTAGTATCACTTTATTTTATTTTTCCGTGATGATAATGATAATGTATTTTTGTTTTTCAGCTCTATAACTCACTAGTAAAAGGTTCTTTTCACAAAAACATCACACTCTTACTGACCATTGTATGTGAGGCTTCAAGAAACAACCAGATTTTGCAGGGCTGTCCCTGTATGTATTTATTTATTTATTTATTATTTATGCTGTATTTACTGTAAATCCAAAAACAATGTTGGAAGTTGTGGTGCCCCAGGTTACATATCAATCAGACATTTATACTTACTAATTAGTCTTTTTATTTTTTTTTAATCAGATTTGAAATTAACAATTAACAGGAAGCCACTCATACTTCAAAATAAAAGCATAGTTTTACCATGGAAATACGACAACCTTAATATAAGGTGGATAAGAGAATCAAAATCAAAGCGTGACAGCTGTTTTATAGGGTAATGTGTTCTCCAAACTAGTGTCACTCACAGGACTGGTGGTGTAGATAAATCACACTTTAGAACATTGATGGAAGTGGATGATAACATGCAGGTTGAATATGTTTAATGTTAAGACTGATGGAGTACTTGTCTTTACTGGCATGTCCTGCCAGGTCTTGTCTTTCCAAGATGTTCTTTTATTTTTGAATATCTACAAATGTTTCAATATCATTTTTAGGGCCCAGAGGAGAAGGCACTGAGGCACTGGCCCCCATTGAAAAGTATGGGGGCCAGACATAGACTGTATAAAGAATGGACAGAGTCTGCCTCCTCGTTGGGTAAAGCCACTCCGAGAACAGCACCCTCTGTTGATGGGCTGCAGTAAAGGTCATAAATCCCACCTCCTCCAGCAAAGCTTATGGAGCTGTGGACAAACTTTAGATATATATAACATAGAACACAATTTTTTCTCCCCGCTGCTTGTGGTGTTAAGATGTAGTTACAGTAAGACTGGTTTGTGCTCAAGTTCTTTTTTTTCTGTGACGCTCCATTTTTAAAAGTTATTAGGGGGGTTCATGTTTTCATTGATTGACACCTGATACAGCCTATGGGCGTTCAGGGATTGCGTAGCTCACCCGGGGGATATGCTGTCTGAGCCGAGCCTCATCACAGCGACTCTCCAGCTGGATGTGCACAACGCTACCGCGCAGCACTGGTTTCAGGAAATGAAAAATCTCAGAAATACAGAGAGCTTTTTGGCTCCAAATCTGTATACTAGCAGGGGGTGGAACCAAGTTGTCCATAGTATATACAGTCTATGGGGCCAAACTATAAATAGTGTTATACTGTGGATATATTCTTATTCTTCTTCTGGACAAATTTCGATTTGCTACTAGTCCAACAGCTTGAAGAGTTGTGGAAAGAAATATACATCAAAATGTGCAGTTTGATCGGGATCAGTGTGCTATTACTTTTCTCTGTTGAAGCCTAAATCACCAACATTGCAAAAACTATAGAAAAATTTTGCACTGAAGTCAATGGGACAAGCAAAAAAAAAAAAAAAAGTACAAATCTTGGAGTTTTTCCAAACACCTACTGCTCCTACTCAGTTTTTTTTCTCCTTTCTTTTTCGTAGAGATAAATGCTTACAAAAGATTTTTTTGTTGTAGGTGTGCTCCTTGTGTATATCTTATAATACAATGCTACTGGTATTTATTATTTAAAAGAATCTCATCTTAATGTACACACCCAGGCAGTGGCTCCAGGCTGTAGCCTGTTAAAAATTACCCTGAATTTTCTAGTTATATGTTTTCAACACAATTATGTGAAGGAAAAATATTGACAGCTCTGCAACAAGCCAGCCATGACTTTAATGCAAAGTACATAACCAAAACAAGATACAACAAAAAATCTAATTTATGGTTGATTAACAAATATACTTAATGAATGAAAATCCTAACTCACAGTAGCACAAAAACGTGCATATTGATGAGTTTACAGGGTTATTTCAGGTCATTTTACTTCTAAAATTAAATATGCAGTTAATATGAGTGACACGTCCCAGTACCCTTTGATCCACATCTATGGATATGAAACTAAATGACTTATGAGTAATTATACAATTGTTAGTTTCTACCTTGAATGAGCACTGCTGGAGGTCATTTCAGCACTTGGCAGAAAACTGAACTCCTTATTCTCTTACATAACGAGACAGTGTTGTTGTTTCCAGATCTCTGGTAGGTATTGGGCTGCTTTGCAACTTGACCTTTTAATTTTTAATTTTTAATTTTTTTCTCAAAATGATTCACACAGGACTGGTGGCGTCTGTCACTCCATCTTTGAGTGCAGATAAAACATATGCTTGTGTGTGTGTGAATTTTTACTTGCTCACTCAAACGTTTTTTTTTCCCCTCTTCAAACCACACACTCTTCCACGCCCACAGAGGCAGACACAGCAGTGATGAATGAAGTTACAGATTGTTTGTGTCCCTTCCACGGATTCTGAATTAAAGGTCCCCTATTATAAAAAAATACACTTTTGGGTGGTTTTCTACCAATAACATGCATCCCCTCGAAGCCGAAAACCCCTCCCAACATGAAATTTCATTCTCTCCCTCTCTTGCTTTCCCCTCCTTTCTGAAAACATGAGCACAAATGGGCAAATGGAAAAGCTGTGCTGTTATGACGATTATATTGGGGGCACTGCCCCCAAAAATCCTGAACCCAGCCTTCGAAAACTTCTTCGCTGAGGAAGTGTCCGCCATTTTTTCCCCTTGCATACGACCTAGCCACTGCTTGGTTCTTGGCTGCAATGAGTGGTTAGAATTCAAACTGTAACAAGGGCATTTATTAACATATTTAAAAGAATGTACATCATGCATTTTCAGATATGTATTTTTGGGTTTTTTGTTGCTGGATGACTGAGCAATGAGGTCGGTGGTAGCTATCACTAGAGAAGGAGGGCCTGAAGAGGAGTCTGGTCTTCTTGAATGCACAGGGTATGAATCTTGACTGCATTGTCACTGATTGCCATCCACAAATCCTTAAGTTCCTCAGTGAGAGAGCAACATCATCTGATACTATGATGTCTGGCACATGGCAAAAGGTATATTGCCTGGTGTTCATGTGCATCCACATTAGGACTGGGCAATTTGGAAAAAAAAAATCACAATATATTACTTTTTGTCATATATTTTTTTTACATTTTTTTAAACTGACAGTTTTAAAATATCTGTACAAAAAAACTAAAGAAACTAGAGATTTGTTCAACATTTTATTATCATACAAAGTAAAAAACAAAGTGAATTGAATAAGAAAAATATAGAAAAATATTTTAAAAATTAAAAACCGTTATAAGTCAACAGTACAAAAATGTAGATAAATACTTAATAATATATTGGATTAGTTCACAGTCCTGAGTGTTTTTGCAGGTATGCAAGACTCTAGATAAACAAATGTCCCCCTCAGGGATAATGAAGACGCCGTACAATGTACACATTAGATGATGTAAACGTAGATGATATGATTAATTGCTGCTTTGGTCTGGTGGCCGCACTGCTAGTTGTGGCTAAACTGCTAATGCTACTTGTGCCGTCAGCAGTAGCAGGCTGTGCAGACTCCGCTTGCATTTTTATGCTTTCCACATAATCACTCGGGAAGTACTTCTTCAAATGATTAAACAGATTTGCTGTGGTTTGCGGTTGTTGATGGCACTGACTGCCAACAAACCTTGCATATCGGCTTAAAGACCTAACGTCAATTCAGAGATACCCAAACCACCGCCACACAACCGACGTTGAATAACTTTTCTTCTCAACAATGTTGTCTTTGAGTCATGACTGATATAAATTTTGCTGCCCTCAGCTCTGCGTTTAGCTCCATGTTTGGTCAGCCTGTTTACTTCTCCAGCAACTTAAAGAAGTGATCAGGAAAAGCTTGACTCTGACTGACTATTGTCACGCACAATTCTGCCATGTTTGATTGAGTAAATATGCTCACAGCTGATCACTGTGTTCGAACTGAAATTTATCACGATCATGTAATTGCCCAGTCCTAATCCACATCCTTATGGTCCACACAGTGGTGGCTTTATTCACAAAGCATCTCTATAAATTCCCAATAAATTGGAGTAACATCAAGGACAGTTGGTGGCCTGAGAGTGGCTGTGAGGGTATTTGTACCTTATACTTAAATTTTTTTTTTAAAATGCTGCACTTGACATATCACTCAATTTTGTGATGGTTATGGCCCATTCATACCCTCTGTCCTATTCTATCATTCCGTCCGCCTTTTTGCATTTTTTACATGATGAAAGGATAGAAGACGCCAAACGGTGTTAGTCATGGGAGATAACTATAACATTCCACTTTTCAAAATATTGGGTATTCACCAAAACAGCTCCAAGTAACAACAAGATAGCGTAGATAAGCTAACCACCTAGCAATGTAACACACGAACAAAGTAAAAAGACAAATATAAAGACACATATTTGTAACCAACTATTCAGAAACATTTGACTTGAAGTTTGACTTTCTTTGGGAGCCTCTCCCTCTGGGTCAGACTCTGGGTCAAATTGGTAGGGTTGAACCACAGTGCTTTGATGAGCCATCACACTGCACAGGCTGTAAACATTAGCGACTGGTATCAGAGCGAAAGCCGCAGCCCCTTACAGAGGGGGGCGTGCTCATTATCATTTAAAGGTATAGGCGCAGAATCAGCCTGTTCTCAGTGTAGCTCAAAAAGAGGGGAGTACAGGCTGGCTGATATCCACAAATAAACTGGTGTTTTAGACAACAAACTTCAAATTTACTATTGTGGGACCTCTGGGACCAATTTAAACTTGATGAAAATTGCCATAATAGGGGGACCTTTAATTCTTTACTCCTGTTTGCTAACTCCTGTACACTGATGTTATCCATCAGTCATGATGAGTTGAATAAGTGCAAATATTTTCTTGGGAAGAAAAATTCTTGTGCAAACAAAAGTACTTATTAAACCAGCCACAAGTGTGTCCCATTCTGTTACACAAGATTCATCAAACCCCATTCTGTATACTAGTCTGCTTATTTAAACAAATTCTACTTTGTGTAGTCCTGTACAATAGATTGTTGAATCATGGGGGATATTTTCAAAAATGCCTTCTCTGCGCTGTCTGTTGAATAAGAGCTGATGGGATCCAGGATTGTATTTAGGTGAATGAGCTTTTTTCATTTTACTCTTACAAAGGACTTTTCCCCTGCATACAATCAATGCTTCCTGAAATAAGCTGACAAAAATCCTCTGTTCAAAAATGAGGACCACATCAACAAATATCAGTCGTTTGGCAACATATTCAACTCGAACAGAATCACTGCATGGAATAAAAAGTGAACCAGCTGCATTAATTATTTTGAGTTACAACCACTATTGGGGTTTACTACTGCCAGCATAAAGATACATTTTAAGGGAACAAGTTGTCTTAGCAAACAGGGGCAAGTTTTGCTAACAATCATACAAAGATTTGACAACTACTAATATGATGTTTCCTTAACAAATAATACTGCATTTTCATAACAAAAGGTTGAAGTTTTATCATCAAGCATTTCTTTCAATGAGAGTTCATGCAATCAAGTTCTAAATACTTTATCCCATGCCATTTCAATTACTGCCATCAAGCTGTATTGAGTAACACTGCCTTTTTTCGTACTATATCCAACAGCGTTATAATTCAAAACAATCAAACACATTAATAATCAACTCCTCAAACTACTGTGGTCATCACTGAAAAGTCAAGTTATATCCTTAATTCCTTATTTACGCTGTCAAATAACACCAATTACTGTGATTACCTAAGCCATCAGAGTAAAACAACACAGATCAGATTACATTTGTCCAACTCTTTGATCTATCTTGGCTGCAATAAGAACAAACAAACACGGTAATCTGCTCTACAACAAAAACTGAGACTTCTGCTTAACTGGCTTGGCAGGGGTATAAAGATAGATGAAGTATGATTTTCTGCGCTTAGAAGAGTACTTGTGGATTGCTTCATTTGCCTTGACAAGGACAATGTATCCGGTGAAGTATTTCCAAATATGGCTAAATGAAGAGCTGCACCAATATTATTCTGGCCAAGACTTCCACTCAATGTTCCAGGGAGTCAGTCAGCACTATAAATGGATTTTAAAGGGCTCAGGCTACACATGTTTGTACAAAGAGTATATTTTCATCTACAAAGGCAGAGAACAGAAAATACAGACACAGAAGAAGGTTTGAAGTTTTAAGGCTATCTGTTTGATAAAAATTTTATGCCCTGTTTTTGTACATGCTGTACATGAAAGTTGAGAAAATGTAGCTTCCAAATGTAAAATGTTCTATTGTCTTTGAAGACTGATTAATGACAGTATAAATCAGCTATAATTCAATTTATTTATTTTCTTTGTTATTTTCACAAACTATTTATTTTGAAAACACTGCTGCCTTATAGTCCCATTTAAAAGAGGATGGGTGCTGTGAAAAATGATTAAAGACAAAAATAGTTTGGTGGGATGCATATCATTTAAATGCTTTATTTAACAAAGTGAATAGACAACCTATGAAAAAATAAATATGCTCATTGAAAACATGATGCCAACAAAACACTTCAGTGATTTTGTCCCTGTTCAAACTTTTTTTTCTGAATAGGTAATTGGTAAAGGAAAAAAAAAAAACAGGTCGGTAAGATGACCATTTTGAAAATGGCATGCCAGAGAGGCTTGGTGTCTCAAAAGTAAAAATTGGAGCTGGTTCCCCACTCTGTGACAGACTGCAATAGAAAACAGGATTTCCGCCCCAAAATCCACTAATTTGTAATTGAGATTGCACCATAATATCAATTTCACATGTGTTACCAGATTAGTTGTAGGTATAAGCAGTAAAGCACATGTTTAGGACTGTGAACAGGAAAAAAAACTCAGCAAATATCGCGCTAAAATTACTGTTTCTACACTGTGGTGTTAAAGTGTGGTCCACTTTTGCTGTATTGCAGTGGCCAGCTAATTTCCTTCCTCTCATAACACTACAGCAGAGCCATAATTGTGTCTCTCAAATGCAAATGTTTCAATTTCATCTCCAACTCAAATTAAATCCTGTAAGCAGTTACTGAATCCATCCTCAGATGTTCTTCCTGTCTTCTTTCCTTTTCTTCCACACCCACTCTGTGTCTCTCCTCCTACTGGTGACTGTTATGCACCAACGTCACCATGAAGCCCTGGATGTGAAATTGAAAAGCCAGTCGGCTGTTTAAATATCCCATTTATTGTAACACGCTAATGAAAACAATCTTTCACTGTTAAATTTGAATAGGCAAAATTGCATTTAAAAATACATAAACCAAGAGAGCCTGACAAATGAGAGATGATAGGGGCAGACAGCTGGGGTAGGCGGGGGAGACAAGTGTGGACAAGGAGAGGAAAGAGCTGGTATGCTTCTTATTTGGAAGGCTGTGGGATTATCTCTGCTTCAAATTAATCAAAACTGTTCACTCTGCACCCAAATTCTCTCTCTTTGTTATGTACCCCATAACTCAGCCTGTCACTAAATAGCCAAAGTGTTACAGTCTGTGTGTTCAGTATATCAAGAAGGAGTTGCCTCTGTTTTCTAAAGAAAAGCCAATGTGAGAGTGTCTTTTACCTCTATTACCTCTTACTATGGCTCTTACTATGACTAACTATGACTCATATTTCCTTACCCATCAATCATAAACTGGTAATAGAGATGACCCCAGCACGTAAAGGAGTATCTATGCAGTTCTTTCAATGTTGAGAGAGGCTTAAGGAGAGAGGAGGGAAATCTGAGGATCAATAAACAAAGGTACAAGACAAAAGTGTTTTTTTTTTTTTCAAGAGAGGAGACACATTAAGTGACTTTTTCTGGAGTTTGGAGACTCTGATGTGAAAGTGGAATCAATTTTTCTCTTCTCAATGAGCGGCCGCTGCTGCTGTTGACCCCTCCTCTAAGTCCACCTAACTCACGCAGCAGTCCTTCCCAGGCTGTGAGCTGCAACCACAGCCTAACACAAATGAATTGTGCATGTGCGAACCTGCCGCTGTTGAATATTTCAGTCAGGCATAATTTAAATAAAAAAATGTATGTGTTATAGATACATCATTATTACATGCAAATTGTCAATTATGCAAATTAAGTGATGATGTCATCTAGCGACTTCTAGAGGCCACTAGCAACTTTCCTTACTGGGGAGTTGGCAGCACCCCATCTAGCAAGCTGCACGCTTCAAAAGCCTATTAGCGAAAGCTGACTGGGGGCTCTATTTTCGTGCCTTGCCGGAGACATGCCACAGGCGCAGCGTAAGTCAGGTCCGCCGCACCGACAAGGCATTCCCAAGCACAATTTGGTATTTCGGTGAGCGGCGCAGCCCGGCGTAAGTATCCCCCCTCCCTAACTCAGCTCCTTCCAGCGGCGTAAGTCGTAGCGAGGGAGGAGAGAGGGCGTGGAGTGGGTTTAACACAGCCAAGACCTGTATTGACCAATAACATCAGCTCCTATCCTCGCCTTTAAATCCGCCACCGGCTAGGCATATTACAATTTTCGTGAAGTAGTCAGAGAGATCAAGAGATGTCTGAAGACAGTAATGCTACACGATGGCGACAGAAGGCAGTCCCTCAACAAGTGTCGTTGTAAACGCTGCAGAGGACGTCCTTCACACTCTCACATATGAGCACAGATAGATTTGGTGTGTGTTTGGACCCACTGGTAAGACAAACACCCTTTTCCACAAATAAAGCCACTCACATAAAATTGCATATATTCAAACCTCACGTGACAAAGGTGGGTTGTGCGCAGAGATCACATCATAAACTCCAAAAATGGCATTAAAATCGGAACCATCTGTGCGTGATGAAGCATCGCGCTCCGTGGCCTGGCTCTTTCTTTCATAGATGTTGGCACATAAAATAAATTTGGCTTACAAAACTGAATATTATAATATTCGTATGTAGGCTTAAAGTAAATAACTCATCTGATCACTGAAACAAATCATCTGTTCAGCTGCCGCAGCAGCAGCTGCAGCAGGATGGGGAGAGGACACGGAGACATGTCCAGGTTGAGCTGCGCGAGAAATAAGAGGAAGAAAGAAAGAGAGGGAGATGAATTACATATCTTGTTAACTTCATTATGTGTGTCTATTTACTAGATATTTTATTGAATTTAATGTGGTTTCAGCTGTGTTGATTCGGTCAGCTTGTGTGTCCAAACACGTGCCAAACGTGCTCATCAGATCAGATATTGATCAGAATATATCAATATAAATCTAAATGTATGTGCTGACTCAGATTGTTAATTGTTGATGATTATTTACTGCACTGAAATGTGCCTGACACTGCGGAACCTGCCAGTGAGGGATCAGTGACGTATGCCGATATGCCGCCGGTCTACCAAAATACCACTAGACCAGCTGCGCTCCGCCTGTGCTGAAAGCTGACCAGGTTTGAATCGGCAAGCTTTCAGCGCACTTTATACGCCACCAGCGAGCACGAAAATGTCACTGTGCCAGCTGATCCTGTCGACACCCCCCCCTGCCTCGCCACCACGCCCAGCTTTGAGGACCTTGGTGCACCTCAGTCCATGAAAATACCAAACTGGCTGTACGGCGGGCTCCGCCAGACGAAAATACCACTGCCACCCTCCGCCGCCTCACCGGCGGACACAAAAATAGAGCCCAATATCTCAACTCGAGCAAATGTTCGTGCCGCAATAACCAATCAGCATGGAGATACCCCAGTGGCATATGTCAACAACAGACCGGCAGAGATTCATTCATGAGAAAAATGGAGGAGTAACCGACCATGACAGTATTAGACTCCTGAACTGTAGGATACAACTTGTCTGTGACATCAAGACAGGAGTAAAAAAGAGCTCAACAGACTGACCTGACATGCAGGGACCCCTCCTCTCTTTGTCTCCTCTCCCATAATCATGTGTCTTTGGTATCTCTTCATTCACATTACAAACATGCTAATTAAGTGATTCATTCACATGAATTAAGTAGATAAATACTCAATACTTAACTGACTTGCAAAGTCTACTCCTAATCTGACCTCAAAGCAGACAGTGTACATATTTAACAAAAATCAAACTAGGCATAAGTTGAAGTTTCACAGGATTTCACTTTGCTCTAATGTATGTGTAATGGTTCACACGATTCTTGCATTTCCACAATGCAGGTATGGTTCTTAAAAACATGGACTTGCCACTAAGTGTCTCTGCCAACATGTCTAACCAGATTAACTTCTAAGAAGTGAGCAGCAGTGATGACAAAGCTCTGGCAGTGTGGCACTGTAAGCAGTCAAAGTTGTGTGGTCTGCTAGGCACTATTGATTTAAACACAGAGGGATCACGCTACAGCAGAGATTGAACTATGATACGAATGCTTACACTGTATCAGCCTCATAAAGGCTGAGACTACAGAGTTAGATACACAACCCTTCGTAACAGATCAATAGCTGTGGTCAGATAAGGTTGCAGAGGTTTGCAGCCTGGGGAAACAATCCCATGTTTAAAAGAAAGACTAAGATGGAAACAAGTAGAAAAAGTAAACACAAAATGTGCTGAAGGAGGTTTTGTTTTGGCCAGTTAGGAATTGACCCATGGTGGGAAGTTAAACAGAAAAACCACAAAAAACCCTCAAGATTGGTATCAGCTGCTACTGGAAACCAAAATAATGGGGAAATCTATTCTAA
Organism: Xyrichtys novacula; assembly: GCA_962446985.1. Taxonomy (NCBI): domain Eukaryota; kingdom Metazoa; phylum Chordata; class Actinopteri; order Labriformes; family Labridae; genus Xyrichtys; species Xyrichtys novacula. The sequence continues at coordinate 5,461,153 of OY660870.1, read as the reverse complement.
AATGTCCTTTTATGTCAGGCAATGAGATTGCTGCTTAATTCATTGTTGTTCAATGTTGTACATCTTTACTCAAGCCATCTGATATACAGAACAACCACTGTGTATCTGCTGAGCTGATAGTGGGATTAATACACCACAGAGAACAATATAGCACATTATTCAGTTTGGTCCAGTAAACTAAGTTTTAAGGGAAGATACCGCTATGCTGATAGATTTCCTTGAGACCCTTGGAAAGACATTTTTAAAAGCTATTGCATAGGCAGTCAGCCCATTCTGGCTTCTAAGGAGTGAACATGTACAGTAGCTGCATCAGTAACCTCATACATTAGAATACAGAGCTGTAGCTACACTTCCTGCATCACTTCCAGTGACTAGCTGCAAATTATCTACCAGTGGCAGTGGTAGACTTATATGTAGTGAACTGCTTTCAGGTCACACAACATACATGGATCGGTTACATGCATCAGTAGGCAGCCTTAAATGTGCAAGACAGGTTGTAGCTACCTATTAAAATTCAAGCCAAAGTCTTTGAGCTCCCCCTAACCAGGGACGTTTGGTGCCTGAGAGGGGAAAATAAGTTTCAGAAGCTGAATACATGCAGACCAATACCTCTACAAATGTAACCACATGCAAACAATTGTCAAAGACCAAGAGTTAAAAATAGAGATTTCTTTGTGTCATCTAACTTTATCTTGACAGTCTATCAAATGAAACATATTTTTACAATTTTACCTTGACTGCTTTGTGCTAAAATTCTAAATTGATGTTGCACATTTACTTTTTTACACCACAAAGTGGAGCTCTCCAATTTCACTGTGAGGCTAGGTATGTGTCTGTAATACTGCCTCGGTTATGTCGACATTACTGTACGAGTGGGTACCTGTTTGCACAGTGGCATTATCCATTTTTCTTTTTTTACTTTCTTTTGTTTGTTTTTTTTCTTTTTTTTTAATGAAGGATAACAAGATTTACTAAAAACAGTTGAGCCCATGTTGTCAAAGACCAATGGCAGTGCAAATGACAGCTCCTGACTGAAATACACCATCATTATTTCTCATTCTCTCACCAACTCTGTTTTCCTCTTGCTGTCTTGCTCTCCAAACCTATGGTATCAGAGAAGCACTCTATATCCAGGCTCCTGCATTTAAATCAATTTCCTTCAACCAAGCCAATCACAATCACTTCAATTTGATTGTAGCTCTCACAGCAGGGCCACACTGTGCCAACATGTCCTCCTCTGCTCACACACTGTCACTGCTGATGACTGAACCTGTTTCACTGATGCTTCAGAAATCATCTGAGGAAAACACGTTCTGTTGCAGGGTTACCCTGCTCTTTAACTGCACTTTGAATTTTAAATGCATTATGCATGACACCTACTAATAAGAGATCAGCACTTTTGGCTATGTTTTATCCCCCAGACTGCTTTGGACAGTGTCAAGTAATATCACAGTTTAAGCTAATTTCCCCTCAGTGCCAGTTATTTCAAATAGAATACAGATTAAGTCCTGCTCACTGAATTTTTGTAGCAATGACACACACACACACACACACACACACACACACACACACACACACACACACACACACACACACACACACACACACACACACACACACTGTAGCGCTAATTTAATTTCCAGTTTTCTTGTATTTACCCCCCCACCCCCATTTTTTTCCTGCTTCATCAGCAGAGACTTACAATAGAGGTCTTCAAAGAGAACATCACACCAAATTTGTCATGACTCATTTGTTGAAGCAGCTCAAGTTGGAACCAACCTAAGAAACTTTTTATACAGCTCAAAATTGCAGCGCTAGTAAGGTTTAAGACGCTTCAGGTAGGCCACAGGCATGTGGACATGAACCTGCAGGGCCTAATGCAGGCATGAACACACCATCCAGATGAATATAGCTTATTTACCCTTTCTTCATCCTCCACACCTACCGTCTTTAACACACAAATATTAATATTCAGTTTCTTCTACTATAATCCTTATTTTTAGAGCACTCAATAATCAGTTATAGGCAAATGTCTTAAGTTGTATGTTTTAAGTAATAGAGCCAAAAATATCTTTGTTGCTCAAAATCAATGCAATGATTGCATAAAAAAGATCTGGGCCCAAATTTTAGTTGGTTTGATCTGTTGCAAATCATTGGCAGTGGATAAAAACTGCAATTGCACAAGTTGCCAGATCCTCTGGCAGAGTTCATCAGCCAAAGAAACAGCGTTGAGCGTGTCACTCGAGGCTCTGCCAGAGGTGACTGTTACATTCCTTTGCGCAGGAGCACTTTCAGTAAGTCAGCCTGGTCAGTAAGGAGTGCAAGTGCGTGGAACTCAGTACCTGAGGAAGTTAAACTGCTTCCAACATACAAGGCATTCACAACAAAATTGGAATTGTGGCTTATCAACACCTACAGCTGCCAACACTAAAAGAAACGCCCGTTGTGATGTTTTGATATCATGATAAATTGTTATGTTGTGATGTATTTCTTCTTGATTGTATAGTGAGTGTTTGAATATTTATTTTGTATTATGTGTACATGTATTGTGTTGTTTTTTCTTTTCTTTTTTTTTTTCTTTTCTTTTCTTCTCTTTTCTCCTTTTTTAAATTGTAATTTTACTGCCTTTTTCACATCATGGCCAGGGGACTACAGATGAAAACTAGCCTTATGGCTAATTCTGGCTTTTTTTAACCATGTGTAATCATGTGTTTTATGAAATTGCACTGTCCCCTTTTAAATAAACTAATCTAATCTAAAGTTCCCTTTCTCAAAGAGGGTCCATCCTGCTAAGAATGTCAATACATTACTGCTGTATTCACACTGTCTGAGGTCAAATATATCAGCATTTAGACCTTAATTCATTACCTAACAATTCATGTACCAGATTTTTGTCATTTCTGTACACATATATACCTGTGTATTTTTGCTTGACTAAGATGTGAGCCTGACAAGAAGGCGTGTGTGCTTCGGAGAGACAGTAAGTGAGTCGGTTATCTTCCAACAACACCCTGTCTGTGTGAAAGCCTCTCCATGTGGATCACTCATTAAAGCACAGCAGTGGGTACTGATAAAGAGAATTGGATTACTGTGATTAATACCATGTGTCACTTGTAATGTCCTTAACAGTATGAATCACAGAGCACCATATCCCCATGCCTACATGTGCACACAAACACACTTTCACACATTTGTTTCCAAACACTTTTGAGCTGGAAAACTTGAAAACTTTCAGTCATTAGTTTCAATTTTAGAGCCACTAGTGGCAGAAAGCTTACTCAAAAGTTTTTCCAGGCAATAGCACACACTCACACACATACACAGTGTTACAGATACACACCTCGGTGGACACTTGTACTGTCACCCCTGGTGTGAAGAGACAGTGTGGTCCCCTTAGGGGGCCTACAAGTAACCAGTTGCCACTGTAAATTCCAAACATAGAAACATAGCTTCTGTGTTACTTTACAGTTTTAACTCTAAGTGTGTGTGTGTGTGTGTGTGTGTGTGTGTGTGTGTGTGTGTGTGTGTGTGTGTGTGTGTGTGTGTGTGTGTGTGTGTGTGTGTGTGGTTATGTGCTGTTTGTATCTGACTGTTTTGGGCTATGTGGCAAATCCCAAGTGTTCCATCAGGTGTACAGCATCCACAAACTTAGACTGGGGAAGGGTTATAACAAGGAAACACATACAGTTGCACAGCATGAAAAGTGACAGTAATCTGAAAAAAAGGTTGCTCAAATTAAATGTGTGTGTGCACGTGTGCTGTATGGGACAGACCCCTGGCTGAGACTCTGTCTGGCCCTTAGGCGCGACAGATGTTGCTCTATAGCCCAGAACTGCACTTACACGCATACATACTTGCACATAAGACACGCAGCAAGATACTTGGAAATAAATACCAAATAATTTAGGAAGGAGATACAAACTTGAAAAGAAAAACACAGTATTATTTACATATCTGTCAATGTTTGGGCCTCTGGAACCTGGACTGGAGGCATATGAAATGTGCAGGAAATTGATAAAGACCCTAGGATACGTAAAGAAAAACACAGGTGTGTCTGATGGTGATGCAGAAATTGTATTTTGCCCTACAAAGGGAAAAGGCAGTGACTTCATGGAGAGCATGACTTCTTCAATGTTGGGTGGCTGACACAGTTATAGGCTGATAATTGCATATGTGGCCCCCTTTTCAGCTTGCTTGACATAAATAGAGAAAAATGCAAGGCTATATCCAAGAGACAGTGATATTTAATGTGACAGGGGATCCTGTGGCCGTTGGGATTTAAAGTGCCAAACTACATTGAACTGCAGGTTTAGAAAAGCATAACCCTTGGTTGTGGTGAGAAGTATCAAACTGTTTCACAAAGCCATGGATGATGAGGGCACATTCCTCCCTTGACTCAACACTGAGTTACAAAGTGACTTAACCCCTCATTAGCCATTGGTGTCTTGAGGTGAGTCTTAATCATTATTAAAGCCAAGAAGCTTCTCTCACAGGAAGTAGTGCTGACTGGAGTAACAACAATCTTGCAAAGTCTGAATATCTCATGGAAAACCTCTTTGGTAGGCTCAAGAAACACAGTAACATCAAGCAAAGTAGATGGTCTGCCTAGTCCACTTTCCAGTCACCTATCAAGAAGTCATTTGTTTTGGTGAGCCTCATGATTAGGAACATTTAGATCTGACTCAGAGGTCTGTGCAAAGGCAAACAGAGGCTCCTCATTTAAGAAAGTTGCACTCTTTGGGTTCAGAGACTGCACACCTTACATGATCTCATAACTTTTTGTTGAAAGTTGCCTTTTCAGTTCAGTTGTGAGCCAGACAATCACCTGATAAAAGAGAGATCTGGGAAATCACAGGTTCTCCATCCTACAGCGCTCATTACTAGTGAGTCAAGAAATCTTGACCTTATGTCTTTATAGTGTGTTTATACACCAATTTTGCACTGCTCAGCAAGCTCATCAACCTCTTTCCATAGTTTACCAAATTAATTCTCATTTCGGTAGTCCTGTAAAGTGTCTGGAAGGGCACCTACTAGGTCCACAGCCATGGCTAGATCAAGAGAGCTGGACTAGAGCATGTCACAAAGACATTTGGCATCACAAAGCACTTTACAAAAGGTAACCAAAAGCCCTTTGAACTGTAAATCTATTTGAGAAGCAAGACCCCTAGCTTCCACATGCCTTCCACCATGTCTTTCAAGTGCAAGATCCTGCAACAGCCTCAGAACTGCTGGCAGCTTGTCTCTCAGATTACAGCATTCTGTGTATCTGCATGTCCACCGTGCATCTGTAAGTGCCTGTAGCTGCCAGGGCATCCACAGTGGATACAGCTCTTTCTGAATTGCAAGCCGCTCCAGATGAACATAAGAGCCGGATACAAACTTTTACAGCTGCTGCAGAAGTGTTAAAAAGTCATCAACCTCAGGCGCTGCTTTTGTAGCTTTAACAAGAAATAAATTGAAGCGATGCACAGTGGACGTAAAATGCTAATCTGACATTGCTTTGAATTCTTGCAGATACACCAGAATGTTTCCCGCTAATGACAGATACACCCCTGTACCCAGTGCTTCATTTGTAAATCATAAGGTGCTGTCACGCAAAGTACATATGACAACTCAGGGGTGATAAGACAGCATAGATCCCAGAGCATATGGAGAAAACATGCTGAGAAGAACATGCAAATGCCCATTCACCACACTGTGGGATTTATAAGCCTCAATTTCAGGTACTATCCATGGTATAAATGTTAGGACGATAATTTACAATTTTTTAAGGCTATACTCTGCACAGCACAGGCAAATGACCACATCACCACAGGTGGGACTTACAGTATACAGTCAGCAATTCATTTCTCAACAGGTTTAATGTAAAAAAAAAAAAAAGAAAAAAAGAGCTTTTAATAAAGCGCACAAATCTTCCATTAATATTTATCAAAGATTGGCATGTTAATAGACAGTATGCTCACCAGGTTTAGTTCAAAACACCCCACCTCAGGAGCATGGCCAGATTCTCCTCCTCCTCTTTTTTCGGGTTTTACTGCGCGTGTCTGTGTCAGTTCTGTGTCCTTTGGCCACCCACGACCTCACGTCCCACAGTCCTCTCTGCTCAGTGCGCTCTCCTCTCCTTCTGAGTCTTTCTGCTGTAAGCTAGCTGATATCACGATTCCCACCTCTTGCTCTGGCTGTTGTACCGGGAGGCTTTTCTGACTCGTGGACCCTTCCTTCTTTTTGACAAAAGACAGTAAATTTAACTGTCTTTTGACATGTTTGTGTGAAACTGTAAAAATTTTTTCCTCTCTGCTTGCTCCTTAGACGTGTTGAATTTCAAATAATTTTTTTCTGTATCAGGTGGTGTGGTTTAATGGCCGGGCTTTTCAGTGCATCAACAAATCTCTGACTTATTCAAATGACGTTGAATCTTCATAAACAGCATGAAATTCTGTGAATTTGTTCTGTAAATCAATATAAGCATATTATTACATTTTTTAATTTTTTTAATTTATTTATTCATTTTTTGACCAGAGGTACCGGATTTGCCCAAATAAGTACCTAAACACAGGGAGGCCAAAATTAAGAGGGGCCGGATCTTGTTCCAGCAGGATTCAGCTCAAATTAACCCCCTGGTCCTACCGTTGTATTTTGTATTGCCACATGTATTCAGCTTTTTTTCAATAAATCATTTATGCTTCGCTGTTTCATCTAATATGGTTTCCCTTTTTCTTAGTCTTCAGACTCTTGTCGACCCCTCTGTAGTACATTTTGTGTTGCAGTCGAAAGAAGCACATCTGCTATTGTTGTCTCATAATGTTGATTTTCTTCCACTTTCTTTTGTTGATTCACATTCAGAGAATTTAACGTGCTTGTTTTCACCTCAGTGGCTCTTTCATACTGATTGTATGCATACATTACATTGATATGCAGCTCTGACTTTGAGTGAAGCTTGAACCCGGACTTCTTGGACAATGCCTTTTTCCAATTGGAGATGCAGAGTCTGGTGCATTATGCAGGGAAAATGTCCACAGGCAAGGCAGTAGTCAGAGTCTTAAAGGACAGAGTATTCAAGTCAAGAATTGTCTATGTACCAGAAGTTGTTAAATGTAGTCTCCCATGTTACATGCTCAGTTCTAGGGAATTTTTTCTTGTTAATGTTGGAGGTCTGTGGAAAATGGGCAGACTAATTCAAGATGATAGAAAGGAAACAGTAAGTCAAGTAATCACTCGTGATGACCAAAGTCTGCAGAATACCATCTCTGAACGCACAACACACTCAATCTTAAAGTAGATGTGCTACAGTGACAGAAAAACACACTGGGTGCTACTCCTGTCAGCTAAGAACAATAAACTGAGGGTACAGTTCATGCTGTGGTGGAACGAGAGAATCACACCATGGATGTGCAGCCGACAAATCTGCGGCGCCTTTATTATGCTCTCATGTTAATGCAGACAAACATCTCTGAGGAAGGTTTCCAACACCTTTTTTAAAGTATGACATCAAGAATTAGGGCTGTTCTAAAGTCAAAAGGGGGTCCAACTGGGTACTAGCAAGGTGTACCTAATGAAGTGGCCAGTGAGTGTAATTTAAAAGATGGAAAAAAAATTACAACAAAATTGTTATATACACTCAAGGCCAAAAGTTTGGAAGCAAGATCAGATTTGTACAAAAATGATCATAGTTTCATGTATATAATTTGCAACACAATAAACATGACTATTGTGTAAAGAGTAACTTATCCGAAGACATTTTGACCATAATTATTAGGTATTTGAGTTATTTTTGCTTAGACTTTGCTTTCTTTAAAATAACCTCTTCTGGCATTAACAACAGCTTGGCATATGCCAGGCATTCGTTCCACAAGTTTTCTAAGGTATGTTCCAGGGATTGCATTCCAAGCTTTCTTAAGTTCACTAAAAAGTGACTGCTGATTCGTGGGACGCGTTTTTCTGACCGATCGATCCAATTCATCCCGCACAAGCTCAGTTGGAGAAAGGTCTGGAGACTGAGGGGGCCAAACCATCTTTTGAGGAACACCTTCCTCTTCTTATTTGTCTAGGTAACCCTGACAGAGCTTGGAGGAATGCTTAGGGTCATTGTCCTGCTGTAAAACAAACTTATGAGCCAAAAGTCTTAGTCCAGATGGAACAGCATGGTGCTGCAGGATGCAGTGGTACTGTTCCTTCTTCATGATACCCTTTACTTCAAACAAATCTCCTACTCCATCACCTGCAAAACATCCCCATAACATGGAACTGCCACCTCCATACTGAATTGTGGGTGTAACACATGGTGCTTTCAGACGTTCACCAGTTTGTCTGCAGACATAGACTCTGTGTTTTGAACCAAACAGTGTTTCTAGTCATCATAGGTCAAATTTTTGTGAGCTTTTGCCCACTCATATCTCTTTTTCTTGTTCTGTGGTCGAAGTAGTGTTTTTTTGCAGATACACAACCCTTCAGACCAGCCTTTCTCAAACGTAATTTCATGGTTGTCAGAGATATGAGTTTCGCCTTGTCATGTTGATTTCCTCCCTTATTTGTGGTGCTGTCTTTTGCAGATTTCTCTTACTGGTGACAATGCTATGTTTATCCTCTGCTTTTGTAGTAACTCTCTTTTGTCCAGGTCTTTTTCTATCATCATAACTTCCAGGTTCCTCTAATCTCTTCAGAGTGTAGTGAACTCCTTTGTTGGACACCTTTAGGCACTTTGCAATTTCTCTTAATGTGTATCCTTCTTTCCTCAATGTCCAAATCAGTACTTTTGTTTCTTTACTCAGTTGCTTCTTTCTAGCCATTTTTGCGGTAGTTTGAACGCAGTTGAGATTTATTAGGATTTTTGTATGCAGACTCTCAAAAGCCAAAAAGTGAATAATCCAACTGTGATTTGTTTTTTTGCTTTTGCACTGAAGTTGTGACTCTTGCAAATGTTTTCAACCCTAAAACTAAGCCCTTATTATCTTTTGCTGACATATATTTAGCAATGGTCTGTTAACATCAATGTATATCTAAAGGTAAATGGAGTAAAATGGTGTATTTCCAAGAAAGCAACATCTGATCATGGAGTAAATACATCCCAAAATACATAAAACACATGCTGGATTTTAAAAAAGCATTGTGAACAAAAACTTGAAGTTACTCCCAACTGTTCGGCCTGTAATGGCCTTGCTTCCAAACTTTTGGCCTGTAGTGTATTTACACAGTATTTGGCCTACAGTGGTGGTTTGCCATATCAGAGAACACAACAGTTTGGAGTAAAAGCAGCAGTGCAATCTGAAAATGTCCAACCTTTTAAATCTTCTGAGATGTCAACAGACCCAAAGTTTGGGATATAAACTGGTTAAATGAGGGTTTGGATTGGAGGCGATGGTTGGTGTGTGGCTATAACCTGGGTTACAGGCAGGCTTTTAAAGGCTGGGCTAAGGTTATGAGCTGGGTCAGCAGCAGTTAGAGTGCAAGCGCCAATAAATGTATGACGTGGGAAAGGTCTCCCTGGGGTAGTAAACAAAATGCTCCCTGCTTTCATTTCCCCATCAGAGAAGCTGTGGAAACAGCACCTGACTACAACACACACTTATTTACCACACACAAACATACACACAACTTGTCAACACTATGACCAGTTCACAGCTCCCATGGGCCAAGTTATGAACCTGCAAGGCCAGCGCTTATAGATCTCATCTCCAGTTTTCTCTGCTAACACACAAACACACACATACACGCACAAAGTATGATATAATGGGGGTGGACATAAACACCTCCCTAACATGTCTACATGTTTCCTCTGGTTGCTAATTTACCTAAATTTGAGCTATACTTAACATGTGACCTGCTATGGCATGGTATAAATCTAATAAAAAGTAGACATTTATCCTCTCAGCTGCACAGTCATCCTTTTTGAAAGATTTAGTTTTATTTGACCAACAAAATTACTTTTCAGAGTCACACCAAAACACAGTGGTATCATATTTTTTTGTCACAATGTCATAAAATATGAACAAATAAAAGTAGAAAAATCAGTGTATGTATAGAAACAAAGTTTGAAGGGTCCAAAGGGTTATATTTTTCCAATGGTTATAAATGAATGAGTTGACAGGTTGTTGTTTCTCTCTGTTTTAGCTCTTACTGTTATTGTAGTGCGTTTTACTTAAAGCCAAAACAAATTAGAATTCATCAAATTAAATGCAGCCATTTAGAGGTGATTTGCTTTCTAAAAGAGTAATTAAGGGAAATGCTTCAGATTTGAGCCACATATGGCTACATAAAGAGTGTAAGAGAATGGAGAGGAAGGAAACATAGGGTTGATTATTAGAGGGCTTGTGTGTGTGTGTGTGTGTGTGTGTGTGTGTGTGTGCGTGTGTGCGTGTGTGTGTGTGTAATGAAGATAGATGTGGTAAACACCAGTAGCCCAGGCCCTGTGGCACCGTCACGTTTGCAAAGGGAAACCGAATAATTAATAATTATGTATTTTAATATTGATGATTAAGTAGTTGATATTAATGGTAACTTCTCAGCAGGGTGGCTGAGTAGTGAAAATGATGCTTCAGGTCTCATCTCTTCTAAAACGTTGTCCTTTTAGCAACAAGACCCGTTCCTGTCAGAAGACCCTCAGTATCTTTTTTTTTTTCACTTCTTTTCTTGTCACCAGAACTCAATAATAAAACATTTGCACAATGGTAATTCATGCAAACTGAGGTTTAACCAGTGTAAATCTTGAACTTGTTGAAAAAGCAGCAAAAACACTGCATTTGAGATAATATTAACCTTGACAATGACACTGATGGAGACAATACATTATATTTGTATTTCTGGTTTTAAATATCTTTTACCAACATTTTTTATACTGAATTGGTTTGTGTACATAAATACTGTATCAATTAAAGTTACAAGTTTTATTGCATGCTCATCAGTGTTGATTTTGACAGCTAGATTTAATGAAGTCTCAGTGGGCGTTGTTTGGTCTGGACTTTCAGACTTTTCTGTTTGGTCCGAAATCAAAATGATCAGTATAAAACCTGTCCTGGTTGACCTTGGTCCAGACCAAACAGCCACACTTTAGTCCGACTGAAAGAGGTGTTCTCGGTCCAGACCAAACAGAACCAAGATCTGATTTATACCCAGTGTGAAAGCATTATTTTGAAAGGTTTGGACCTTGATACCAAAGACAGGACATGATGTGAGAAGTAGAAGTGTCCGTTGTCATGTTAAATTGAGATTTTGCAAAAACAGAAATGTTATAATGTTGAAGATAAAGTTATACCTCACTATTAATAGCTTATCTTTTAAAGAGTTTAACAACACAGACTTTCACTCCAGAGTCGATGTTGCAGTTGATCTCTCTCCTTTCCTGTCATCCATTATTAAGTTGTTGTCTCATGATAAAACTCATAAGACGCACATGGACCAGCCTCATGTACAGCTGCTTGAGTTGTTGCTGGTGGTCATAGAAAATCAACAAATAATGATGGTGGGAATGATCATTCCATTCATGTTTACATAATTCAAGACGAGCGTTATTAAACGTGTTGACATCAGATGCCCGCCAGTCAAATGACCAATCAATATAAACTACAAAGACACACAAAGCATGTAGTTGATGACGACATCACATAGGTTCGTCATGTAAACTCTGTTAGTCCGTTTGCAATAATGACAGTGTGGAACCCAAACAGACCAAACCAAATGTATGCAACGTAACAAAAACAGAAACCAAAGTTTGGACTTTTAGGTGTGTAAACACCCTCAGTCTATTATTGACTTGTACAGCAGCAAACGTCACCAGCAAACCTATACTTAAAGTGGGTTAATTTGGGAATTCACCCCTGTATTCATACCAAACTACAATATACATTAAAAAGTGGTGGGGACCAAAATAGACCTGAAAGTCACATATGAATTTATATAAAGACACTTAGTGCTATAGAAAAACAAACAAACAAACAAACAAACGTATCAACACAGCCAGTTCTCAATTAACACATATGGATAGCACCAGATAAACAGAAACACAAATCCCTCCACCAGCTTTTTAATTCTCAGTGAAAATGTAGGTTTTCTTTTTATTAGAGATATTGGGCTCCATTTTCGTGCCTCGCCGGAGACGTGCAGCAAGCGTGGCATAAGTCAGGTCCGCCGCGCCGACAAGGCGTTCCCAAGCACAATTTGGCATTTTGGTGAGCGGCGCAGCCCGGCGTAAGTATCCCCCCTCCCTAACTCAGCTTCTCCCAGCGGCGTAAGTTGTAGAGAGGGAGGAAAGAGGGCGTGGAGTGGATTTAACACAGCCGAGACCTGTTTTCACCAATCACATAAGCTCCTCTCCTTGCCTTTAAATCCGCCACCGGCGAGGCGTATTACCATTTTCGTGAAGTAGTCAAAGAGATCAAGAGATGTCTGAAGACAGCAATGCCACACGATGGCGACAGAAGGCAGCTACTCAACAAGTGTCACTGTAAGCGCTGCATTGGGCATCCTCCACACTCTCTCATATAAGCACAGATGAATTTGGTGTGTGTAATGTTGGACCCACTGGTAAGACAAACACCCTTTTACACAAATAAAGACACTCACATAAAGTTGTATATATTCAAACCTTACGTGACAAAGGTGGGTTGTGTGCACAGATCACAACATAAACTCCAAAAATGGCATTAAAATCGGAACCATCTGTGCGTAAATGACGCATCATGCTTCGTGGCCTGGCTCTTTTTTCATAGATGTTGGCATATAAAATAAATTTGGCTCACAAAACTGAATATTATAATATCTGTATGTAGGCTTAAAGTAAATAACTCATCTGATCACTGAAACAAATCATCTGTTCAGCCGCAGCTGCAGCAGGACAGGGAGAGGACACAGAGACATGTCCAGGTCGAGCTGTGTGAGAAGTAAGAGGAAGAGGAAGAAAGAAAAGGAGGGAGACAAATTAAATAGCTTGTTAACTTCATCATGTGTGTTTATTTACTAGATATTTAATTTAATTTAATGCGGTTTCAGCTGTGTTGATTCGGTCAGGTTGTGTGTCCAAACGCGTACCAAACGCGCTCATCAGATCAGATATAGATCAGAATATATTGATATAGATCTAAATGTATGTGCTGACTCAGATTATTAGTAGTTGTTGATTATTTATTGCACTGAAATGTGCCTGACACTGTGGAAACCTGCCGGTGAGGCATCGGTGACGTATGCTGATACACCGCCGGTCTACCAAAATACCTCTAGACCAGCTGCGCTCCGCCTGCGCTGAAAGCTGACCAGGTTTGAATCGGTGAGCTTTCAGCGCACTCTACACGCCACTGGTGAGCACGAAAATGTCACTCCGCCCCGCTGATTCTGTCGACACCTCCCCCTGCCATGCCACCACACCTAGCTTGGCGGATCTAGGTTCACCTCCGTGCGCCTCAGTCCACAAAAATACCAAACTGGCTGTACGCCGGGCTCTGCCAGACGAAAATACAACTGCGCAGGGTCCGCCGCCTCACCGGTGTACACGAAAATGGAGCCCATAGACTTACTTTGCAATGTCATAAAAATACAAGTATTCAAACTCAGGTGGTCAGTACAGTTAGACAGAACTCAAACATACTCAGTTTTCCAGTAATTCATCCAAACAACTGAAGATGAACAGAGAAAAAAATAAACTGAGAAAGACAACAATCATACTTAAAGAAGGTGGAGAAAAATAAAATGATCTTCTGCCTTCTCTCTCACCTCTAAATCTTTTTTTTCATCCACTATATTGTTGTATTGTTTCCACTGAAAAAAAAAAAAAGACTACACAGTGAGTGGTGAGGGCAGGCTGATGAGAGAAAAGAGACGGCTGACCTTTGAGAGGATTATGGGATTTGTGTATGAACAAAGCTATGAGGCAATATGGCAGATGTATTCTTTTAAATTGACTACTTAGCAGTGAGGCACTTTGATTGCAAAGAAAGGAAGACAAGAGGAAGATCACTGTGTGAGTACAAAGCTTGAAAATATGAGTTCACTGCAGCAGCCCCCCCTTTACAGTGAAGCAGGAGTGTGAGCCAGATTGTTGTGCTTGAGGAACTTTGCAAGATGCTTCTCACTGTGTATAATAGCCGTTTGTTATGAAAATCTCCTAATAAAACAAATGAATAAAATTTCCTTTTCCGGCACATGACTTGGGTTTACAGAGGTACATAATGGGATTCAGATGAATTGGTTGTGTCTAAACACAACTGAATGTTGGCTCCAAAAAATAACCCGGACTTTTGGATGCATTTAGAAACAAAAATCCTCGAGCAACACCAGTGAAATTTCTTCCAAAATGCCCGAGATGGTAAACAATTTAGGGGGGAGAAGCAGAGACAGACAGAAAAGGAGACTGGTGAAAGAAGTGTCAATAAATCTTCATCCTCGGCTGAGCATCTGCAGGCCAGAAAACAACTCTTCATTCTTCACTGTCCTCTACATGAGTACCACAAAAAGGGTTTCACACATGTGGGGACAAACAAACACACCCTTACCTTTATCATAGGTGGTTGTATTACTATTTTTTTCTGGTCAACAAAGGTGGTGTCAATACAGATTTGTGCACTGACCTTATTTTAAGGTGACGATTACTCCTCTCATGGTATTTAAGTGTTAAAAACAATTACATTTGTAGCTCTGAAATTTTGCTTGAAAAAGCCCTAAATCAGCTCTTAAGGTGTGTATTAGGGCTGTCTGAGGATCTGGTTGTCCCCCTTACAGTTTATCATGGCCATGAAATACCACAACAACAACATTATCCTTTTATTTATGGTCAGCTTGGAAATAAAACAACCCCAAAAGTCAAATTGAAAAATGGTAAGACACAACAAAAATATTTCATAACTAATTTAGGTCTAGTCTCAGTTCAGGAAAAGTCCAAACATTTTAGTTTAGTCATAGTTGAAAAAAAAAATAATAATAATACTAATAATAAATTTGGTCAACTACATTTTTTTAACCTTTTAGTTGGAATGTTTTCGGTCTACAATTTAACTGTATGAATTAGAAACTGGCATCAAAGTTGCAGTAGTGTTTGAATCTGGCACATTTCACTCAACATTTTAACTTATGAAAAGTCATGATAGCATTTCCAACAGGTCTTACAACTAGAATTAAACAAGGTTTGGACATGAAGCTGTTGTTGGTAAATGTCAGACATTAAATTGACATTGCTCCTCTAGCTGTCTGTGTCTTTTTTAACGCTGTACATGAGCAAAACTTTATGAATAAAACTGACAAAGAAGCATAGAGGGAATTAGTGTTTGTCGAATTGTAGATGGTGGATTAGATAGGCAATAAAAAATAATGGTGAAATTTGAATGTCCTTCAGCTTCTGCTTCTTTTTTGTCTCGTCCATTTTAAGACATGTGGAAACAAGTTTAATAAACTCACAGTTTCATCGTGTTGATATTGCATTGTATCAAAAGGACTGCTATCATCAATGCTGGTATGTATGGGCAGCCCTCGAGTGTATCTTTCTCTGCCTACTGTACATATCTATATATATCTATCTATCTCTCTCTCTCTCTCTCTGTGTGTGTGTGTACACACACACACACACACACACACACACACACACATATATATATATATATATATATATATATACAGTACAGGCCAAAAGTTTGGACACATCTTCTCATTCAATGTCTTTTCTTTATTTTTTTATATGACTATATACTATACTATATATATACTATATATATACATTGTAGATTATCACTGAAGGCATCAAAACTATGAATGAACACGTAAAAATTTGTACTTATAAAAGTAAAACAAGTTTGCAGTGCTATCAAAAAAGCAAAGGGTGGCTACTTTGAGGAATAAAAAATGTAAAACATGTTTTCAGTTATTTCACACTTTTTTTAAGCATGATTCCACATGTGTTCATTCATAGTTTTGATGCCTTCACTGAGAATCTACAATTTAAATAGTAATAAGAATATATATATATATGTGTGTGTGTGTGTGTGTGTGTGTGTGTGTGTGTATATATATATATATATATATATATATATATATATAGTTTTTAACTGGCATTTTACACGTAGAGGAAAAAGCCACATATTGACCAAATTAATGTTGGTCTTACCCTCACACGCCTACTCACCATTTATCTCTTTTACACTCTTACACTCTCTCATGCTGCTCTCCCTCCACGGCTGCCTGGTGTCTCAGCAAGACACTCCTATCTGACCTCTAAAATATGGAGATGGCAGATTTGTGGCTTGTGTTGATAACCAATCAGATGGCTTGTGTCGTGCAGGGCAGAGGACCCCCGTAGAGTCTTAAATCACTTTTCTCTTTATAATTTTCTTTTGCTGTCTCCTTTATTGCTTGTTTGCAATGGTTTTATTTG
Source organism: Xyrichtys novacula (assembly GCA_962446985.1). NCBI lineage: Eukaryota > Metazoa > Chordata > Actinopteri > Labriformes > Labridae > Xyrichtys > Xyrichtys novacula. The sequence goes on along the minus strand of OY660870.1, from coordinate 5,444,808 downwards.
GTGTGCTGTATGGTGAGTTCTTCAGTGAGCTGAGGAGAAGCTGATTACCCAAGAATCTGAACAGATAAAATAAAAACCCCACTCACCTGGAGCTAAATCCACTGAAGGTAAGAGGCAGTTGTCTGTGTTGGAAATAGTTTTAAAAATATCATCACACAGATAGACAGTTGTTCAGAGACTGGACTCTTTCACTCCCCTACATATGTAGTTTGCAGTGATCAGAGGTGTTACATACTTTGATCCTGCTGCTACACTTGTCCATCTGCTTTGCTCGCCCCATTTTGCACACTCGAGTGAACCTGCACATACACCCATGCTTCAGCATGCATCCACACCAAGCAGAGGCCAAAGCTTTGATCAATAAATAACACAGTCATTGGGCGCGCATGCACACTGTTACTGTATCTACACATGCAGTGAGGTGCAGAGTAAAAGCTCACTGTGGAGAGCTGTAATCTCTGTTTGTTCCTCTACCCATCTCTCCATCTGCCCACTGCTCCCCTGCCCAATCAGCCTGTCGCCAATCAGCTGGCTCCTCTGACCCCTGCCAGGCCAATACTGACACTGGTATCTCAATTACCAGATTATAACTGAGATATAACAACAAGTGCAACTGAAATGACTTCATTTGAACAGAAGATACAATCAAATGAATATATTGTTGTTGCTTTAATATGGTGGCAACTGCTCCAGGAGGTGATCTAAGTCAAATACTTTTATTATTAGTATTTTATCTTAATCTAATGTTAGTATTAGATTTTAGACTTTTTTTTTGCATCTGTTCTATGTAGCAATATGTGGGTTAAAACCCACCACTTGTGTTTATTTAAAACTATGAACTGATCTATCAACTTCTCCAATGTGTATTTGCCTCCTACCCAGTGCATGCTGGGATAAGCACCAGCTCCCTGCAACAAAGCCTATTTAGAGAGTAGCTTAATGGCTTCCAGTATCCTTTATGAGTTAAAATGCAAGGCATTTAACTTCCATATTTTACTTTTCTTAGCGATGGAGCTTTGATTATCTGCCGATATTAAAGCCACTTTTACTTTGTTTTTCTAATCTAAAACTAAAGGCAGTGGTTTAGAATTTCACAAATAGTGCAATACTGAAAACTATCTTGAATTATACTTAAAACATTGGTGAGAAGGAAACAGGGCTGAGAAAATGCAGAAGAATTACAGGAAAAAGAAAAGTGAGAAGGAAGGCAGATTTCATCTGAAAACTCATACTGGCAGGTGATTGCATAATATGTAGAAAAAGAAATATTGATCTTTTTATGTCTGTAACTTATTTTTAAAGTAAACACAGAGCTGTACTGGTGTGCAGGCTGAATGAGTTTTCTGACCTTACATGGGTGGTATCATGATTTTCCTTATTCACAACAGAAACTGCACAGTTACAAAGTTTGGTGTCCATACTAGATGTCTGCAAAGTTTCAAATCACAGGGCAAATGTATTTTGTCCAAATCTTTGAAAGTAGATGTAAACTGCTCAAATATCCAACAAATGCAAGAAAATGCAAGATTATAGTTTATGTGCAAGATTTACTAAAATTCTTATATAAGAATTATAGACTTTTCTACTGGTTCATCTGAGATTCATAGCGGAATGGCCTGAATCTAAGCAGCTAAAACAAAGCCTTTTAGATCAAGGCTGAAATAATGTTATTTTAATACACCAGAGTGAGAAACAGGAAGCTTTTTATCATCTGAAAATCATGTTAAGATGTTAAAGAAGTATCAGAGAGGAAGAAAAAAATGCATAATACCTCCTCTTTAAGGGCCCAATTCTGAAAGACGGTTGAGTAGTAAAAAATGAAAAAAAAAAAAAGGTACGAAGTGTTTGAAAGCTTGACATTTTGCATTCATTTAGAACATTCTGCTGTTAGTATAGTTCATATTAGTAGAATTATTAATTCGTTAGTAGAGAGCATTTGTTTAGTTAGGTTATTTGTTAGTATTTTTAGTATTAAATTATTTCATACTTGAGAATAAATAAGAGTATATCAGCTATCTGAAAAAAAAAAGTGCAAAAAGAAAACAGGGTCATTTCTTTGTTAGAGTGTGTTAGCATGCACATGCAAGAGAGTAGATACTGGCTTTATTTGAGCATGTTGAATGACAGTGAATGGGTCAAATGTTGTTGCAGTTGTACAGTTGCTTTGTTTTGCAGCACTGTAGTACATACTTTGGAGACTTGCTTTCAAGATTGTACTAAAAATAAAAGTTTTATAAAAAATAAGTTTTAAGACAGCCCAAATTCAATGCTGGTTTACAGATTTTGTCCAAAGCCTTCAATCTATTCTCCCATCTTATCCAGCATAATGGCACTGGCTTGTGCTTGTGGTCCATGTTGGGTAAAAAAAATGGCCATGCTTACCTTTGAGGCTAACATGGAAGCTTAATGATGGACATTGAATTAGAACAGTTTTATTAAGAGCTCATTTTTCACATTTCTCTCAAATCAAAAACTATAAAGCACAGAGTAATCCCAAATGCTGCATAAGCATCATCTGCTGGCTACTTGTTTGGAGCTCCTGTTTAATCTAATTCATTGGATAAGAGGGTGTACTTGCACTGCCATCATGGCTGCTTAAACACATGGCTGAATGAAACCAGTAACAGATTTAAGAGCATTGATTGACTGATTACAGGAATCATCCTCTGAAGGAGAGGCTACATGAACCAAAGAACGGGTCTTGCCATGTACAACAGAATATACACAAACATGCATATTATTTGGAGCATAATGATGGGTAGGTGGCAAGTGGCTAAAGTTATGACTACTGACACCTGGTGCTGTGGAGTGTGCCCAGATGGTTGTCTGTTGTACGGGCCTTGGCCAGATTAATCCGATCTGCATCAGCAGAGCTGCTGTAAACCTTACTAGCCAAGTTCACTGTTGCCAGAACACCATTAGCATAGCGTAACTTCCATTGGCATTGCAGCCCACTCAATGAATAAAACATTACACTGACAAAACTGAGCCAAATGAGCAGAAGACAAACAAACTCAGCAAAGGCACACTGAAAGAACCACACAATAGCCATGAGACTACGATGCCATAATTTTAGGGTACTGCCAAAAAAAAGCCAGAGTTTTACAAATGCTGGGAACTGTCCTGGTGGTTTCAGCTTCAAGATAACAACAATGAGGGTGGGTAATTGAGTCCAGCGGTTAACATTTTAAAGCTTTGAACTGGAGCTGCGATTAAGCCAATTCTCAAGATTGGAACAACATTCACAACATTACAGGGCAGACACTTCAGCTGGAAAACTGGATAATAATGATGTTCAAAAAGCTCAATAACAGCTCTCAGTCCTAACTTTGAGTTCAGAGAAACACCTCTGGAATCAAATATCAAATATGGACCGCACTGACTGAAGCAGAAAGTTTTCTGGTGGCACATTTAGGCCAATTTCACACCATCTCTGACGGTGAGCTATGGTCTCTGACCATACTACCTGTCCCTGTTTAATCTGCATTTTGATTCTACTGAAACGTAGTCAAACAGCTCATATTATATAAGTTAAGAGAATGGAGCATTGGGACACATTTAAAAATCAAGAACATTTGCTAGAAATGTATTCTGACATTTTATTTCATTTTTTTTCTAAATCAGATTGCGATGTAAAATATGCAGGCTACAAATCAGAGTTCAGTTCTGAGAAACAACGAAGACATTACCAAACCAACCAGGACCAACATTTTCACTGGATGCTCAAACCAGTTAGCTAGATCCACCTGTTTTATGTGATCTATAGTACAATTAAAGAAATGTTCCTCTTTGAACAAAATTCTTCCTGCTGTTCAACTTGCACATGTCCACATTTTCTTTTGTCAATTTCCCCAAACTCATGTTGGTGAGGAGCTTGTGTCAGGCACCAGCATCACTCTGAGGGTTTTCTTTGGGCTCAAAACTCATTTCACAGTTCTTGTGCTTTCACTGAGACAATAAGACAGGCATAAAATTATTACCAGGTATCCATTACACCCCCACAAATATTAAAATGCATCGGAGCTCTAAGCTTTCCTTTTGCCACCTGCTGATTTTGTAGTGTGGAGAAATCCATATGACTTCCCACTACATCTGGTGAGATTATCCCAAATCAAATGCTTTATGGAGGGCAACGAAGAGCATCAATAGCCTGAGTGAGTTCATTGTATAGTTGCAACATTTGTACAAGTCTGTAACATGGTATTTGTATCATTGAAAAATACACAAAATGATGAGAGTGTTTATAAAGTTGAGGAAAATCTGGTTTTAACAGGAGTATAAACCTACTGACACGAGTTCCAGTGCTTCCAACGATCAATGCTCTTCCAAAAAAATGAATAAATAGTAAAGGAGAGACAGCATATAGGCAATGAAAGAGTAATGATGCCAAATCACTAGGGTATCTATTTCATGGAAAATGGCATTCATAAGCAAAAAAATTATGGTCCTGAACAGTTAGCCAGCAGGACAAAACCTAAGAAGAATGAGAAAGGCCAATTATTGATGAGAAAACAGAAAAGGAAACAGGATATCTGAGAGAGTGGCAAGGGTCTAAAAGAGTAAGATTTGAGGAGGGTAGACATTACAGATAAGGGGCTGTGTGCGACAGGATGTTTCTCAAGTAAACACATAAGGACCTGTTAAGATACAAGATCTGATGAAGGAGAGTAACTGACTGTGTTACTCCATTTAGGAAGAAAAGTCTGCTTTCTGTAAGTTTCTCCCAGTGGTCACCCCAATATTTAAGACCAGACCCTTCATGATAACATTATTAGTGATACTTAAAACACATGCTGCTGATAGACTTTCTTTCTTTTTCTTTCTTTCTTTCTTTCTTTCTTTCTTTCTTGTTACATAATCCAGTATTTCATAAACACTTCTGGTCACGTTGAACAGATCTTGTTTGATGAATCTTTGTTGCATCTCGTCTTCTTGTTCTTGCACTCTTTGTCCTGCACACTCTGTACAGCCAGGACTGTTCAGTTGTGATTGTAGTGCAAACAGACAGGGCAGAGTTAGAGGTGCAGGGCCGTGCAGAGAAATGGATATTTTACTGGCCAGGTATATCTTAAAACAATCAGAGGCTTGATGAATTGGCTGAATGGCTGATGTATGGCTGGAATGGAAGGGGTATTTGGAGAAGCTTTGAGTCAGGGAAATGCACCTCATTAATCAGCATGATTAAAGGTTTTGGCTGGGTCCAAACAAACTCAACACTGTGAGGGCCTGGCCTTAAAGGCACAGCCGGTGTTTTGGAAGCACAACAAACAAGCCCTGTGGACCTATTGGATTCAAGTATTGGCAGTTACGATCAATGTTTGAGGTTTTGTGTGTCAGAAAACCTCTAAAGTGCATGTTGGACCAGTGGACCTATCTGGGTGCAGAGTTTCTCGGTAGCTGGCGTTAGAAGCAGGACAGATCCTTACTAAATGTAACGACTTTCCCTTAGAATAGCACCATTTTTCAGCTGTCTTAATACCTAGATATTGTACATGGATGATGTAGGATGCATTCTTTAACTAATTGATGTGTGAAATAAAAAAAAACTAACTCCAACAACTATGTGACCAAGGGAGGAGTAAGATGACAAAAACAATAAATACACATCACCTTTATTAATACTTAGACACTTTTCACTAATCTACCCGCAGAAGGACTCCTTATACATTAAACACACACACGCACGCGCACACACACACACACACACACACACACACACACACACACACACACACACACACACACACACACACACACACACACACACACACATTTATACACACTGGTGGATACAGACAGGAGCACACTATATACATGCCCCAGGGCCAAATCCATTGTAGCCAAGACCTTTAAACAATAAATACGGCTCCACGTCAGCACCCCTGCATATTTAAAGTTACTAATGGCTTTCTGCAAAGCTTTGGCTCTAACAGCCACACAATCCCACACGAAGCCAGGAAGAGAAATCCCTGGTATGAGGGTAGGGAGTTATTCAGGCAGAGCAGCATCTCCAATACAACAGTTGCTGCAATTGCTGGCTGGGTAAGGTTAATATAACCATGTGCTTTAACCAGTGGAGGTTCATTGGATGGCTTGAAGACATAATTATGTGTCTGGGAAGGTTTGACGTAATATATAAAACAAGATCTCCACACTGTTGTCAAGTCCTTTATTTAAGGATCCACCAATCTAATTCTGTGATGAGCAATACCCTGGGGCTCCTTCAGGGTAGGGCTCACCTTAATTAATCTACTCATTCTCATGCATGGTCAATCCTGGTTCCCCAGGAGGTTCATCTCTAAGAGAAGCCAGCTACCTGTGGGACTTTCATATATGGGCCAATCCAGAGCTTTCAGACCTGATGTAATTCTGTGGAGGAATTCTTCATTTATTTGTTAAATGTAAAAAAGTTCCATTGGTCTTGATGACAATTTCACCCAAGTGAGCTCCAAATAGGTTTTCTTCTAAGTAGGTCCATATAGAGTCTAAAAGCAAACCAGTCAACGCATCAAAAGGGTCAAAAGGTTTAGTCAACAAAAGTAACACTAACTGCAAAAAAACAGGCATGTTACCGAATTTCTGGGCCAACATCAGTGACCAGTGATTTGTTGTCCAGAACTTATGCCAATGATATTGTTGATCTGACTGTGACTATGTGATGGGATCACCTCATACTGAACATGTCGAAGAACAGATTACTTTAAATACGGCTCTAAATATGTCATAAGCTGGTGAACCCCTGGGTCTACTACTACTCCATCATTGTCAGGAACCTGACCTTCTAAGTACCTGAAAAGGTTTGTTGTATAAATTGGGTGACTTTTTGCCCCTCGTTTTTTGTTTGTTTGTTTGTTTGTTTGTTTGTTTGTTTGTTTTTTTGTGTCACTTTTTTTTTTTTTGTCATGTTCAAAAGTTGTTAAAACTTGTTATCCTGTCCTCTTTCAGAACAGTGAAAAATATCCTCACTGATGATTCCATGGTAATGCTGATTTCTAACTGGGACAGCTATGCTTGTTTTTTCTGTGAGCTAATCACATGATGGCACCTTGTCAGAATGTGTAAATTAATTCATAGGTCATTAAAAGTGACCCATCTTGGCCAGTTTTATCAGATAAAATAAAGATGCAGGATCAGGAGAATTATTGTTGCACAAGAGTTTGCAATCTAGAGGGTGCTTGAACTAGAATTAATGCCAATGTCATGACTCAACATCCTGAGAGATGTAAAAGATAGGAACCTCAACAGACAGTTGACCAAGCTCACACATTTCTTGTTGACATCTTTTAACAATTGAACATGCTTATATAATAAAGATAATAAAGCTTATATCTTAAGTAAGTATTAAAAATAAAATGAGTACATGAATAAATTATCTTTGATTCTAGACTACTTGTGTGGTTATGATGACTGTTGTTGGCAGTGGAGCTACCTAATGAACTCACTACTACACTCACTAAAAACTGGATGACTGACTGGAAGCCTAGCGGGTATAAGCCTCACACCTACTGTAGCTGAATACACACTCCCACTGCCTGTCACTCAAACACACTCTTGCATGTTTGGCGAGGTAAAGCCGTATGCTTTTGTCCGTTGCCAAGGGGGTAAACACAAACACATACAGTCTAATCTGAGAGCAAACAGCGGCGCCTCATGTTAACCAGCAGGGATACAGTTTCCCTTAACGCCATGACGCCCACAGCTCTTGTGGAGCTCGCATTGTTAGAGAAAGAAGGGGTGGCAAAGAAGCAGATGGAAAGAAAAAAAAAATCATAGTTATATAAAATGTATGTTTAAAGATTAATACCTATGTTGGTCCACAGCACAAATTACAGTCATTTCATAAAAAATGGCTCTCAAATGGTGATGGGTACGTTTCATCTACAGTACCTAGTCTGTTCTTTGGGCAGACAAACACTGCAAATTCCCTACTGTAGGATGAATGAAGGTTTATATTATCTTATGACTATAGAAATCATATATCAGGAAATGATAAAGCTTGATATTTAATCAAATCAATAAATAATCAGTTTTTATAGTCATAATACTCAATATTCGATAAGCAGGAAACACACATCTGAATGTAAATCACAGAAAGGTCATTCTGTAAGTGAATGAAACTACATGGTTTGAAGTTTGAAGGTGTTTAGAATCCACACCTTTGATTGTTTTATGTGACAGGGTGTGATCTTATCCACAACTGCTGGACATCTGAGGATCATAGGTTTGACTCAAGTGTACGAGAAAGGCCCCCAAAGTTTTGAATGTGTGTGTGTATGCCAGCTGCTAAACAAAATTATTGTAGCAGTATGAATACACACATCTGAATTAAAAAAGAAAAAAACATATAAAGAAATGACATAAAACCACCAGTATAATATATGAAGACCAATGAAAGGTGGTGTAGGCAGGATTATGTTAAAGTAGCATCTTTTTTGTGGTGTATATACAACAAAGCTTTTAATATCAGTCAGTAGCTATTTGTTATTGATGACATTTGATAATATCACAATATTGCTGTGTTCTGTTATGTCTGTGTAGTCAACATTAACATTTTTTTGAGCACCCACTCCTTCTAAATAGAAATAAAGCCATTCTCCACCTCCCCCAACCTGATTGGTTGTTAGGCAGACCCTGCTCCCTCGTGCAGATTGGTTGTGAGGCTGACGCTGCTCCCTCATGTTGTGAGGCACGTTCCACGTCCTCAAATAACATACACTAGCCCAAACAAAGTTAGTGTGCTACAATATCAGTAGAAACTAACCAGATAGTACGGAAAATTGTCAGAATGCTCCTTTGACGACTGCCAACACAAGCAAGAAAATTAAGTAAATACCAGAGACTCAGAACAATGGGCACTTAAAAAGGAGGTAGACCACCTGGACAAGAGCTAAAAAGCCGGGTCAACATCAGTGAACGCTTCGGGATCTTACGGACCCTGTTACCTTTCTGCTGGACAGGTAAACCACTTTAACAAAGTAAGCTAAGTGTCTGTAACAGAAGTGTTTCTTGTTAAATGGGACCTGCTGCATGTTGTAGTGCTGCTAAACTGTTTACCTCGGGTCCTGGAGTATGTCAGTTTGTCCTAGTTTTAGAGGACCTGCAAACATTGGCCCTCATTTATCAAGCTTGTGTACGGCAGAAAACTTGTGTACGACAATTTTGACGTGAGGATCGGATTTATCAATCTGCACGTGAGATTACGCTACGACCAAATCTCACGACAGGTCTGACATCGTGTACGCAAGTTTGAGTCAGTGTGGATCTGCAGTGCAGCAAATGTCTGTCTCAAAATCATTGATAAACAAACCTCAAACCTGACATTGAGCACAATCAGACAGATTTCATTAAAGATTAAGACATAATTAAAATAAAATAAATTTGTTATGTCCTTAGTGAATAGGCCTATTTGATAACTCTGCCCAGAAACACTGCCACAGAGCAGGAGCGCCGTTTCAACGTTACGCATAAATGCACACGCGCCACTGTGGAGCGCTGTGTTTGGCTCCTAAAAGGCAGGTAGCTCTGTCTTGGCCCAGCAGCAGGGACGTTGTTGTACACTCCTGAAAGGGTGTGGGACATCATTTGGGCCAGTACAGTTTTGCAAAATGTTGCACTGGCGAATGGAGTGTCGTTGGCTGTGCCGGTGCAACGTGAGGACCCGATGCCAGGAGAACAATAACGAGGAGAGACTCCACAAAGGTGCTGCACAGAGGAGACAGGACCTTATCCATGGATTCTGACATGTAAAGTATGAGTTTAGAAAGTGCTCTTGCTATTTAAGCAGTGATAAAAATCCAATAGAAATCCATAAAAATGTGCCTCAGGGGCAGCGACACACCGTTTGGTTAATAACTATTTTTGTTCAGCCTCTGTCAAACTCTCCAGTCTGCTGTACATTACAAAGAAGCAACAAATTAAAACTAAATAATTTCAATAATTGGAGCAACGTACCCTATGTCATGGCAATAAAGAAATATGAGGCTGCTTTTATACCAGTTTTGATGTTTCCAAAGAGCAAATCCTTGTTAGTTTCCACCACAGACGCGAGGATATCCACTTTCAGCTTGGAAAAGTTTCGAATCTCTCTAATTTTTCTCCTCTTTCATGTTTGACCTCAGTAGGCAAGGCTTCTGAACCACAAATATTTAAGGGCGTAAACATGTTAATGACGATCGATTTCAGCTGCCGCATTTATCAAGACCCGATCATACGTACACTAGGATTGGTCAGATAGAAACCCTTTCATAAATCTCATGCTCATGTCCTATCTCGTGTCCTATCGTTCGATGAATCCTGCACTCAGATCTGCGCAAGCTTGATAAATGAGGGCCATTGTGTTTGCTGGCAGTCTGTTGGCATCTTCAGTCGCACCCATGCTGTTTACTTTCATGTTGACTGGACCCCATTGTAATTATCTTAAGTATTTATCTGCATTATATCTGAATTTAATTGAAACAATATGAGCGAACAGGAGCGTCTGTTTGTGGGCGGGGCTTGCTGGAGCAGAGACAGAGGGGAGAGGAGGAGCTGAGGGGAAAACTGGTTAGAAGGGGTAGTGTTAATGTTCAAGATTTCTCCAAAATACTGGCACTTCCTCAGATCCTGTCTACCCCACCTTTCAGGAGAGATTAATTTGCAGTATGGGACTACACTTGGTCTAATAGAACCTGTTTGAAAAGATGGTATTAGTTTAATCCTATCCAATGACATTAAAAAAATATTGCATGAACAGCATTGTGTAAATTATAAAACAAATATTTTTCCATTCTATAGTTTGTATTGCGGCTAAAATGCTTTCATCTGTTTCATTAATTTTTTAAAGATTTATTTATGCTGTAAAAATCTAACTGAAGTCATTATTTAATGCATAGAAACGTATTTGTGGTCAAATGTAAGTTTGACAAATGTTTTAGGGCAACTCGGTCCAATATACACTCCACTTTTACATAAGCTCTTAGTACATTGATTTCTGCTCCACAGTTGGGAAACCTCCTGCTGCCCCTCTAGACCTTGAAAGGGATAAGTAGTTATTAAAAGAAATGAATGATTGGCAAATGCAGATGATGGAGTACTTGCTTAATATCCACTTTGTGGTTTTGGCAGCACTTGAAGGTTGCTGAAAAAGGTTGTCCATTCAGTCACTGACTGACTGACTGACTGACTGACTGACAGACAGCTGCATCTCTGAGAGATGTGAACCACAGTTTCTTTGCTGGCATCACTGCCTGGAGTATTTGTGTTTAGTTCAAGATTCTTGGACCTGATTTTTAGCTAACAGGAGACTTATTATCATAGTGTTATTAGGTTTGGGCTTCTCCCAGATATCCAGTATCTACAATTAAAACTAAATGTGATCTGTGTGAAAGAGATCAGAGCCTGAATAAGTGATAAGGGAAAACAGACACATTGCAGACCACCTGCTGAGAGAAATAATGTGGTATTTCGTTGGTTTTCTGCTACCAGCATTGCAAAGGCTTGACTTTAAGCTTTTATGCTCATTTTTTTTGTGCCCACGCTCACACAAAAAACTGTGTATGCACACACACATAAGCCTCCAGACAAACTGTATATTAGATGACTGATGGGCTGATATTGTCTCATATTTTTATTCAGATTTGGTCTGATGGAAACAGAAGGAAAATGCAAACCAAAACAACATCTAAATTGAATCACTCTCATTCATCTGAAAAATAATGGCATAATCTCATTTAGGATGAAGGTAGCAAACCTTTGTTTCTGTCATAAGTGGCAACGCGCCTGCCCTCTGGGCAAAGAAGTGACAGCTATACACGAAAGTAAAGAAATTAGTAATAGACTGATGAAAAGAGATAAGACAGAAACAGGAGGAAGAAAACAGATAGAAATATGAAAAAGAAAGACCAAAGATCAGAGAAGACATTGTCATGATTCATTAAAGGCTCATAAATATGAGCAAGAGATTCTAACTATTTCTAGTATGCGCTCTGTTTGATCCTCATACTATTACTCCAAAATGTTAAGAAAGAATATTAAGGAACCATGGATTACTATCTGCAGTGGAGGGAGACATCAGCTGTAGAGACCAGTTTCATCCAGTTATGAGCAGCAACCAACAAAAGCACAGGAGGAACTCATATTCTTAAAATAAGCTCAAGTATCCATCAACACAATCAGTCCTTTTATGATACCAAAACAATCCTAATGAGCAAGGCAAGGAAAAGCAACACATTAACACAAGACAAATTAAGCAGTGAAAACAGAAGATCTGAGAAATCTTAGTGTGGAAAATCAACAAGAGTAACACCAAATGGGCTTGAAACAAAGACAACACTTTGAGTAGTATTCGCTTTATGCCAACAAATCCAGTCCAAACCCTAACCAGCAACAAAGAAAGAAAAAAAGAAAGAAAGAATAAGAAAAACAATTGCGATAGTGTTAGCCTCCATGCCAAGCTAAAGTCATCACCAATGAAGAGAGGAAGACAAAGACATCCTGAGAGTCTTAGCCTCCACGTTAAATGAAATGAATCTCCAAGAATGGATCAGATCCTGACTGAAGTCTGGTAACCTTCGCCATGATGCTAAGCTAATGAAGTCATCAATAAAGGAAGCACAGCACACTTCATATGAAGGCCACAACGCCTGCATCTCCCACTATCTAGCAGGTTTCTCAGCTAACTAATCCACCAATTAAGGAAGGGCAACATCATTCATAGCAAGGCAACAGCATCGGCATATTCCTCAGTGGTACAGCAGGTTCCTTACCTAGGACGCCCAGTCGGTAGTTGACAGTTATGACAATCACATTTCCATAGCTGGCCAGGATGCTGCCGTCAAACATATTCCCAGTTCCTTCCATGTAGGAGCCCCCGTGGATGAAAACCATCACTGGCTTGGGGCTTCCACTCTCCCTGATGTCTAGAGGATAGAGAGGGTGGAAGAGGAGGAGGAGGAGGTGGAGAAGGCAGTAGGACTGATTAGAAAACAAATTGAAGGTGACAACCACAGATGCATTTTGAATACTTTTAAGGGGGCTTTGGCCTCCCCCTTATTATTATTATTATTATTATTATTTTTTGGTCTGGTGAGTAATCTTGGCACACTGGCTTTTTTGAATACATGGGGACCTTGTTAGTTTGAGGCGTCAAACCATTATTTTTCCAACATGAAGGCCATGACATGTTTGTATTGATGGCAAAATGTGGTTTATTTACTAATTTATTAACCCATTTTAGGTTTTATATACTGTAGATGTTAATAAAACAGGATATGTAATGTGGCAAGATTTTAATTTTCCTCCCGGCAATGGACTGTCAGCATGTGAGCCTGTCATGTTGAGGTAAAACCAGTGTGATTAATCTGGGAGAAAATCTCATCAAAATGGCATATTAGGTTTGAGGATTTTATGAAAAACCAATGCTTTATTGAAACTTTCATTTGAATTCAGGTTCGCACTTCACAGCTGTTTCGCTGCAGGGGAATATTTGCCTTGATTTTGTGAATATAAATGTATGAGAGCACTTACTGGCAGCAGGGGAAATTAAATAGAGGAAAAAACTGAATGGGACACTTGCCTTTTAAAATGATTTAAGCGGTTTTGTCCACGTGAAGGACAAAATGTTGATTTGACTTTAAATTATTCCTCAAACACTCCTGTAATTAAACTCTAATAAAACAGAGTCTAAATAAAATATCCAGAGGAGGATGTGTTATTACATTTAATTTAATTATACTATGTGTTTCTTTGGGCAGTTTAGTGTGATGTGTAGTTGCATCAGTCGGGTGTGACGTGAAGGTAAGGAGAAATGTTAGATTGATTCTAAAAGCAGAATTATCTGCATTAAAATGTGTTACATCTGGATGATTAGAGTGTAAGAAAGTAAGAGAGTCTCTTAAAGCTTTAGCCCTTGACATAGTGCAAGCTTGGTTGTGAGCAAAAAGGATGAGAAGACTTAGAGAGATCTAACAACATGCTGCAACCGGCGTTCAAAACAAGGTTTTGCTTTCATCTTCTGTATCCCTGAGATGGAGCGTTTCATCCTACTTCCTAACCTTCTCCATCAGTACATGCAGCAGCACACATCATTTATCCTACTGATGTTTTACCACCGAGGGACTCCCCGTCCAGAGAGAGATCAGTAAGTCTAGGCGGAATTAAAAATTAACCAGGCAGGGAAACAGAAAACTGTTACCTCCGAGACAAGAGAATAAAAGAGAGGTGGGATTGTGAGGGGATGAAGAAAGGAAGAGTGATGGTGTTAGTGTCAGAAAGTTTTCCCACAGTGCATTTAAAGCACTCACAATCCAGGGGCTAGACGAAATAATGCAAACACCTTAGGGACATTTTTCAACTCTAAAGGAACTTTACCACGATAACTTGCCGCTAAAGAGTATTTTTTTTATTTTGTATTATATTCACACAGTGGCCCTTTTCCTCTTGCATCTCACATTAGGGTAGGAAGCTCAGATGCTGTTCTGGGCTGGGGCCCCACTACAGAAAAATATCACACTGGGCCCTGTCACCTTGTTACAAATATTCTAATGATTTTAATTATGTGAATGGTTTTAAATTTGCTCCATCATACCAGGCCATGGGTTCTGGGTTGCAGCTAATACTGATGTTGATGTTGTTTTCATGGTGTTAGATTTTGATCATCTGACAAAAACTTAAGGGCAGTGAACGATGAAAACCCTCAGATACATCAGACCTCATTCTAAAGTACATCTGGATATATGCTACTACTACACAAACACTAATATTAGATCGAAGCAGTTTCTGATTAACATCGCCATTTAAAGGTGAGGTGTGTAGAAATGGAATATTAGAGACTCCAAATTAAAACTCTGGGCGGCTTCTACATTTGTCTGGCTCTCCTTACACTGGTTTAAGGCACTGAAGTTAGAGTGTAAAAAAATGCGTCAATGTGAACTTTAATCTGTTTTACAGACATAAAAACTCCTCTCAGGAGCTGTAAAGTGAACAAAAACAGACTGATTTTTATTATCCAGGCTTGTTTAAACCTACCTACAATTCTTTAAATTCAGTTTCTTCCTAGTCTGTTCTGCTAGATGTCACTAAATGCTGCACTCTGTAGTTCCGGCAACTTTAACCAGACAGAAATAAAGACTAACATGGCATTGCAAGTTCCAGGTTCCATGATTCACATAAATATATCCGACTCAAATAATATAAAAAGGTGATGTCATACAAAAAAGGGAAAGTGTGGGGTTATTAAATAATTGTCCTCTCTGAGTACAGCTCATTGTCCCTCTGGATTTTTATTGTTCATCCTATTTTCAGTTATTAATTTATAGGGAGGGGGTGAACTAAATATAACTGCTCAAATTCTTGGTCTTACAAAATGTTCTATTAAAAAAGTAAATGAAATGTACAAGGATGGTTATCAATTTGATGATAGCATTGAGCGTCCCTCCTGGGTCCTGACATCAGATAACATGGTAGCCAGATGAATATGCTGTAATTCACTTTTAACTTGTGTTGAAGTGTCCCTCAGAGTACCCTACTGTACATCATTATCTTTTTAATAAAGATGAAAGTATGATGACCCATTTAACTTGATGTCATTTCACCTTGGTGCTTTGATCTTCCATTTTACTTTCTTTTTGTTTTAGCGCAGCTACACTATAAAACATCACTGAGGAAATATAACGCAGCAGAAATTGGATGGGGGTAATAAATGTTGCAGTGTGTCTGTGTATCCTGGAACTGCAGAAATTGTTTTCTTCCCAACATGGGATATAAAAAGACACAGCCTTGAGAAAAAAAAAAGAAAAAACCTCAATTGGCAAAAGGAAATGGGGTAAGAGAAGACAAAAATCTAGCGGGAAATTAAAAAAAGGCATGGCTAGGTAAAACGCTGTGTTTTTTCTATGTGTGTGTGAGAGAGAGAGAGATTTTGTTTGTATGTTTGTGTGACCATTCTGTTTGTCCTTTCCTGTTTCCCTCTTTGCAGAGCTCATTACATCACTTCTATCACTCTCGTTCCTTTGTAGTCTTTTCTTTTTCTTTTTTTCCCCCCCGAGTTGTTCTGCTTCCTCTGTCGCAGCAGGCAGTGGCTACAGTGTAGCAGGACATCATAACTCTCCTTGCAGGGCCTACAGAAACTTCTGACAAAAAAGGTCAGGGGATAATGGTGTGTGTGTGTGTGTGTGTGTGTTTTACTCACAGTGAGGAAACTGTATGTGTGGAGCCTGATGAAAAGAATGGAGAGGAGATGAAAGGCACAAATGACACAGTAATGCTGTTGATGACTATTGTAATGCTATCTATGATATGGTGTGATTGTGATCACTGTAATGCTGATCTGATGCTGATGACAGCAATGGTGGAGAACAGCATGCCAGTGATCATGGCGATTAGGCGCACTAGCTGGGTTGTTAAATGTCAAAAATAGCAGTGAAGGCTCAGATCATGATCAATCACGATAACAAACACACCCATGATGTTGTGACAGTTGAAGTTGGCAGCTACAATAAAGATGGTTGCTATGACAATATTATTCTCAAGACTCTGAGTTGAACAATACCATGATACCGACTGTAAAAGGGTTAGGAGAAAGAGGTTTTCACCCTTTTTGCTAATGCTAGTTCTGGGCTGTTGCTAGTGCTGGTTCAACTTGGGAAACACCGAAGAGCCGGTTTGTTTTTACACTGGCTTGGACAGCAAATGAGCCACATCATTGTGACAGTGGATGTGTCTTTTATTTCCCAGAATGACTTGTTGCTGTCTTGCAGCACAACAGCAATGGAGGTGTCCTGTTTCAAGTGGCTTTAGATTCATCCTTTTTTTTTTTTTATGTTGACTGTGTTTTTTTTTATTTTTTATTGTTGCTTGGTTTTTACTATTACTGTTGTCTTGTGCACTTTGAGATTTGTTTTTAAATGTAAAGTGCGTAATAAATAAAATCTATTATTATTATTATTATTATTATCCTTATCCAAACATGGAGGGTGCAGAAATTAGAACCAGAAGACAAGTAATTAACAGAAGTGTTTTGATTCTTCCGTATACTGAACGATAGCTGTTATGTAGCCATTTTTAGCCTCATCGTTTTGGACATGACAATCCTGACCCCAGCTCCAGACATAAGCAGTCTGTTCTTTCTAGCCCAGCAAGGGGATGGTGCTACCCTGAACCATTTTCTATCAGCCCTATCAGAGCCAGTTGCTTGGGAGTGGAAAAACAAAGACCTGGTTCCAAATCGGCATGACAATAGACTTGCATTGGAACCAGCTGAGTGGAAAAGGGGTATGTGAGGAACATGTATGTTGTGTTCATTCCGGTGGCCGCTTTAGAGTGTGGTCTTTTTCCAGAAAGAATAATACATTTCCCATGAGTACCACTGCTCACTTCTACAAAGATTATGCCCATGCCAAATCATACATTTGCCATGAAAGCAAATGTATGGAATGTGTTTTCACTTGTCTTGTCTGCTTCCTACAAATTGACCCTTGGACAAAGAAACACTGTAATAATATATTGATTTGTAGCTTTGTAAAAACGATTAACTATAGCATTATAATGAGAAAAGTTTGTACGCTCTGATTTACTGCTGTTAATTAGCTTGTAAAATGTGTCCTTATTCATGCTGTGATATCCCAGTGAATGTAAACATTCAATCCCAGTTATAGCTCTGTCTTTGTTTTATTCAGCAATGCCCTGCTTGTTCAACTGAAACATTACTTCAAAAATAAGTCATAAATAAAAGGCCAGTTAGACTGTCAAAAATGAAGTCTAGGACAACATATGGTCGTTGTTGGGAAATAGCTGTAACTTTGATATAGGATTAAGACCTCTGATGTTTCCATAAGAAAAGTTCATGTTTAGGCTAAACATTGATGCTAATTAAACCTCTATTATGAACAGACATATATGCCTAGCTAGAAAGAATAAATAAATGGCAAATGTTCAACAGTTAATAAACATTATATCACAAATCAAAAACATAAAACAAAATGGTGGATAAACTGGGTTAGTTGTTTACCTGGAGTTGTATTTGTGAGAGCTGGGTCTTTGTCAAAGTTTTTTTCTTTTTTTTTTTTTAAATCATGATATTCTAACATTTTTATCTATCCTTATGGGTTAGAAAGGAGAATAGGATGTTTTTTTGTTTTTGTTTTGTTTTTTCACACCCATACCCTCTTTGTGGCAGTTCCTTGTGTGTGTGTGTGTGTGTGTGTATGCGTGCGTGCGTGTGTACATGCTATGGAATATTTGACAATTATATTCATTTCTTGTTCAGCTTTGAACTCAAGGTCAGTCGTAATGAGGCGAGGTTAGGAAAAGATTGTCTTGGCCATGTATGAGTGTTTGATGGATTTATCTAAGTTTACCTGGAATTACTGGCGCATACGAGTTTCCCCCTGGTGTTTATAGAACACACTGTTCTTGAGGTTTGAAGTTTATGCAAAACCCACTTGCTCTCAGTTTGATTTCTTGGCACCCTCCTTTGGCTGCCACTCCAAGACTGGAAGCCAAATAAGATCTTTTAAACCCCAGTCTCTCTTTACTTTCCTCTAACTCAACAATTAATCTTCATTCAGCTGATTGCAAATTTAATCTCTTTTCATAGTTTGAGTAATATATGCATGAGTTTATGGAGTGTTTGGACTAAAAAACTGGGATATCCCATCTTGAGTTGATTATTTATAATGCAGATATGTCCTTTAATCATTCTGTCTTATGTCGCTCTAAATGGTAGAAGCTGAGGTATTTTGAAACATGTAGGAAAATCCCTCTGTCTTCCAGGGTTTTTACCATGCTGAGCAGCAAGATTAAAGCTGGCTCTCAGACAAGCTAAAATGAGATGCAATCTTGTTGTGATTTGCCCCTCCAGTCCTCCCACAGATGAGTGCAGGTAAGAGTTTGTCGGAGGACATGTAGCATGCCAGCATAGAGCAGATCATTGCTCCCTTCAGGATGAGGTTATGATCAAAGAGACTGGGGTACTTTAGGTTTCTCTAAGCAAACCCTGCGAGATGCCCCAGGGCTGTTGCAACAACTTTAGTGTCCTCTCCCTCGACCAGAGTGGAGGACTTATCAAACTGGCTGCAGACACAAGGTGCAGAGGTGTTTTTTTCTTTTTTTTTTGTTGCTGCAGGGGGGCATAGCCATGGGGATTCTGGGTAAGAGAAACAAGAAACAAAATGAGACCCAGCGGTGAACAGCAATTGAAACGCTTTCAGAGGAAATACCCCAGTGAAATCAGTGCAGCTGTGCTGATGTTACTCATTAGAGCATGTACCCACCAGCATACGAAAAAGTGGCATGACCTGAAAACATAATGGCATATTTATTTCTGCCATGACAACATACACTCTCATCCTTACATTTAGACTTCACATTCGCAAATTGGAGCTAATATTTCCATAAGCAGAATGAAGGTATTATCCAACCTTAAGTGATGTATTTACTGCTTATATTTTCCCATATATCATTAATGCTGCTCTTCATTCTATTAAATCCTCTTGAGAATATGTATTTCCTTACTTCAGTGTGGAATGAAGTTGTACAGACATTCAAGCTAGTTCAAATCAGTAGTCAGTATGGACAGGCTGTCTACATTGTTTGGTTTAGAAAGTGATGACCCTGAAGAAGGGATGTGCAACATTGGATATCTGCCACTATCCTGTTCACTAGCATTTTTCTGCTAATTTTGTTTTACTACATTACAGGATTGTATTTCCCATGGTTAAATAATAACTGGCTTTCTTCTGGAGTTCAAATATCACTATATCTATGCCTGAAAATTTGTCTGATGGGTGATATGTAAGATGATATTTTTACATGAGTGCCACATTTTTCAAAGCACATACTCCCAGTGTTTAGTGTCTACGGAAAGGTCTTATATATATATATATATATATATATATATCTGTATATATATATCTGAACAGTCAGATTGGCCAAATTAACATAATACTGTGGGCCTGATCTACTATGATCCCAAATAGCAAATGCTAAATTGCGTGTGCAAACTAAAAAAATTGCATGTGCTATGTGTTTTATGGGTGATCTACCATCATTACGTGCGCAATTGATAACAGGTTTCCAAAACGGTGCGGACCGCCTACTTTGATTGAGGATTTTGCATGCGGTATCGGCCACCACCATTGAGAGTTTGTGAGAGCAGTGTGACCGTAGATGATAAATGAAGTTTGAAGCCATGAAGTTGCACCTATCGTTTTGTGGAAACCAGCAACTGCATAAAAGGCAAGGCAAGTTTATTTATATAACACCATTTATACACAAGGCAATTCAAAGTGCTTTACAGATGCAAGAAAATCTATTTGAAATTTTAAAAAAAGAGAGATTCAAACAATTTAAAATCAATTAGACAAAGAGATACATTTTTGCAACTGTTGCATGTTTGACCTAATTATTTATCAAAAGTGTTAATTGCTGGAAAAACGCTTTTGCACTTTTGCCTCCTTCTCCCCCGTGGCCATTTGTGCTATGCCAGTTTGCACGTGCCTTTCAAACATGCTAAATATAGACGCAAAACAGCGACTGCAACCTGTTTCCACATTTGATAAATCCCATTGATTCCAATGCTAAATGATTCCATTTGCATCTGCTCCTCCCAGTATTTTGCACAGTCTGATGATCTACATACATTCCGCATATACATGAAGGCAAACGCGCTTAAATCGATTGTGCACGCTGTTTTGCTCATTTGACAGACGCAATCCTCGGTGCACCTGGTAAGTGGATCAGCTTTGGCACACTATTAAGTTTGAATGTTTTTTTGCACACACAAACCTTTAGTAGATTAGGCCCTAAATGTTTTACACTGGTCTGTCATGGTTAAAGGGTTGCAGTTTTATTAAAGATTCAAGTTGCTGTTTGAATGTTTTATAAAACTGCTGATGTGGAGTGTAGAAGAAAGCAAGTTTTGTTTGTATAGGTGTAATGAGAGGACTTAAATATTTAGATGCATCAAAAGTCTGGAGTTATTTTATTTCTTTCTCTCTCTGCAATGAACTCGTTTTTAGATTTGGCAAAATTGACTTAAGCAGAGAATATACTGCATGATAATTGGAACAAACTGGGGATTTTCTGTTTCCTCCAATTTGCCTGTATGAAGTTTGTCGCTGCACTAATGTGTAACGGTTGATACAAAACATGTTCAGCAACTTTGGCACAGGACAGCTGGCTAGCAACATTAAAATTAACAACCCTCTATTATCACTGAGTTTGCTTGCTCTTAAGTCATTTTTGCTCATGACAGAATTTGGGACAACTCCAGTTTTGAGAATAGAGAGTGGGGTTGCTTGTGAATGGAGTCAGTGTGTGCTGTGCTGCATCGGTTGCACTGAGCTCTCAATGAGAAAATTGTCTGTTATTATTAGTTTTTTTAAATCACCCATATTCATCATCCATTTTAGATAGAAATAACCTTTCACTACGGGCCAGGTTTTGGGTTATCCATTTATCAGTGCTCCTCTGCTGATAATCACACACCTATCACCCGTGTTGTGCATGAACAAGTAAAAATGAATGTGTTCACTGAACAACGAGCACTGTGTTTTACGGCAGTAAAAGTCAGCTACAGCACTCTCCATATATTCAGAATGGCTAATCCTGCCGACACTTGGGTTAGCAGTGCATGTGAGACCAGTGGTTTTGAACATTTGCTGGAGTTTTATGGGAATAGGGATTACAGCATAGACGGCTTTACTGAAAAAGAGAACTTGTAAACAAAAAATGAAGGTAAACTAGTTCATTTTTGGATCATGAACTAAGTTCAGTTTTTTGAAAAATGAACTATGAACATGAACTAGATCATTTTAACTGGTGTGAACTGAACTTTGAGCTGGCTTATTTTCGGTGTGAGCTGGCACAGCACTGCCTGTCATCAAGGTTATAATAGTTTTGGATTTTTCATTATGGTTTAGTTTTATTTTATTTGTTTGGACTTTTTTGTCTGAAATTCATTTCGTTTTAATTAGTTTTTAGAGCGGGTAGAGCAGGTGATTTGAATTTTGGCTCGAGTGAAAAGCTAAACTTTTTGAATGCAATCAACCCACACAGTGTTATAGACATACCAGTCTCAATAAACATTTTTACCAGTGCGTCTTCCCACTTTTGGTGTTCCTGCGTGTCTACTAACCAGTAGCTCTTTGGTCGTTGGTGAAAACAGTCCATTTCAGTTGTCTCCTGCTTCCTGTACTATTTCCTTGCCGAGATGATGCTTCTTTTACTCTACTCTTCTTTTAGCTACTCAGAGAGGCCACTTTGTCAAGGTACTCATGATTAGCTTTCTTGTGTGAGATTCTCAAACAGACTTTTAGATTTGTGAGTTTTTTCCCTTGAGAAGTATTCCACATACTTTATTGTCAGTTTTCAAGGCACTTGCTTTTGCCTTCCTGCTGTCTTATTCAAAAATTCATATAGGACTGTTGCTTTCTCATGAGTTTTGTCGCCATTTTGTCAGTAGAATAGTGATGAGAAGCAGACTAAACAGGAAGTGATGAACTGGGAGGTGTTGATGGTGTTGCTAGCTCACTTAGAATTGCTCAAGATAAATTAAAAAAAATTATATCAATCTGAAATTGATAAAAACGGAAACAAAGGGATTTTATCTATAATTTTTCTACATTTTAGTTAGTTTTGTAAACACACAATACAGTTTTAGTTATTTACAGTGTTTTTCTTTGAATTATAGTTTTTATTATTTCAGTTCACAAAATGTTTCTTCAATTTTAGTTTGAATCATTTTGTCAGTTTTAATTAACAACAATAACACTGCCTGTCACTGCACTGTCCTCTACCTGATGTTAGGATACAGTGGCTGTGAATGCCTTTAAGTTTGCGACGAGCTGCCCAAAAAAGTAGAGTTCTGTTTCCTCTGGAAAAGCTGGA
This sequence comes from Xyrichtys novacula, assembly GCA_962446985.1. Classification (NCBI taxonomy): domain Eukaryota; kingdom Metazoa; phylum Chordata; class Actinopteri; order Labriformes; family Labridae; genus Xyrichtys; species Xyrichtys novacula. Next base: position 5,421,945 of record OY660870.1, on the reverse strand, counting down.
TGCCACAAGCTAACACATTCCCCTGTCTATCTTTTATCATCCTTTCCTCAGCTGCGGGATTGTCCTCATGCTGTCAGCAAAATCTATATCCCTGTGCACTCCACAAAGTAATATATCCATAGTGTATAGAAGATTGATATCTCACAGGTATTGCCATATAGCGCTTTATACAGGGAACCAGGGGCCTCATAAGAGACTTGTAGATATGACCATTCATGGTCACTCCACTTCTGTGTACTCACCCTCAACCACATCAGCTATATTTTCAATATAAAAAAAAAGAAAATGGTTCTTATAACAAATCCGCAGCTCTTAGGGACTTGCCTGTTTACATCTCTATTCCCAGCACAAAGGATTACAAACACCAGCTTTACTGAGTATAAAGAGATTGTAAAATCCAAGGTTTGGAGAGTGGGAGGGGTGGGGATGTTAGGGAATGCCCTCATTCAGTTTGCATCTTGAGAAAGACCAATGGCCAAAGATTAAGAGTGTCAAGAATGGCTGCAGGTGATGCAAGGTGATTGGCATCAGCCTGGAATGGGGTTTAGTGTGTGTGTGTGTGTGTGTGTGTGTGTGTGTGTGTGTGTGTGTGTGTGTGTGTGTGTGTGTGTGTGTGTGTGTGTGTGTGTGTGTGTGTGTGTGTGTGTGTTCTGAGACATATTTTTCTCTTTATTAAACTGGATTAGTTGTCTGCCCTGCATCCTTTATCAAGATAATACTTGAAGCTTGCTGGGATTTCATTGAATAGATCTGTGTGAGCTTTGTGACTCTCTCTAATCTTATGTGTGTGTGTATGTGCGGTGAGAGAGAGAGAGAGAGAGAGAGAGAGAGAGAGAGAGAGAGAGAGAGTGTGTGTGTGTGTGTGTGTGTGTGTGTGTGTGTGTGTGTGTGTGAGTTCTTGGAAAAACAGTGCGATTGCACAGATCAAAGGAATCCGGATGGTTGTGAGACTTATTTGGATGTAATTGCTGTTTACTTCATCACATTATACAGTAGAGATGCCTTATTAAGACTTTCTGCCTGTCATTAAAGTTGCACTGCAGAAACCTTGATGGGATACGAATCAATCTCAAGGTTTTATCAAGGACATGTTTTATTCTCAATATGACCTTTCAAAGGGCGGCTTGTTTTTGACAGCTACTCAAAGGTTCATTTTTGGTGTGTTATTTGGTGCAATGGATTTTGCAACTCACTGTTTTAGCTTTCAAATTATTCTTCATTTCAAAATAAGGAGGAGACATTATAGGGCTCTATTTTCATGCCTCGCCAAAGACGTGGCGCAGGCCCGGCCTAAGTCAAGTCTGTACACAACAAGGCGAAATAATCCAAGCTTTCCTTACCGTTGGACTGATTCTAAAGCGTGTGCCTTTAATGATTTCATTTAGGCTATTCAGATATTCCGCAAACAATAGCCCTCTAATTCGGAATATTTGCTGCCCCGAAAATATAATGTTCTCTACCTTAACAGCTTACTGTTCAGGTACATACAAGTACACCTTTGTATGTGCATTTTTTACATACCTAAAAACAGAACGAAAGTTTGCTGCTCCATTTGACATGTTGTCATGATCCAATACTCGTGTTTTTTTTAAATATGAAATTATTTTTTTCCACTTTAAGAAGCTAATGAGTGGATGGGATGCAGGGGATGCATTCTATGGTGGGGGTGCATTCTACGACATAACACCTATCGAGCTGCGCGAGGAAGAAGGAGGATCAGCGGGGAGACGAATTAAATATCTTGTTAACTTCATCATGTGTAACTGTTTACTGGATATTTAATTTAATGCAGTTTCAGCTGTGTAAATTTGGTCAGGTGGAGTGTCCAAACGTGTGCCAAACGCGCTGATCAGATAAGATATAGATCAGAATATATCGATATAGATCTAAATTTATGTGCTGACTCAGAATGTTGGTTGTTGATGATTATTTATTGCACTGTAATGTGCCTGACACTGTGGAAACCTGCCGGTGAGGCATCAGTGACGTATGCATAATACGCCGCCGGTCTACCAAAATACCACTAGACCAGCTGCACTTTGCCTGCACTAAAAGTTGACCAGGTTTGAATCGGCAAGCTTTCAGCACACTTTTCACGCCACCGGCGAGGACAAAACTCGATTCTGTCTACACCTCCACCTCCTCGCCACTGTATGCCACGTCACCAGCGGACATGAAAAAAGAGCCCATAATGTTAAAGCCTTATACTCAATATGGTGCATCTTCTGGATCCTTTAAGATTTTCCCCTCATCAGTTCATCCCCAGTACTCCTTGGATTGAATTTCTTTTAATGAAACATCACAGCAGTACTGATTTGGTAACAGATATTTTGTGAGTCTCACTAAATTAAGCTGCAGTGGGTCAAGAAATACCATACGTGGTTACGTGGTGGACTTGTGTTTCAGTACACTGAGTCAGTGTTAGCCTACACATAAGCACAGAGTTCATTTTTTGTTAAGCATCCATCTGACGTGTGAACAATCTTCTAATTGTGTTTAGGACAGTTTTCTAAGTGATGGCACTGACTGCTTGATCATTAATTAGGATTTTAATGAGAGAGTAATGTGCAGTCACAGAAACATTTCATAGAGGCAGCACTGATAATGTATACTGAGGTCAGACTACACAACCTTTGTCTCTGTCATGTCAGCCAAACCAAACATGCTGGAGGTTGTGAGTTATTGTAGATGTGTCTGAGAATGTTGTTCACAGTGACACATTACACAAGCCAAAACAATCAGTTGTTGGGTCCGGTGGGTCCTGACACCCAATGACTATTGGATCAGGCTAAAATTATGTAGTCTAACCTCGGCATTAGACTAGGTGTTTTGGCTGCTCTCACTGGTGGAGGGAATATGTTGCTTTAAGATAGCTATACCTCAAATTATGGACTCAAATTTTCTGTGAATTTTTGACAGTAGTTATATACTAGATCTTGTTAATATGTTGTATTAATACATGACAGATAATGTAAAGTGAGTGGGTGGTTATGCAAAAAAGAAATCTGACAGGGTGAGAAAAGACCCCCCAAGTTGAGCACATGGGGTCTTGTATGGATCCTGTTTTACATATTTACCCTCTCAATACACATTATTGCTTTCAGATTAATATTGTTTTATACTTGATCAAGTACAAAACAGTATGTGGCTGCAAAAATCTCCCAGAGTCAACAGTTGGTGGTGCCGCCAGAAACAATGTTCTCCTCAGCCTCATGGTAGATAACACTGCATATAGTAAAATCCCTCTGATCTAATATTATATTAGACTAGTCTAATATGGTTGATTGGTCTAATAGGTTTTCATTCATTACACCCATGATGCATCATGTCTCAAAACATCATATTTAGGATGTGTGTATTTTAAATTACTTCTAATTTGATTCATTCTACTTTAACATCTAAAAAAATTTTCTTTGGTTGTTTTTTGTTTTCTTTTTTTTTTTACTTTTATTTTCAGATTGTAGAATGAATGTGTAAATTCACCAAAGAATATAAATAAACAAAACAATGAAAACCTAACAATTTGTTTTGTTACAGGCTTATATATCTATGGAAAATGATCACCAAATGTACCATGCTACCCATCCCTCACATAACCAAAAATGGCAGCTTTAGCTCCATCCTCCCTCTACTTATGGCTTCAGTCTGTTACTCTCAGAAGCTCTTTTATTTTTATAAGGATTTGACTCATTTGACACAATTATGTCTGCTTTCACTGTCTGTCAGAGTTGCTTTTAAAATTTAAATTACAATCTGCTGTGTAAGCAGTCCTTCAAATTTGAAATTCATGGCATCGCCAGAAGCTGCATGAGTCGGCCATGAAAATTGACATGCAATAAAAAGACAGTATTTATATGCTGTTTTGATTGTGTGTTCTGTAAGAAGCATTAAAGTGTAGAGCCCAAACGATCACTTAAATCCATAATGACAGTAATGTCACTTGAAATCATTTCCACCCAAATGCTGGTTTGTGTTGGCATTGCCAATTCTGTTGCGTCTGTAAGCCAATCCACATTCGACGTGGCCACAGAACAACTCATTTGGCAGCCTGGGACTCCGGATCTGAATCCAACAGCCACTGCGGGTGGCTGACCAGAAAGTTAGCTTCACATACTGGTGTGCAGTAAATTAGCTCCGACTTTGCCCTGTAGGAAAGGAAACCATGCCAGGAGAGATAACAACCCACACATCTTTGCCGCAATCATGGCTGAGAGAGATGCTCGAGCTTATTTTGTTCAGAATTTTCAGGTCATTTCAGGCTCATCATCTGTCAAGATTTTTGGTTTGACGCCCAAAACATGAACAGGGCTATTTGTTAGTAGTGGTGCAAGCCAGTGGGCCAGAACTTTGTCTTTTGAACATGATTTTATTTTATAAACAAAACGGATTCAAAGGAAAAACATGCAAAAATGTGTTAAGAGCTAGCTTAAGGGTTAATAGTCACTTGATCTGCTAGTGGGATGCAACATAGAAAAGAAATTAAAAAGAGAAAGAAAACAGCAAATCCAAGCAGATAATCTATGTTAGAGTATTGATATCAAAGAATGGTGGAAGACATGTAAACTTTAGACACCAAGCTGAGAAGGACAAAACACATCCAGCCCAAAAAGAGAGTTTACGAGTAAAGAGCAAAAAGAAAATGTCCATCACTTTCAAAAAAAGGACAAGAAATTTAAGAAAATCAAAGAAGATAAAAATTGGAGGAGGAAGGGTAAGTTTGGATTCCCTTTTCATGCAAATCAGTTTGGCATCGAGGGAAAAAATACCTTCGTCGTCCGTGCGGTCACTATCACTTAAATCATCAGTGTGTTTCTTTGTAAGGGGACCTATAAGACCAAGAAGGAGAAGATGGAGGAAAACAGGGTGATCAAGAACACACAAAGCTTTCAAAAGATGCTCTCAAAAGATAAGAATGTATGTCAATAATTTATGTTTCTATAGCCCCTTTGTTGGAAAAATCTTCTCTCTGGCATGGCGACTGGGTATCACAATGTCCACTTCACATGTTTACAGTAATGCTTTACTGTATATGCATTTAAGAAAGTTAAGGAGCAAGAAAAGAGGGGCTTTTAAAAAAAAGAGGTAAAAAAATATTAGTTCTCTGTTGAAAATGAGGAATTAACTGAAGATGAACCTCTTAGGATCAAAAGATATCAACCTTCTTCAAACAGTGCATACACAAGCATCAAATACACATATCAGAGGCATTTTGGCAACAATTGTGAATAATCAAAGAAGCAGGGACAAAGGCAGAGGCTGTAAAGAAGCAGCATTTTAAAGAACAAAGAGCTTAATGGAAGCATGTGACAAACTCCCCCTGTTGTATTTTTAGTGCGTCTTTTATTTGTGAGTGCAACATAACACTCACACACACCCACACCCATAAATGAACTGATTTTCTTCTTTAATCATTTTTTCTTAGGTTCAGACCTTGTCCACGTTGACACAGATGGGAATTTCTCCTTTGATTAACACCTAATTTGTAGAAAACAGCACAACAGTAAACTAAACAGAAAAAATAAAAATAAAAAACAGTTTTCATACTGAGTCCTACCCTTTTTGGTAAGGTGAAAGCAAGAGTTTAACATCAGCTGTCTTGATCAGAGATAAATATGAATGTAATTTTCAATTTGTGCTCATACCACAGAAGCTTAGCACATAATAACACACTTTGAGAGTGTATAATTACGCCCATATTATGACTCGTAATGCACAAAGGCTTAATAATGAGTGATAGTCATCTCAACTCTGATATTTCTCTTTAAGGTCTGTAAGAAAGAAAAACTTTCAGAAGAACTTTATTTATCCCTGAGGGAAAATCTGATGAGGGCAAAATGCTGAGACTGTGCAGCAGCTGAGCAGGAGGGGCAGAAAAGTGTTGCATGAGTGTTTATAAGGTGTGTCTCATGATCTTACACAATGCTGTATACAATGTGATATTCCATAGAGGCACACCAATATTTCACTGTAACGGGCTGCCATTGAGACTGGAAATATGGAAAAACAGCAAGCTGGTGACAAAGCTCAATGAAGTCACTGCACCTTGGGTATAGTGAATGAAGAAGTGAGTGTAGGTGTCTCTTCTTTACAAAGCAGAGCTAGCTTTTGTCTCTTTGTTGCCATTGTATATGCTATGCTAAGCTAAGTGGCTGCTACATGTAACATTTCATTTTTCATCTGGAAATTATCGGAATCAATGTAAGGCTCAAATAATCCATTGTGATCAATGAAAAAAATAAAAGTAAAATAAACACAAACACACTAAATAAATCATTTGCAACTACGGTGAAAACACTGTTTAGTAGCTAAGAACCTGTAGAAAATTTACAGGGGGAGTTGTCAGCTTCTTCCTCAATACAACCCAGAAATCATCATTAAAATAAATGTCAGTTGCTCATAGAAAATCACACAGAATATCATGCCACCTTCCACAAAATCAAGATAGAATCACACACAGACACACAGACACACAAAGATAACACCTGCACACAAAAGAACACCCAAAGAGAAACACACAAAGCTACAACAGATCTGAAAACATGCAGCATAACAAGGTGTACCAGCAGGGTGCATGACAGACAGTTAATCCGAATAATAATAATATATGAGCTGTATGATGCCATCAGACACTCTGACACTCGCACACACACACACACACACACACACACACACACACACACACACACACACACACACACACACATTAATAGCAGTTATATTTACATCATGTGGTGCCATGGTGGTGCCTTAAATACTATGATGAGGAAATGACTGTTCCAGTCCTATTCAACTACTTTCATTAGCATCAACAAATAGTCAACAATTTTATTCAAATCTACTTCCATTCCATGAAGCCTTCAACAACTGATAATGAAGACGATTTCCACACAACAACGGCCAAAGGCAGTTTCTGTGAGACAGCTTTGTGCAGGAAGCTGGCTCTGGAAATAAAACCAAGGTAAGAACTCCAATGAATGTGTTTATTTGAACACATCTGTCTATTGAATAGGGAATAGAGTATGAATCACATGAAAGGTCTGGGATACTTTTAGTCAGTGGCTCATGCTGGTGAGTAATAATTCCTCCATCATCCCTCATCCCTCTGGTTTATTTCAAGGCCAACCCTTTCTCTGCAGCGACTTTAAAGAAGGCTGTCTTCAGATCCTGCTGTCCTACAGCAGTCTCCCAGCTCTCTTTTGTGAATCTGACAAGCAATTTGATAAGCAAGAGCTGACTTGTGCTTTCTATGTGCTGAATAAGCACCAAGACACCAGAATTGCTTCTTTAAAACTGTGAAAATGTCTTAGAAACACAGAGCGTCCGCTGTCTAGGGATGTGTTACCTGTTTATAGAATCTGTGCACAGAGAGATCACTGTCAAAGCAGCGCAGGAATGTTGTTCCAGATTCGTGTTAGCCTGTTAGCATAGACACAGCTAGATGATAGAAGGCCCAGCACTTATGCACACACCACACATACATGGCTTTTAATGCTATGGCTGTCAGACTATTAAACCCTCTGTCTCATGCTCTGTGAATGTATATATATATATATATATTCTCTATTATATATACCATTTAACTTTGGTAAAATATATGACAACAAAGCATTATAGTATGCTGAAACTGAATCTATAATACAAACTGGAGTTTCCAAGTATGCCTTGGATTCTTTTTTATCTCTAACATGGTCATTTAATTTTCTGATGTTGTATGGATGTTATTAATATAATCCATTTTCTTTGTCTGAATATATTATGGTTTATTCATGTGATAAGATTTTTTTTGTATTCCAGTTAATTAGTATTAAGAAAGACCTTTCATATCACAACATACCAATGTATTATATAAAAAATAATGGTTACGAGACTTATTGTGGCATATTTTCTCTGGAACTCTGACAGCCAAACTCTTGTAGGTATGGTTGATGTTTTTGCTTTCCTTCTGACATTCAATGGAAAGGGTTTTTCTCTAAGATAAAGATTTATTCTCATGCATGCATTGTGAGTAACACAATATGTTATTTACAGGAGTAACATATGACTGAGAGCACAGCTTTGTACCCTTCATACTTAATTGCCTTTTTGTCTTCATGATGACATAGTCGTCTCATTGTGAAGGCAGGGGTTATTTTCTGTTTTCATTAAAAAAACAAAACAAAACAAAACAAAACTAAGGAATCTGCAGTTTGTGTTGCCCATGTGCAATGCAAACAGTAAGTTACTGTAAGTGCATTGCTTGGAACCTAACCATAGCCCATTTCAGCTGACACCAAATTAGCAAATGTCAAAAAGTATTATGTATAAGTATTATGCCTACCTATGTAGCTTCCCCTGCAACCTGCTTTCCAGCATCGCCTTTTCTCATATCATATGCCTTGTTACAGATGGCAGCTGTAGTGAGGCAATCCATTTTTTGAGCCCTTTTTGACCAAAACCTCACCGGAAGAGAGATCTAAATGTGGTCTCCAAAGAAGAGACCATGCAAGTCTTTGTTACTAAATTGCAGTTTCTTCAGGCTCCCTGCCATAGGGAGGTAACCAAGAGAGGTTATCCAGGGGACTTGCACTTTGTCTGTGTGCTGTGACTCCTTGCCCATCTTTCAGATGACTTCAGTCCTCTTCTGATGCAAACCTCTCAAACCAACGGTAGCCCAGACCTTCGGTGAACCTGCTCCAACCTCACTTCACTATATAAACCTCTAGAGCTCCAAACTGATGCTGATGCTGTCCCATGTGTTTATGATTCAAACAATCAAGTAATCCTAAATTCATCCACATCTACATCCAAATGTATCTCCACAGTTAATGTAGGCCAATATGTTTGAGCATATTCACTCACTATCATTAACTTTAACAGTTATAGCCTAACTCTTATCTTTATTCCTCTATCATTATTTTTTCCATTTTATCCTATCATCATTTATTGCACTTAATTTGTTACATTCAAGAGTGCTTGAACATAATTTAATGTCACCTTGAAATTTAAACTGATGCTGAAAAGCAAATTAAAAAAAGTTCAAAGTTGGAGTGAGTTGCTGAAAAAGCTGAGGATAAAAGTATCAAGTAAAAGTGAGTGATGTGGCAGTCCTGTGAGACGCACATGTGCTGCTATTACAGTGGCATGTTGTTTGACTGAGGGTTAGTGGGGATCAGAGCAGACTAGACAGCTGCATGACAGCTCCTGTTGCATACACTAACAGACAGACACACACACACACACACACACACACACACACACACACACACACAGTCATACACATACACTCATACATACAGGGAGAGAGAGGGAGAGAGACATCATACAGCAATCAGATGTCATTTCTAAACTGCTCCGTGACAAGGGGGCCCTGATACTGACCTAAACTCCTCTACCTTACACTCTGTGTGTGTGTGTGTGTGTGTGCGTGCGTGCGTGCGTGTGTGTGGGCAGCAAATGCACACAGTTGTGAGGTCTCAGCTGGCAGTGGTTCAGCTCGTTGATCTTGGGACTTTTCATCTTTTTCAATATGACTGTGAGTCTGTTACCACTCAATCTTTATTTTTACCTTCTCTGTCTTATATTCTATCATTTTCTACTCTTTACTATCTTTCTGCTTTGATTTATTTATTTTTGTTATTCTTGGCACTAATACAAAAATTTTAACTTTTATTTTAACCTTTAACTTTATTCTTTGCACTTCAACTGCCACCAACATTAAAAGAGAATAAAACTTGGTCCCCTTTTAGTATTTCCCAGACTACTTTGCCCTCTTAGCCTTCAGTTTTAAAATGGATAAGTTAAACAATTGGAAGGTTTTCATCCAACCATCCTTTCTCATGTGGTTTCTTCTAAAAGATCATTCATGCTCTATGTTTCATACCCATACAGATTTAGATGGAGCCTTCAGCTCGTACTCATGTTCATAACACAGCATGTTTCCTGGAAACTTGCAGATACAGCCCAAATGTCAAAGTACCACCAGAAATTATGGAGACAGTGTCAAGCAGTATTGCAAACAGTTTAAGCATGACCAGCAAAACAGTGTCTTAGCTCCCTGACGTGGCAATGAATGATTTATAAATGAGGATTTCCATCACAATCAGCAAAATCGAACGAGCAGTTTCTGTGCCTCTGTGACCTCGAGTGACCCTTGTGGACTGGCTACAAAAAGTGTATGCACTCCAAATCAGTCAGCAGGTGGATTTGGGAGAGCAGCAGCAACTAGTGTTTATGATGGAACATAGAGTATGTGATCAAGAAAATTGCAACATCATACAGTGCATGGGTTTATTGGTTATGCCAGGCTCATAGCATGCAGAGTATTATTGACATGGTTAAGAAAAAAGACATTAAAATGAATGAATTTGAGAATGAACAACTCGTAAGTACTTTGCACATCATAAACAAGGTCTAATGTAAATCCAGTTGTCTAGTAGGCCTTACCATCAACTTAGCCATGCTCATTTTTATGCAAATGTATGTACAGCTTTTATATCCTGTACCAACAGATGCATCATATTCAATGAAAGCGACCCTCTAATACAGTATTTTTACAAAAAGGGGTGAGTGAAATAGGCTACAACGAATTCATGTGTATAAACACTGTAAATGTGTTAAATTGACATTATGACATGGTATTGAATGGAGGGCTTTTGCAGCCAGCCTCAAGTGGACACTTGAGGAATTATTGTTTTTTTGTACCTCTAATTTGGCTTCTTTTGTCAACACTAAAGGAAGCCTCTTTGCAAAACCTGTTCGTTTGTTTTTGTTTGCCTCTTCTGTTTATGGAAAAGAAGACTAGATCATTCAGTTTCCAAAGGAAGAAGGCAAGGTTACTAGTGTCAATGGAAAACCAGTTTTTACTGATCTGCTACAAGAGCAACCAGCATTATAATCATCTGGTTACAGTCTGGAGAACACTGTACCTTTTTTGTTATGGCAAAGATAATATGCTAGTATTAGGAATATTTTGGTTGAATGCTAAATAATGATAAATACCACAATTGAGTGTCTTAATAGTGTCTTTCTTCACATGCCCATTTGAATTGCAGTAAATATGAACCAAGTCCTCGTATTAAGCAATCCAATAACAATAACTTTACACCCTCACCATTAAAGCTATAGCAGAACATTGGCAGCAGTTACAATTGACCTTACAGTAAATTATAAATGACAGGACAATGATTATATATTAGGGGTGGAGCCAAACGGAATACAGTATTCGGAAAGGCACAAATAACATGATTTTTAATGAATACTTATTTCGGACAAATTCTTTAAAAAATATTTGTATTCAGGAACAAGAAAAACATCTTATTAAAAAGCTGCGTTTCCTCATGAGACCACAGTGCATGCCCAGATGAATAAGTGAGTAACGTTCAGGAGTTGGGGAAAGGAGAGAGAGTAAAAGAGTCTAACTGACACAGACTGCGCAACACCAGAGGTGTCAGGTAACAAAGTAAAAATATTTTGTTACCTTACTCAAGTAGAAATATTTCGTACCTATTAGTCCATGAGCCAAGACCCCAAAATTGACCCATCACAATATATCAGGTGGGCAATTTCTAGTTTGTTTTTTTGAGTTGCTCCACATCCCTCGTTTATGGTTTGGCATGATAACCCTTGCAGACTGGTAGGTTAGTGATGGTTATCATGCATTTAATCTAAGGAGTCCTGTAGCAGAAATACTTGAATTTCGTATGGTGCTTGTTTGCTATTATGGGGCTTGTGGACTACTTGTTGACTGCTCTGCCCTACTAAATCATTCTGATTCATTCCTAAGTCATTGGAGAACTGGAAAAAAAATAGTTTGATTTGTTGTCCAGATGATATATTATATATATCCAATATTCATTGGCGGAAATAGCATTTTTTTTTTTACTCTTGAGTATCTTGTCTCAGCAGAGCAATTAGGTAATATTTGCATCATTTTGGACACTGGATTTGATATCTGACAAGGCTTACCTTTCAGCAGGTACCAAATTTATGCCTGTAGCCCTTATGGCTTTGGAAATACACACATTTTTATGTTCACATGCACAACAAGATTTTCTGGCTTCTGACATTTCAAAGCTGTCACTCTCATCTCTCAATCAACTGTCACTCAGGTAAGAAAGATTTTCTGTTTCCCATGTGAATTATTCAACCTACATTAACCAAACACATCTGGTGATAAAGTAAAATATTTGGGGCTAGCTAGGTTTGCTGAGACAAATGATGGGGAGGGAGATTGATATTGTTTCATTAGAGGAGGAGATAGAACTGAATTTAGTGAATCGAACAAAAAAAAAATGAACCTGATGTCACAATAATGTACTGCAAATGTTATGGGAGAATGCCAATCAATGTAATGCTGATCAGAATGATGGTTGTGTTAGCAAATGCTAGTCAGCAAGCTATCTAGCTAGCTAGTTGATCTGAAAGATAAACAAATTAAAGCTGCTTTTTGTGTCGAATTTCCTCTCAAAGGTATTGAAAGTCACGATTAAAATAGTTATAGAAGAATAGGACACACACAAACACACACAGGCAGGTTGTACTAGAATGTATAGAACTTTGTAGGCCTATTCACATTTTTAAAGGGGCAAGCTGCATATTGCACATTTAAATTATCAGATTATTCTCACAACCCTTTTAAAATACATTTTATCTCAGTGCTTCAGAAACTTGATGGATGGCCTAGGAAAGACATGGCTACTAAATCCAGTGAAGGTGACAAACACAAAAAAGGTAATGAATGTGCTATCCATTGCACTACTAGGAGGTGGCAATTCTTCCATCAATTATCATGGGAAACATCAACTCTTTGCCCAACAAAAGCCATGAACTGGAGATATTGGTGAAGACTGAGAAAGCATACTGTGAGTGCAGTTTCCTGTGTTTTACTGAAACCTGGTTGAATTAAAACAACTCGGACTCCAGTGTGAATCTACCTGGCTTCATTCTCATAAGGTCAGACAGAGATGCTCAAGCTAGTGGCAAGAAGAAAGGAGGAGGTCTGGCTTTATTTGTCAACCAGAGATGGTGTAACCCTTCACACATAACTGTCAAGGAGAAGTTGTGTTGTCCAGATATTAAACTGTTGACAGTTGTTTTTCGGTCATATTATGTTCCAAGCGAATTTAGTCATATCATAACAGTAGTTGTTTATATTCCACCCAAATCAGCTGAAGAATGTTGATGAACATTGATAAACAGGTAGACTGCTTTACTGAATATGTCAACTTCTGTAGAGACACAGTTATACCCACAAAGACTGTTCGCTGTTTCCCCAACAACAAACCCTGGATCACAAGAGACATAAAAGCAATCCATAACCAGAAAAAGAAAGCTTTTAAAGATGGTGACAAAGAACAACTCAAACAAGTGCAACAAGAGTTGAAGAGGAGACAGAAGATGGTTGAGCTGGAGTACAAAAAGAAGATAGAGAATAATCTACAACACAGCAACATCCGTGTAGTGTGGAGAGGAATCAGTACCATCTCTGGACACAGCAGTAAAAAGAAAAGACAGCCAGTGGTGGGTGATGTGAAAAGAGCTGATGAACTCAACCTGTTCTTCAACAGATTTAACACTGCTGTTACACCCACTTCCACTGCTACTCCACCCTCCTCTCCACAACAAATCTCCACTACAACCTCTCCCCTTCCTCCTCCATCTCATTCAAATGTCTCAACCACTTCAACTGCCTCCCTCCCAGAACACCAGTCCTTGTCTGTCACTGAAACAGGGGCAAGGATGGAGCTTGGAAGACTTTGTCCTGGGAAGGCAGCTGGTCCAGATGGTGTGTGTCCAAGGCTGCTTAGAGACTGTGCTGCAGAACTGTGTCAACCTCTCCACAGGATCTTCAACCTGAGTCTACAGCTGGGGCAGGTACCTATTCTGTTGAAAACATCCTGCATTGTGCCAGTACCAAAAACAAAATGTCCTGCTGAACTCAATGACTACAGACCAGTGGCCCTCACTTCACACATCATGAAAACCCTGGAGCTGCTGATTCTACACCTTCTGAGGTCTGAGGTCAAAGACAAACTGGACTCCCTGCAGTTTGCATACAAAGAACACATTGGAGTGGATGATGCTGTCCTCTACATGCTTCACCGTGCCCTGTCTCATCTGGAGGAACCTGGGGTTTATGTGAGGATCATGTTCTTCGACTTTTCAAGTGCATTCAACACCATCCAACCCACCATACTCAAAGACAAGCTCAGAGGGGTGGGAGGTGATCCTTCCTGTGTTTCCTGCATCACAGATTACCTGACAGGAAGACCACAGTTTGTCAGGCTGGGGAACTGTGTTTCTCGGACATTAATGAGCAGTACAGGGGCTCAACAGGGGACAGTGCTGGCGCCATTCCTGTTCACACTGTATACGTCTGACTTCAAATACAGCACGGAGTCCTGCCACATCCAGAAATACTCAGATGACACCACTATTGTGGCATGTATCAGAAATGGACAAGAAGCTGAATACAGAGATCTGATAAAAGCCTTCAGGGACTGGAATCACAGAAACTGCCTCCTCCTCAACACCTCAAAGACAAAGGAGATAGTCATAGACTTCCGTAGATCCAAACCCCCTCTTCAGCCAGTGAACACCTGTGGAGTGGACGTTGAAGTGGTGACATCATATAAACACCTAGGTGTAAATCTGGATAATAAGTTGGATTGGTCTAAGAATATAGACTTCATCTACAGAAAGGGGCAGAACTGCCTCTTTTGCCTGAGACGACTCTGATCAATAGACATCTGTAGTAAGATGCTGCAGATGTTTTATCAGTCTGTGGTGTCTATAGTGTTCTGTTCTATGCTGCAGTCTGCTGGGGAGGAAGCATCAAACACAAAGGGCTCTATTTTCGTGTACGCTGGTGAGGCGACGGAGGGTGGCGGAACCCGCGCAGTTGTATTTTCGTCTGGCAGAGCCCGGCATACAGCCAGTTTGGTATTTTCGTGGACTGAGGCGCACGGAGGCGAACCGAGATCCGCCAAGCTGGGCGTGGTGGTGTGGCAGGGGGAGGTGTCGACAGAATCAGCGGGCGCAGTGACATTTTCGTGCTCGCCACCGCCACTGGCGTGTAAAGTGCGCTAAAAGCTCGCCGATTCAAACCTGGTCAGCTTTCAGCGCAGGCAGAGCCCAGCTGGTCTAGTAGTATTTTGGCAGACCGGCGGCGTATCGGCATACGTCACTGATGCCTCACCGGCAGGTTTCCACAGTATCAGGCGCATTTCAGTGCAATAAATAATCAACAACAACTAATAATCTGAGTCAGCACACACATTTAGATCTATATAGATATATTCTGATCTATATCTGATCTGATGAGCGCATTTGGCACGCGTTTGGACACACAACCTGACCGAATCAACACAGCTGAAACCGCATTAAATTGAACTAAATATGTAGTAAATAAACACACATGATGAAGTTAACAAGATATGTAATGTGTCTCCCTCCTTTTCTTTCTTCTTCTTATTTCTCACGCAGCTCGACCTGGACACGTCTCCGTGTCCTCTCTCCGTCCTGCAGCGGCTGAACAGATGATTTGTTTCAGTGATCAGATGAGTTATTTACTTCAAGCCTACATGCGGATATTATAATATTCAGTTTTGTGAGCCAAATTTATTTTATATGCCAACGTCTATGAAAGAAAGAGCCAGGCCACGGAGCGCGATGCGTCATTTACGCACAGATGGTTCCGATTTTAATGCCATTTTTGGAGTTTATGTTGTGATCTGTGTGCTCAACCCACCTTTGTCACGTGAGGTTTGAACATATGCAACTTTATGTGAGTGTCTTTATTTGTGGAAAAGGGTGTTTGTCTTACCAGTGGGTCCAACATTACACACACCAAATCCATCAGTGCTCAGATGAGAGAGTGTGGAGGACGCCCAATGCAGCGCTTACAGTGAGGAGCTGCCCTCTGTCGCCATCTTGTGGCATTACTGTCTTCAGACATCTCTTGATCTCTTTGACTACTTCACGAAAATAGTAATACACCTCGCCGGTGGCGGATTTAAAGGCGAGGAGAGGAGCTGATGTTATTGGTCAATACAGGTCTCAGCTGTGTTAAACCCATTCCATGCCCTCTCTCCTCCCTTCCTACGACTTATGCCTCTGGGAGGAGCTGAGTTAGGGAGGGGGGATACTTATGCCGAGCTGCGCCACTCACCAAAATACCAAATTGTGCTTGGGAACGCCTTGTCGGCGCGGCGGACCTGACTTACACCGCGCTTGCGGCACGTCTCTGGCGAGGCACGAAAACAAACTGGTGAAAAAGGCTGGCTCTGTGGTAGCACTCAAGCTGGACTCAGTGGAGGATGTGGTGGAGAGATCTACACTGGGGAAGGTGGAGTCTATTCTAAAGACCATGGATCACCCACTTCACAAAACCTTGATGGACCAAAGGGCCAATGGTGGTGGACGGCTCCTCTCTCTTCACTGCAGGACAGAAAGATTCAGAAGATCTTTTGTACCAACACCCATCAGGCTTTATAACTCTTATGTGAATAATAGATAACTTTTATAGACATATTATGTGAGACAATAGACAATTAAATTTCCCTTTGGGGAACAATAAAGTCCCTCTTATTTTTTTTTTATATGCTGAATTTGGCTGGATTTGATCAAGACTCCAGAGGAAGAATAACATGGTGTGTAGTATGACAACCAAAAACTTCAATTTTGGTCTCGTCTGACCGGACAACATTCTCTCAGTATTCTACAGGCTTGTCCATGGCGGTGGAGTGCATTGCCAATTGTTTTCTCTGTAACAATTGTACCTGCTGCCTCCAAGTCTTTCTGGAGCACTTTCAGGGTGGTCCTTGGCTTGTTGAGTACTCTTCTGACCATCTTTCGTACTCCCTGGTAAGAAATCTTGCAAGGAGCTCCTGAGTGTGGCCTGTTGATGGTAAGGTGGTGCTTCTTCCACTTGCGGATTATAGCCCCAACGGTGCTGACTGGAATATTCAGGCGCTTTAATATAAGTCTGTAACCAGTTCCATTCTGATGCTGAGCAACAATCAGGTTGCAAATGTCTTCAGAGAGCTCTTTGCCTTTACCCATCATGAGATGTGTCTTGTTTGACCTCTTGGTGACAAAACAACCTGTTTATAGGACCATAAATTTGCTCTAACCCAGCTGATGTTGGTTTGCACTGATTGGATGTAAAAGTAATAATTACTGACAGATTTCAGGTGGTGTCGCATTTCCTTGCCAAAGTTTACAGCCTTCCCATGGTGTGTTTGATACTTTTTCCCTGTGTTAGTGCACTTAATTCCACATAATCATTATTTATGGACTTGAACATTGTGATTTCTTTTCAGGTGTGGATTATTTGAATTAATACCAATGCCTCGCACGAATTTCATTTGAATTGCATCTTTGGAAATAAATGTAAAGAGTAAAACATTGACGCGTTCAATACTTATATTTTTTAAACAAAACAATGTATTTCCAAATAAAGTCAGTGGTGAAACAGTCAGTTATTGTCTTATAAGCAGCAGAGAAACTTAAACATTTGGCAGAAAAAAAGCAAACGCAACGACAAATGAAATTACTTTTGTCAACACATTACATGTAACTGTGTTTCAATCAGTGGATGTTAACTTTTTTAGAACAGTATATTTGCATTGTACTAAAATGCATTCATTTTCAATGGGCATAAATGCAGCAGAAACAGGTGCATCCCAAATTTTTCAACATTAACATTTTAACATAACATTATAGTCTTTATGGCCTTTAGAAAATGTTTTCTGGGAGAGGTGAGTAGTGCAGTAGTTTACAACTTTCAGGAAGTGTTAGTGTTGACGTCTGCAGTCGGGTGCTCAAATGTTCGCTCGGCAATCTTAGCTCTGTTAGCTTGGTAATTTAGACAATAGGCTGTCGACGGTGAAAAGTTAACGTTCGGTTAAAACGATCAGGCAGAACAAGCTTTTGTTCTGCCTGATCTCCCAGTCAGGGGTTGATCAAGTTTAACTCTTGGCATTCTGTGCATAAGAACAGTATTATTTGTTTTTATTCTGTTTGTTCAGCATCCTCCAACAAGGACGGGTCGTGGTGGGGTTCATAATGTTCACAGTGGTATTTTATCAGTTGTTGGTTTAACCATGAATGAGGTAATAGCTGTGATGTTATTTTCTTTTCAATGATGTTCCTTGTTTAACGTTCATTGCTGGATTTATGGAAAAACTGGATTTATGGAAAAACATCAACCAATGTGTGTGTGTGTGTGTGTGTGTGTGTGTGTGTGTGTGTGTGTGTGTGTGTGTGTGTGTGTACTAATATATATAATTTGCAAAACAGAATTTTGCATTTCTTGTCCAAAACGAAACAGCACATTGAATCACTTTGTCATGTCTGTGATTTATAAATATAACTGTTCAACTTGCCTTTCTAACTCTCTAATCCACTCCCTCTTCCTCTCTTTGTCTTGTAAAGTTGCTCTTTTCTGTACTGTACTTTCTCCCTTGTCTCTCCTTCTACCTCTCACTCTCCACGATCAGCATTGATTGGAGACTGATGAAGAGGAGTTTCACGGTCTGACACTGTGCAACAATCCATGATTCAAAAAGTCAGCTGGGAGGCAAGGATAATTTACACACACAGGATAATACCCCCCCCCCCCCCACCCCCTTTCTCTCTCTCTCTCTCACTCACACACACACACACTCAAACCCTCAGGCTTTCCCCCTCTCCTGGATGAGGTAATTATGGTGAGAAGAGTCCATGCATCGATCGCACATTCAGCACAAGAGCTATCCATACATACATATTGCTCTCTGTATGCATCAGTCAAGGTCCGCACTGGCATAGAAACACAGTGGCTTAATCAATCACTAATGCACATTAAAAAGGGGATCTAACAGGGCTCACGGCTCAATGAGCCAAATAGGTTATCTACTACTGACCTTGGATAAAATCCCTACAGGCTGTAAACTATAAATACAGAATCCATTCCCCAAGGTAAAACTGGGTGTCTAATGTACTTTGGCAGAGCATCTGATAAGGGAAATTAAAAGAAAATGAGAAGTGGAAGTACGGGATTTTTCCTTTATGGAAGTGATGAGGATGAGTCCTGTGAGAGTAAATGAGCTTGAAAGGAATCTAAGAACGACACAAACCCAGTGTATCAACTGGCTTAAACTTAACTGAAAGTAAGGTAACTTCATAAATACGCCACACCTTATTCACTGTCACTTTTTCCAGTCTCTTTCTCTTAAACTTTAACCCAAAACCTGGAATATGTGCATAACATTCTTCAACAATGGCACGTTTGTTTGTGGCCCCACACTTAAAAGATAATGATGGACAGTAACTTACCCTCAGTGGGTCTGCTGTTGATCAGAGACACTAACTATAAAAAAAACATCCCAGTAAAGTTCAAATAAAGGGGCCAACTGGGGTTTTTAAACATGCAACACCAGGCTGGACTTTGTAGTTAAATCTTAAGAAACACTCCACATTTAAGGGTTTTGGCTGTTCAGCAGTTGTTTTAAATAGTTGGGTTGTATGTAAGGTCTAAAATAACTTGATAATGATTAGAAAAGAGCTTACATAAATAAGTTTTACTGCTTATATTATGCCTCTGAATAAACTAAGTGTACTGAGTCCAACAGGTGTGTTTAACTGATGGGGAAAGTACAACTTGGACAATATGTTGCAAGTCTAAGACAAAGACAGGAATAGGTTTTCATTGATATCGAACCCTATTCCCTTTGCTGCCATTTATCCAGATGACTGTGCAACACAATGGCCCTCGTTTATCAAGCTTGTGTATGGCAGAAGACTTGCGTACACCTTGTGTACGAAAATTTTGACGTGAGGATCAGCATTTATCAATCTGCACGTGAGCGTACGCTATGACCAAATCTCACGACAGGTCTGACATTGTGTATGCAAGTTTGAGTCAGTGTGGATCTGCGGTCCAGCAAATTAGCCAATTAGCCAGATTTCATTAAAGATTAAGACATAAATAAAATAAAATAACATGAATTCGTTATGTCCTTAGTGAATAGGCCTATTTGATAACTCTGCCTAGAAACACTGCCACAGAGCAGGAGCGCTGTTTCAACATTACACACACGTGCCACTGTGGAGCGCTTCCTTTGACTCCTAAAAGGCAGGTGTCTCTGTCTTGGCCCAGCAGCAGGGACATTGTTGTACACTCCTGAAAGGGTGTGGGACATCATTTAAGCCAGTACAGTTTTGCACAATGTTGCACTGGCAAATGGAGTGCCGTTGGCTGTGCCGGTGCAACGTGAGGACCCGATGCCAGGAGAACAATAACGAGGAGAGACTCCACAAAGGTGCTGTACAGAGGAGACAGGACCTTATCCATGGATTCTGACATGTAAAGTATAAGTTTAGAAAGTGATAAAAATCAAATAGAAATCCATAAAAATATTCCTCAGGGGCAGCAACACACCGTTTAGTGACGTTAATATTTCTTTTTGTTCAGCCTCTGTCAGACCCTCCAGTCTGCTCTACATTACAAAGACGCAACAAATTAAAACTAAATACTTTCAATAATAGGAGCAACGTATCCTATGTCATGTCAATGAAAAAAAAGTATGAGGCATGTATGGGAAATTAATTTATCATCACGAGCAACTTATTGACTAATGGTTTATTCAAACTTCAGCCACTGTCCACTATTCCGGCACTGTTCACCACCACCATAATCCTGCTCCAGACAGGAGTTTTCTGGACTGCTTTTATACCAGTTTTGATGCTTCCAAAGAGAAAATCCTTGTTAGTTTCCACCACAGACGTGAGGATATCCACTTTCAGCTCAGAAAAGTTTTGAATCTTTCTAATATTTCTCCTCTTTCATGTTTGACCTCAGTGGGCGAGGCTTCTGAACCACGGATATTTAAACATGTTAATGACGATCGATTTCAGCCGCCGCATTTATCAAGACCCGATCATACGTACGCTGGGATTGGTCAGGTACGAACCCTTTCATAAATCTTGCGTGTGTCCTATCGTACGATGAATCCTGCGCAAGATTGATAAATGAGGGCCAATGTGAATGAGGTGTCAGGGAAATGACTAAAATATGTAATTTCAATGGAAAACTATGCCCTAGCATAGATCACAAGATTGTGCCGTTGTAAATGAGAGTCTGTGGGGAGAAAGGATGCATGAATATCCCACCACATCATCAGGCTCTTTGCCCAGAGCATATGTGGTAGGATATGGCAGAAGAGGCACATATGATGATCATTTGAGGTTTACCTCCATGGAAAGAGCAGAACTCAAAGTATAACTGAATAAGACTGTGTTTTCAATTAGAGAGTATCAGACTCAGTTTATAAGATATCACAGCAACTGTACTGCTGGTGTTATCAGGAAAAAAGCTGAAATCCTCAAGTGGGCTGCTAGAAAAATGAATGCCTCTTATTACCCTGCCTCTTCCATGAACTGTTGATACTGTTGGTTTGTTTGTGCAGAAATATGTGGGCGAGACCTGCGCTAGACCTTGTCTCAAACAAGATTTTCCATCTCAGAAGAAGGGATGAAATAATGAAACTAGAAAAAACACAAATGTCATATCCAACAAGCTTTTCCAGGCTCTTGAGATGATGGGTCAGTCCCATGACTCATGAAGTTATGCTGAAAGAGGAATACACTTCACCTTCACCCAGACACCTTTGCTGGGCAACACTTATTTTCTTTCCTTCTTCTGTTTGCTTTCTTTTTGAAAACCTTAAAAAGATAAAAAAAAACAAAAAAACTTTGGAATAAAACCTAATGCATGAGAGCAGAAAGGTCTTATGTATCTGTCGGATAAATCTTTTATTTTATTCAAGTATAAAAAGACTATGGTGAACCCTTTTAATGCCATGTTTCCCTTTCAGACAAACCCTCTGACTCTAATCTTAGTCACACTAGGGTTTTGCATAGTCTATAGGAAAAACTTGGCTTTAATTCTCTCCCAACATGTATCATAACAGAGCAGAATGAAGATGGAAATCTTGCTTTCCTCAACTCTTTTTTGACCAAATATTAGCACTGAAGTGGGCCAATATTATCTGAGTCGTTTTTTTCTTGCTATGTCATAATTTACTTCACTTACTGCCCAATTGTTTTAGGGGTGGATGCACACAGGTGAGAACTTGTTAGCCATAGTGTAACATGCTCCATTTAAAGACGACATGCTGCTTTGAAGGGAGAATAGTCAATCTCAAAAACACTAGATAACTCAGTCTTTGGCCAGAAATATTCTGCTGCAAATAAAAACAATGACGAGCAAAGCTTGCCTGAAATGTGTCTAAGACCTACATTTGAGACCTGGATCAAACGGTTATGTCCCCCTGACATGGTCTCGTAGGTATGCTCCATTTCTTATTCTTTTGTTCAGCAATGCCTCCCATTTCATCCACTCATACTTATTATGTATTTTCCTTCTCCCTGTTTCAGTCCTACATTCCTTAAATGTTCTCACTCTTTCCATTGCTTGCTGACAAAACAAACACCCACACTGTCAATGACGATGAATCAATTCAGAACTGAGAAAGGCCTGGGAGGGGAGGGACATGTGCAGAGATGTGTGACTAGTGCGCTCGAGAAAAAAAAAAAAAAAAAGAGAAAGAAAAAAGGGAAAAATATGAATGTCATGAGCTCTTTGCCGTCTTTTTCAAACTTTTCGGAGCTGTTCATCTATTAAGAAGTCTTGCTCCATTATGGGTTAAAGACAAGATTTTCCCTGCAATCAAACTGCAGAAATCTCAGCTAAGGTCTTACACAGCAGGATATTAGTGAAACGTCCTTCAGAGTAAGATGTGAGTGTGGGAGCATTAGGCTCGGGACATGCTTTATTCAAACATCAAAGCAGCAGATCAAACAGAGGGAACATCATGTGCTGTAATGACTTTACTTGCTCTAAAGGGCATTTCCACAACTCGGAGTAGCATTTCCACTACCAATTTTGAGTTTCCTCTCTCAG
This sequence comes from Xyrichtys novacula, assembly GCA_962446985.1. Lineage (NCBI taxonomy): Eukaryota > Metazoa > Chordata > Actinopteri > Labriformes > Labridae > Xyrichtys > Xyrichtys novacula. The sequence goes on along the minus strand of OY660870.1, from coordinate 5,399,021 downwards.
TTTGGCTCATTTACTCATATGGAGTGGAGACAGACCTAATAAAAGAAAAACTTGACAGAAACAGTTCTAAATAAGCCAACGGAAGAACTAGATTGGAGTGAGCAGCTGGCAGGAGTTTCACAAAGCACTGGATGAGAGACTAAACACATTATTTGAATTTGGGTATGCCATTTTTTCTCCTCCTACTTCTTACTATGGATGCAGGAAATGAGAATGATTTATCCTTTGGGAGATGTGTTGCCTTAGGTCTTATGAGAATACCTCCCTGAATGGGAAACTAGTCCTTTAAAAGCAGGGTGGCTGTTTAAACCAGAACAGAGTTGTCAGGGTTGTCTTGTCAACAAAGAGCATCGGTCTGCTGTTATCAAATAATTAAAATGTCTTGGCATCTATCATGAAGAAGAGATAAGCTAACATTACCATTAGTTGGGTTTAAATCTCTCCATTCTGGTACATTAAATAGGGGCTGTACCATTCACAGTTTCTGCTCCAGCAGTGTCCATGACCTTAAAGTCAGAGCATTTTGATACAGACGTAATGGTAATCAGGGAGAACTCTGTTTGTATATTTGCTATTATTGAGTGATATTTTGAAAAGAAAACAAAAACACAATAGAAATCTGCAATAAATGAAAAGTTGAACTATTTGCAAGTACCTGACTAAGGCTGTCCGTGATACATCAGCAGTGATGATAACCATCAATTTGGAAAAATATAACATTGGCATTGTTCTTAAAATAACCATACAGTGATAACTTCAGTTCATAATAGTAGTCCTTCACATTGGCCTGCACACATCACAGCGCAAAGAAGAGTCTAAAAAATAAATAGCTGCTTGTGAGCTCGCTTTAGCCACTCTCTGAGAGATAATTAGACACTTGGAAATACAGACTTTCAAAGATTTACTGTGAATCCAAACACAAGATTAGAGCCTGTGTCTCTTTAAGACAATAAATTAAATATGTACACTTTCAAATTGTTTGATTGTTTTCCCTCAACTGTGCAACTTATGATCTGCAGGAAGTAGTTTCAACTTATCATAAACGCAGAGAGTAAAGCTTTGGAATCAGATGTGTCAAAAATAATCAAACAGAACTTCTTCAACATCAAACAAAAATAAGGATTTGAGAAAAAATAAAACTCAGAGAAGAAAAAAAAAGTTGTCTCAAAAGTAAAACTTGTAATTTGCAAACAAATTATTTCAGCAATTGTGTAAACTACTGGTCTTTTACTTTCTGTCATATATACTTCTGTTTACAGGATCCTTTGTTTCTTTCTCACTGCTCAGACTTTTGCTCTCACCATCAGTTTTGCAGTTATGCTGCCAGCTGTCTCATTTGCACTCCCTGAGTTTTTGTTTGCCATTCTGACACAAACCGCTCACGTGAGCGGGACTTTTCAGGGGTGCGGCGCCATTGGCTAGTGAGCTTTTTAGCAACAGCCCAGAACTTAGATGGAACTTGCTCAGTGCAGCACACAGGAAAAAACAAGGCGGACAACCTGATCAACAGCACTAGGCATAACAAAGCTTAGCTTCTCTTCTAACCTGACCCAACAAAACATCTAGCACAGCACAGACAACATATGTACATGTTGCTACTTACACTTTATTAATCTAGGTACTTTGTGCCCAGTGCTGCCGATCAGGGTGTCCGCCTTGTTTTTTCGCACATGCTGCACTGAGCAAGCTCCGGCCACTGGGCTGTCACTCAAAACCTCACAAGCCAATGGCGCCGCACCCCCATGAGTGGTTTGTGTCAGAATCACAAACAAATCTGGTCAGCGAGAAAGAAACAGAGGGAACTGAAAAAAATATATATTAACAAAACAGTTAAAGACCAATAGTTGACACAATTGTAAAAATAATTTGTTTGCAAGTAATAAGTTTTACTTTTCAGATAACACATTTCATTATCGCTCAAATTTCTATTTTTGTTTGATATTGAGGAAGTTTTGTTTGATTATTTTGATGCAACCTGCTGTCTGTGTCAGAATTGCAAACAAAAACTCAGGGAGTGCAAATGAGACAGCTGGCAGCATAACTGCAAAACTGACAGTGAGAGCAAAAGTTTGAGCAGTGAGAAAGAAACAGAGGATACTGTAAACTAAAGTATATATGACAAAAAGTAAAAAAACAGTAGTTTACACAATTGCTGAAATAATTTGTTTGCAAGTTACAAGTTTTACTTTTGAGACAACTTTTTTTTTCTTCTCTGAGTTTTATTCTTCTTCAAATCCTTATTTTTGTTTGATGTTGAAGTTTTGTTTGATTATTTTTGATACAAATCCGATTCCATATAAAGCAACCTTAGCATAAGATAGAAAAAGACGACCCGAAATTATTTCTGAGGTTGTATCTCAAAAAAAAAACAAAAAAAAAAAACAGTGGATACAGCATCTAGTTAGGTTAGCCATAAGTTGTCTCAGTTAAGTTGGTAGTAAAATACTTTGTTGCAGAGTCTCCCACCAACAAGGGATTTACTAAATTTATAATCCAAACCAATGATTGTGATGAATATGGTGTAAGATACAAAAATTTGTAACATGGTGGATACAACATCTGAGTTTTCAAGAACAGCCACAGGGATTTAAGGTAAACTGCAGTACAAGAGTGGGAAGCCTTTCAAGCTGTAGAAGGCTTGCTCTGCTTTATAGCATTTATAGCAAATCCTGTCTAAAATGCTGCTAAAAAGAGGAAGCCGTATTAAAAATACAACAGTGGGATCTTGGTCTACAGATTAGGTTGTGTTTTCTAAGACCATAATATGAAAAGACTGACTTTTGTCTATGGATGTCTAACCATTTAGAATGGTTTCTCTTTGATTGATAAATAAGATGCAGTGAATTTTGGTTAGGTAACCCAAGGAAAAAAAGTCACAAGTATGATTTCAGGATAACTGACAGGGGCTTTTTATATCTTCTTTTCAACATAGAGAGCCATGAATTGACTAGGGCACAGGGGAAGATAGTGAGGGATGATATATGGGAATAGGCCACAGGTCAGGATTAAACTTACTGCCTGCATTGAGGGCTGTAACCTCTACACATGGGGTGCACAATTTAATCACTGATTTAAACCAGTGCCCACAAACAAGGTGTTACAGTGTCCAATAAACCCATCACCCACACTGTCTATTATTCTGCTGATTTTGTCAAGTTCTGACTAAACCCACCACCAGACATAGGGATGGATTTGACCTTGGGCCAGGACAGCTCAGCAGTCACTGCCCAGTCTCTGGGAGTGTATCTCAGGATGTGTCAGGACTGCATGTCTTACACATCCTGAGAGAAGTGTTTTTTTATTTTTTATTTTTATTTTTTCTCTTTGTTAACTGACTCATTTGGACCAACACTGTCAGCTGATAGGCCAGTAGCCAGTCCGTTTATCAGGGAGTCAAGCTGTTTTTGAAGCGAGCCTCCCCTCTTCATGCGGTGAGACTTGTCAGCTCTGCTCTGTGTTCACCCACTGCTCTGTGAAATGTGGCATGACAGGAACTGCAGAGGTTTAAAACCCCAGTTTGTGACCCTACTTACACAAGAAAGAAATATGGGTTTTGACTTCAGGCTTTGGTGCAAGAGTCAGCAGAAAAGAAAGGATGTTTGTGTAAGGATGCATTAGTAGACAATCTTGATTTTTTTTATCCAATTCAAGACTCAAGATTTTAATTGTCAATTTCTTCCATATGTGGGTACATACACAGGACTCAAAAAAGACGTTTCTCTCTAGTCCATTGTCCAAATACACACACACACACACACACACACACACACACACACACACACACACACGTATATATACATACATATATATATATATATATATATATATATACATATATACATATATATGTGTGTGTGTGTGTGAGTATACACGTGATTGTGCATGTACAAAATGTACAGTAGAGAAGAGTATAATACTGTAAGAGAAGGGTATATGTGTGTCCGCGTCTACCCTTGATTTACCAAAAAAATAAATGTATACAGTACATATGTACTCATGACCTTAAGTACAGATGGTGGTT
>OY660870.1:5232500-5390000 GCA_962446985.1 Xyrichtys novacula | reverse complement strand
GAAGAAAAGGTCAAGTGTGTCTAATTAGCTCTGTGAGGTTGATGTGACTCTTAACTCAGCAGCATGACTCCATGGCGCTAATTGCCACTGGCAAATAAAGAGATGCCATATTGACAAGTGGAGAGTTGAGGAGACATGCTGCTATTGGCAACACAGTTGCCCGTCCTCCCCCAGACCTCTCTACCTTTACCAATTATTGACTGAGAATAATCTTCATCCCTGCATCCTCCTGCTTATACATCATTACCAGCAGGGATCAATCACTGATTATTAAATGAAATGTCCATTAAGGCTGAGGGGTATTTCCATACCGGGCGGCGGGCCAGGCGGCAGTGATGCTGGAGGCAGCAGTGGCAGCAGCAGCATACAGACTGCAGCTGAGGCTAAATCAGGCCACACTGGTGATTCGTATGCAGCCACCAACTGAGAAGTTTTATTTTTCTTTTTTAAAGACAGAAATCATTTGAAGTATCCTTGACCTGACAGACACTAGCATGTGGTCTGGGGTAACACAGGGGCACACACACACACACACACACACACACACACACACACACACACACACACACACACACACACACACACACACACACACACACACACAGAGGCAAGAAATGTCTTACCCCATGCATATACATTCTGTCACACACACTTGTACACACAGTGACACACAATCACATTTTACCATTTTACTCCCCCCCCACACACACACACACTTAATATGACTCACTCATTTCTGTCGCTCAGCATCACTCGCTCATTCTGTCCTCTAATCCAATAATGCCATGAGAAACACCTAATGTGTATTTCCCCTTGTTTAGAGGAAAAACACAAGCTTTTTTCAGTTGGATTATTCTATGTCAAGCAGCCCTCGAATGAGATGCAAAAATGTCATATGTCTTCACCTCTTTGAAGCACCATCTTCCATGACTTAGGAAGCTTTACGAAATGTTACCATTGGTTTCCTTGCAGCTGTGGAAACATGGCAGAGCAAGATGATGGTCATTTAGAATGGCTCCCACTTCTACATTAAAAAAAGGCTGATCCTTCGTTGAGAAAAACAAAACAGTGCTTTTAATCAGGTGACTATTCATTAATGTCAGCATACCTATGAACATTATTCAATTTCCACCAAATCTATTGTTTCAAATTCCATTGAATCCTTCACATTACACTTTTAACAGCTAATTTCCTGATAATCCAACATTAGCACACCTGGAAACTGAGTGAACCATATAAATTGTGTTCATCTTCTCTGCTTGTCAATGTTATTTTAAAGTTATGAATGCACCATTAACATAATTAGCAAATATGCTGACTTGACTGAGTAACCCAAGTGTTCAGGTATTATCTGTGTTCAGTAATCTACATTTAACAGTTAAGTAAATATACAGTACCCCTTGACCCCTTGAACTTTTTCAAATTTTGTCACTCTACAACATAATTGTGAAGTGGAACAAAAATGATACATGGTTTTCAAAAATTTAAAACAAATAAAAATCTGAAAAGTGCGGTGTGCATTTGTATTCAGCCCCCCTGTGTCAATACTTTGTACAGCTATCTTTCACTGCAATTACAGCCGCAAGTCTTTTGGGGTATAACTCTACAAGCTTTGCACATCTAGAGATTGAAATTTTTCTTCTTTGCAAAATAGCTTGAACTCAGCCAGATTGGATGGAGAGCGTCACTGAACAGCAATTTTCAAGTCTTGCCACAGATGCTCAGTGGGGTTTAGGTCTGGACTTTGACTTGGCCATTCTAACACATGAATATTCTTTCATCTAAACCATTCCATTGTAGCTCTGGCTGTATGTTTAGGGTCATTGTCTTGCTGGAAGGTGAACCTCTTTGCCAGTCTCAAGTCTTTTGCAGCCTCCAACAGGTTTTCTTCCAGGATTGCCCTGTATTTAGCTCCATCCATCCTTCCATCAACTCTGACCAGCTTCCCTATCCCTGCTGAAGAAAAGCATCCCCACAGCATGAGGCTGCCACCACCATGTTTCACAGTGGGGATGGTGTGTTTAAGGTGACGAGCAGTGTTACTTTTCCACCACACATCACGCTTTGCATTCAGGCCAAAAAGTACAACTTTGTTCTCATCTGACCAGAGCACCTTCTTTCACATGTTTGCTGTTTCCCCTACATGGCTTTGGCAAACTGGATTTTTTATGTCTTTCTGTAAACAATGGCTTTTTTCTTGCCACTCTTCCATAAAGGCCAGATTTGTGGAGTACACGACTTATAGTTGTCCTGTGGACAGATTCTCCCACCTGAGCTGTGGATTTCTGCTGCTCCTCCAGAGTGACCATGGGCCTCTTAGCTGCCTCTCTCACCAGTGCTCTCCTTGCTCGGTCTGTCAGTTTAGGTGGACGACCATGTCTTGGTAGGTTAGCAGTTGTGATATACTTCTTCCATTTTTGGATGATGGATTGAACAGTACTCCTTGAGATGTTCAAAGCTTTGGATATATATTTTTTTATATCCTAACCCTGCTTTAAACTTCTCCACAACTTTTTCCCTGACCTGTCTGGTGAGTTCCTTGGTCTTCATGATGCTCTTTATTGACTAGTGTTCTCTAACAAAACACTGAGGCCTTCACAGAACAGTTGTATTTATGCTGATACTAAATTACACACAGGTGGACTCTATTAACTTATTAGGTGACTTCTGAAGGCAATTGATTGCACTGCATTTTATTTAGGGGTATCAGAGTACAGGGGGCTGAATACAAGTGCACACCACACTTTTCAGATTTTTATTTGTCTACATTTTTGAAAACCATGTAGCATTTTCGTTCCACTTCACAATTATGTGCTACTTTGTGTTGGTCTATGACAAAAATCTTGAAATACTTTCAAGTTTGTGGTTGTAGAATGACAAAATGTGAAGAAGTTCAAGGGGTATGAATACTTTTTCAAGGCACTGTAACTGAAAAACAGGAAACAGCACACCTTGCCAAAAATAAACCCTCAGTGTACTTTGTATTTGGCTCTCTGATTACCTCCAACTTGACAAAGCAGCATTTCATCCTGTGGTTAGTCGACTCCTCTTTTAAGCACAATTCAGTGAGCATGACTGTTTCAAAGTTGATGTTGGTTGGAAACAAGGCAAAATCAAGTGAAGACCTACTTAAAATCATTCTTTAACAAGATAATTTACAATTACAACATCAAAGCGTTGGCAGCACAGCCTTGTTTTGAAGTTTTCATAACTTGCTGATTTTAGCGTTTAGTATAGAAACAGCATTTACCCAAATTATTTTGCAGCTCTAGGTGCATGCTGTCTGTGTTAAGATATAATATCTGCATATTTAACATTTCCAGCAATCACAAGTGGAGTAACTCATGGGCTTTGTGTTGTTACTTAAGACTGTTCAGAAACATCATGAGTAGGTCCATTTTAAACAGAGAGAAGAACAGATAAAAGAAGAAAAAAGATGAATGTGTATCTACGGGCAATTAACCTGTGCACCTCTGACCACCCAGGTTGAAAGACTTTTGGATAGTCGATCAATACCTGATGGAAGTGTGGATAAGGTGAACCCAGTGGCTAACAGTAGAGAATGGCAGGTCTAGGGACTGGAGATTGTTGTGTCAAATCCAGCTTCACTGATTTAATTCTCACAGGTGTCTATGATGCACTATATAAGATTTATTTTAACAGCAAAATATAAAATGTTACATGACCAGTGCTACATACTGCGTCAGTGCAGATCAGTGCCATAGACTGTATATAAAATGGACACAGTCTGCCTCCTCGCCGGGTGAAGCCACTCCGAGAACAGCACCCTCTGTTGATGGGCTGCAGTATAGGTCATAAATCCCGCCTCCGCCAGCAAAGCTTATGGAGCTGTGGACAAACTTTAGAAATTTATTACACAGAACATAATTTTTTCTCCCCCCTGCTTGTGATGTTGACATGTTGTTACACTAAGACTGGTTTGTGCTCAAGTCCTCTTTTTTCTGTGAAGCTCCGTTTTTAAAAGTTATTAGGGGGTTCATGTTGGCTATGATTGACACCTGATACAGCCTTTGGGCGTTCAGGGATTGCGTAGCTCACCCGGGGGACACGCTGTTTGAGCCGAGCGTCATCACAGCGACTCTCTGCGACTGCGCGGCCGAATGCGCGCATTGCTACTGGGCAGCGCTGGTTTCAGGAAATGAAGAAAAATCCCGGAAATACCGAGAGCTTTTTGGCTTCAAATCCGTATACAGGCGGTAGGCGGAACCAAGTTGTCCATAGTATATACAGTCTATGCATAAACAAACAAGCCCTAATAACTATTGTTATTATTAAGATAAAATTTAACAAGTTTTGAAAACATTGGCTAACATTACTTGGCTCGGCTAAGGTACTTTTAATTCACCCATAGAAGTGTAATGTAATACAACCTCTGCATTGTGTGTAACTAACAACTAATGGTCAAGTTATATTCAGCAGTATCCTGATGTCACAACAGCGGCACAGAGGTAAATAGCTGCACTGACAGATAGCTTCAGCCAGGCTCGCAGGTGTTAAGGGTAGGTGCAGCAGCAGCAAACTTATCTGTAAAACTGAATGTTGATATGTTGAATGTTGATGACAACAGTTTGGTACATAAAAGAAATGTGTCGGTTCAAAGCTTTCAGCTGGGTCTAATCCAGGCAGGGACTTGACCATACCATCATTAGGGATGCAGTTTGGTAACATACAAATGTCATTTCCAAGAGCCAGGTTGACTACACACAGAAGCAATTACAAGGTATTACTCTTTAATCCTCATCATTTATTAAGCAGAATGATTCATCCTCTGTTTGTGAGCAGGTGACTATCTTAACTGAAGACTGATGGTGTTTACTCTCCCTCTTATATAACACCATTATTCATTACTAAGACTTGCAGAGACGCTGTAATGTATTCCTTTTGTGCTCAAAGTGGAATGCTTCAATTCACTCCACTGCAGAGTATTTTTGTGTAAGAAAGTGAAGAGCAGATTTAGGGGGTTCAGGGCTGGGATTGATGTCATCTAAAACATTGACTTTTAAACACAATTTCCTCACATTTCACATCCTCGTTGACCTGTGTCTTCCTTATCCCCTCACATTTCAGTTTCTCTTTTTTCTAGGTCTTTTCACCTCCCCACAGTTTCTCTCCTGAGTCTCAGTCTTTGGCTGATATGTGTTTTGTCTGTAATCTCTACAGCATACAGTTGATCAGATTCTCTGTCAAAAGGTTTCCGGGGTTGTATCTGATGATGGTAAGTTACCAGAAACTGTTAGAGACAGATATGTTTTCATGATTGTATGTGTCTACTAATCTTTGATTGTAGAAGCATTCAAGTTTTCTTCCGCCTCTTTGTTTTCATACACTGGGTTTTAAAGGAAACTGCAGGGTATGAGTACTGGCTTTCAGTTTTTTAGGGTAAATAAGGGTCTCCATTGTTATACTAAGTGAATCTATAGTCTATATAGTCTCCTGATCTTAAATCATTAAGGCAGATTTTTGATCTAAACTATCAGAAAGTTTTGAGGGTCAGAAAAGAGGAGCTTTCTCAAAGTGTCTCACAAATCAAAGGACAAATTCTGCCATTTGTATTTGAACTCCATATTGACTCATTCATGCTTACAAGGAAACCTTGTAAAGACAGTCATGTTTTGGTCTCAGAACACTTTGGCTCTGTGGTTAAAGCAAGCACCTAAGATACAGAGACCATTGTTCTCCTTGCAGTGGCTGCTGGTTGAACTCCTGACTGTAACCCTTTTCTGCATAGAATGCCCTACCCCCGAACTCCCATATTTCCCATCTCTCCTCAGCTGCCCAATCAACAAAGCCCCAACTAGATCTAGTGATTTTAACAACTGAACGATGATAAGACTGAACAACATACATAAAAGAACAACTTTTTCAAGGCACTCAAAGTATGTCATATGTTGTGTTGGTTCTTGCAATGCTTCAAACAAGATTCCATGTGTATTACCCAAGCAGCAACCTCCAGTCTTGAGACATGAAGCTGATGCAGAAGTGTTAAAAACTGCTGTTCTCCAATTGCCTGTCTGAGTCTGGCTGCAGAAGTACAGGAAACTACGAATACACTGAGTTATAACAGCCTTTTTAAGAGCTGAAATAAACATGTTTACAGACTGGTTTAAAAACAGGTTTTGGTCTGAGTAGCTCAAGACTCCCGCAGCACCCACTGTGCGGGAAGTGAATTTTTGGTAACGTATCTATTTTGAACTTTTGAAGGTTAAATAGGGGTGAATCAGAGGCACGGCTGACTTGACTGACAGGCAGGAACACTAAAGCTATTTGGAGGAGGTTAAAGGCCCTCCTTTTGGTAGGTTGACTCAAAGTTAGGTTGAGACAGCATTACCAATATACTGACTGACACATTAGGCTTCATTCAAAACTCTGCTTCAGAAACAAGTGGGTGACATTACAGACACTATATCCAGTTATTGAACAGTCTAAGCTTTTACCAAGATGCTGACTACATTTCCCAGAACCACCACCTTCAGTTGTAAAATCATGGTTCTTGCCATGGTGTGCATTTGTGTTAAAGCTTACAAACAGAACAGAGATCTTCCTTTTAATACCACTTGACTGTGTTCAGTACAACTTTTTGCAAGATGCAGAGTGATGAGTTAATGTACTGATTTGTAATCATGTCAAATTATAACCTGTAACATAACATCTCTGAACTCTGATTCATTACTAGTTAGCTTAGAGAAGGTGAACAGTCATACTAGTTAAGCATTGCCCATCATGGCCCTAGAATCATGATGTGTGCTCAGGTGTCCTCATAAATGTTTTAAATTCTTAAACATGCTCTTTTCCTAACTTTTTTTTAATCCCCAAAGAGAAGTGGAGCATTCATGTCCCACCATAAATATCAAATTCTGTTCATAGTCAATTTTCTCTTTTACCATACAAAGCCCTGGTTGTAGTGTTCCTCTGTCTTCAGCAATACTCATAGACTGTATATACTTTGAAAAACTTGGTTCCGCCTTCTGCCAGTATACAGATTTGAAGCAAAAAGGCTCTCTGTAATTCTGCGTTTTTTCTCTCCACGCATTTGGCTGGAGAGTCGCCGAGAGTCACTGTGATGATGCTCAGCTTAAACAGCGTATCCCCCAGGTGAGCTACGCAATCTTCATACGCACATAGGCTGTATCAAGTGTCAATCATAGAAAACATGAACCCCCTAATAACGTTAAAAAAAGCTGTACAGAAAAAAAAGAGAACTTGAACACAAACCAGTTTTATAGTAACTACATGTCAACATCACAAGCAGAGGGGTGAAAATGTATATTCTGTGTAATAAATTTCTAAAGTTTGTCCACAGCTCCATAAGGATGGCTGGAGGAGGCATGATTTATGACCTATACTGCAGCCTGTCACCAGAGGGTGCTGTTCTTGGAGTGGCTTCACCCAGCAGATGCTGTCCATTCTATATACAGTCTATGGCAATACTTGAACAGAAAATGTTTTTCTTTTTGCTAACACTGCCCTAGCAACAGCCATAAGAATAAGGCATTATGTTGAAGGAAAACTTTTTAGAGAAGAAAAACAAAATCTGTTGCTTGTTAACTTACTTCTCACTATCAAACTTCACCAGCAGGGTTCCTAAAATAGCCATTTCCAAGTGGGGCCAAGTGTGGCACTTAACGTGGCCACACAAGAGTGGCTTTTATTGTGAAAAAAAGGAAATAAAACAATCCAGTTGCCAAAAATCTTATTTTGCTATACCATTTCAAAATCAGTAACAAAATCTATTGCTTGAGTGGTGAAAGAGAAAACACAGAAGGCAGTCACAAAAAAGGCAGTCCCCCTTGTCTGTGCCTTCTGACTTTCATGCACAAATGCTTGTATGTCCTTTATACATTTGAGTCAATATGAAAGCGCAGCTGAGGTCTTTGACACTTGGATACAAACAGATCATTTACAATATGCAGAGGGAAAGTCAGTCAATCTCTAAATGAAGGAATAAAGCTTTTAAAGAGATGATGATGGCTCTCCAAGAATGGTCAAATCTACTGGTATGCATGTAAAGTCTCAATCATTGGAGTAGTTTAATTCCATAAAACATGATAACAGGCTTTAACTAGAGCAGGTTTCTCTCAGACCTCAGCTCATAACATTGTGTGTTAGCAGCTGTGTGGTTGTGTGAATGTCAAAGACTCTGTGTGCCTTTGGGAACATGTCAAGAATGCTTGTATTTGCAAATGTGGTTATGTATATACCCATGTGTGTGCGCATGTGTGAATCCAACTCCATTTCAATCAGCTTCAGCTTGATCTCACCTCCCATGGGAGATCTCAAGTTGACGTGAAAAGGGAGGGGAGTGCCGGAGAGACTGCGGCCCAGAAGAGGGCCCCCTTGCTGGGGAGAGGCACGTTCAAAGGCCTCGTTTGGCCCCACCGGGACCAGCAAACACAGCTCATTTGCCACTGCAATTCTATTTTCACACCATTTCAATTTCAAAGAGCCGTCTAGCTGCATTAGCATTTGGCTCGGATAAAAGAAGAGTTAGTGAAGGGGTGGAGGGTAAGAATGAGAAAGGATAAAAGCAAGGAGTATTGAGCATGTGCTTTATGTTCTAATACAGTTATGGATATGTTTATATACATATATAAATGACAGAAGCTTATCCTCATGTCACAGATACTCCTCCTGTAGTGTGTGATCTTGTCTTGGTTGTTTAGATCAGTCCCTTTCTAGTAAATTAAACCAGGGGTGTTAAGTTATGGAAAAAAGACTATACCTGTTGGTAAGAATGGTGAAAGACAAAGCCTGATTTGTACTTCAGATGCACAGCATTCCCTGTAGCCTCCCATGGCTCTGTACCTACACAGAAACCTACTTAACCTATCCTCACAAATGTAACTATTTATCCAAACAATGCAGACTCCAAGTCCTGTGATTGGTGGACATTTCTGGTATTGACATTGATTCAGTGATCAGGGGCCTCATGTATCAACGCTGGCGGCGCCAGAAAACCTTGCGTCCGCCAAGATCGGCGCACACATCCAGATTTATCATCGCGAAACGAGCGCCGGTTCCAGCGCTAATCAACGCAAAGTGAGGAGGTGGTGTAGAAGTTGGCGTTGAGCCGATACTTGCGTTGACGGCACTTTGGCAACGCTGTGTGGCGGTGTTTGGTGACTCACTATGTGACAAGCGTGCACCACATCCCCGTGGCCGAGCAGCACGTCGCCCCACATGACGAACCAGCAGCAGACGGAGGGATGCGAGCTGATCCCTGCCGGGCCGCCGTCCTCGCGCGGGAGAATCTCATCGCCACAGTGTGAATGGGTCAGAAGTGAATACACAGTTCAATGAGCCAAATTAATTTATTTTATTTTATGGTGGACGCGCCACCGCTTGTCGGCGCGCTGGTGCTGATGCTGGTGCTGATGCTGGTGCTGGTGCTGGGGCCGGGGTGGCCCGAATGCCGCTGGTCCTGGCCGACGACTCTGAGCCGGCGGACGGGCTGCCACGGGCCGGGGTTCCGCAAGCCAGCGACACGGCCGACACATTGATTTCTGTGACACAATAAAAATATTGGTTCATTTCAATTCCTGCTTCTGTGTATCTGTTGCGTTTACATCTCTCTCTACGGTATCATAGGTAATGTAATCCAGTATTTAGAGGTCAGTTATGCACATTTCAGTTGTTTATTGCATAAAAAGTTATCGAAAAATGAAGTTAAGGGCGAAGTATAAATCACGTCTAAAAATAGACTGAATCCTGACGTTGAAATGAAGTATAAACTTCGACTAGACGTCTAATATATGTCTTTTGCTCAGTGGGATGGCAAAGCATGTGGACATTTGTGTGACACGCCACTTACCCTATAATAATAATCGCCACCACCCGCTGCTCAAACGGCGTGAGGGTCTCCTCCCCCGGACCCCCACCTGTCTGGCCAGTACTCTTCCGGAGAGCAGCTGTACGCCGCTTGACCTCCACCTTGAGGTCCGACCACTTTTTTTTTTTATCTCCGCGGGGGTGCGCGTCTCGGAACCCACCGCGTTCACCCTCTCGCAAACTTTCTCCCACTCCAAGCATTTTCGTTTTGCACTGACGCCAGTGGACAGGCTGCCAAACAAAACACGCTGTCGCTCCTCCACCTCCAGCACCTCCACCTCGCACGCCGTAAATTTAGTTTTTCTTGTCATTTTGTCTGCGTGCGAGGACAGGGAGACCCTATTTAAATAAATCTGCATATTTATAGGAGGGCGTAACGGGGGCGGGCCCGGTCACTCCGACTTCTGCGCTCAATTCCAAGCTGATTGGGATTTGAGTCCCACGCAAGTGTTGATACATGAGGCCCCAGATGTTTAAACTCCCTGTGTCTCCTTTCTTTTCCTGTTTGCAATAACTGCAGCCTGATCCACTGTAGCTCAACATTTATTATTCCCTACCCGTTAAAGCACACCCGAATTCAGACTTCATGTTTTTTTTGTACGCAAGTGAGCAGAGAATACAGCTGGACCAGAAACTGACTTGAATAGAAATGACACTGCCAACTAGTGTTTCAGTGGATTATTGCAGAGCAATGCACAAGTGTATTGCAAATACTAGTGTCAGCTACTATGATGAAGCTGCAAAGTGGAGTCAGTGAAGAAGTAAATACTAGGCTTAGTCACTCTGGCAAGGGCCAAACTGTGATGATCGGGTGATCGGTCAATGCCGACAAAAACTGACCTAAGGGAAGAGAACTGGTAAACTGGCTACAGGGTCACGGCCACTCAGCTCAGTAATGTGCGTGGTGAGCAAAGGCTGGCTTATGTGATCTTATCCAACAGTGGAGCTTCTGGAACTCATAATCCTAAAAGGGTATTTAGGTTTAGATGTAAAGGTGCTAGAACACACAGTTGCTTTACAGTGTGTTGTGCATGCGTCTGTAACCACTCGGATCTCCATACTTGACTCCTGGCCACCGTTTAAAGCTCCAACTTGTCAGCATCAAAACTGGACCAGTGGACTAGCCATGGTCCACTTGATTAAGTGTCCACAGTATGGAGGCACAACATAGAGGACTCCGGGGATCTGCTGCTAGTGCCAGGTATCACATAAACTTTCAGAGGTGTAGTGAGGTCTGTAGCTTGTCAGGTCAGGGCTGGTATAGCCTTGACCCAATGAGAAGAAGCCTGCACAGATAGTCATAAAGTTCTGACTGCTCAGAATACAGGTGTGACTGTGTTTGATATATTGAAACTGAAAAAAAACATTAGTCAGTTAAACAATCAAAAGAGCTCACTTGTAGATGAAAACATGTTCTTTGTTGCCTTAAAACTCCAGAATGTCTAAAGGTTTTGTTATTATTATTATTATTTATTTTTTTCATTTTTTTTTTTTCATTACTAATATTTATTTTGACAGCTACTCAAACTTGATGTCTTGGGAAACAGCTTTACTTTTAAATAGCCCACCAAATGATCAAATATATTTTACGGCTGTTTTAATTGTGATTATTGGCTCTACACTTATATTTTCAGAAGTCAAGTTAACAAGTGACAAACTATGTTTAATCTATTTTGTTATTATTCTCATTATGCATCTTTTCAAAAACACAGTGAACTCATAAAATGTTTCCCTTAGAGTAAAATAGGGGGATATTTATAAAGTGAGATCAAGTGGAAAATGAGTTTGAAAGGAAAAGATTACATAGCATCTTTCAGTGTGATGCAATCAGACTGTCAGTGACATTGAATATGTCCACTACTCAACATGATCTGCCCACAGCCCTGTGTTCCCTCTTCCTAAAGTTCTTATGCATCTATGTTTCTTTCCTCTCCATGTCTCTGCCTTCCCATCTTCCCTCGTCTCTCCTTCACGGCACCAGAGAAGCAGATGCCTTTGATGCCATGCTACAAATCACACACTTAGCTTTACATCAATATTTCATCAATCCATCCCCCGCTCGGCTCTTTCTAGCTCTGTAAATCAGCACTGGCTGTTGGGGGTGGGTGGAAGAGGGGTGCAATGAGGACTTTGGAAGTCATTTGCCTTGCATTGGTAAGGTATACCAGAGCAGGCTGAGGTCAAACAACTGGGGTAGGAGGGTCAGAGCAGCACACTGGGTTTACAGTGAAGATGCAAAGAAATAAATCAAGTTTGTAGTCTCAAATAGTGAGCTCGCAGCTTGAAGAAAAAAGAGAATACACAGCAAATTTTTATTACAGCCTTTCAGGGGCGAAGCAAAACATGTTTTACTGAGATGTCAAACTAGGGCACTGACTTTCACAGGGGGGTGGTGTGAAGTATACACAAATGTAACATAGTTTTTCACTCTTTCTGTGCAGTCATTAACACCTTAAATACTTCAATCTAAGTTTCATACAGATGTTTTACCCCTATACAACTTTAAAAGAGTAACAAATATCAACGTAATATATAAGTGCAAAAGTAAAATACACACACATACAGCTTTCCAAGAGAACTGAAAACCCTGAACACTTCAAGAACACAAATAAACTGAAGATAAACTAATGTTATATGAATCAATAGCTTGGTGTCTCATTGGTCTGTCCTATAGAGCTCCATTGATGTCTATAAATGATCACCATTGGGTGATATCTTCCATCATTAAAATGAACTTGTACTGTGCTGTGGTCGCTCAGACATGTGATGTTATGACAACCACAGTATCAAATGTGTTTTACCTCACATCTCATTCAACAGTCATCATCCAGGTTCTTTCAACTTTTCAAAGCCAGTGTGTATAATTTAATGGGAAGTAAAGGTTAGAAATAGAATGTAATTTTTGTTTTTTATCAATTTTATTATCACTTCATTTTTGCCTAAATAGAATCTGACTTTTGAATATCTTTTATTTCCATTGTTGTTGAAATGTGCTTTACTGATAAGTTTTTCTTGTCTTACCATTTGTCTCCAGTCCTTGGACAGCGTTTTTCATTCAGCACTGAGATTTGTCAGTGGTTGCAGTCGTTTCACCCACCATTATAATTTGTATATAAGTTTTAACTTGTCTTCTGAGTGTTAGCAGAAATGCACATTGGCTTACCTTAATTTATAAGTCTCTTTTAGGCTTGATTCCCCCTTATTCGTGTGCTCTATTGCAGACAACAAGCAGTTGCTATACCTTGCAATCTTGCACTACACTTGTTTTATCTATTCCCTGGGTAAGGACCCAAGTCAATTCTACTGTATTATAGCTCCCGCGCTTATCATCGAAACACTGTTGCATCTCCAAAATTGTATGTTTTAATCTGTGCTGTCACTTCTATGTAACTGTCCTTATGACATGCGCTGCTGACCTCTTGGCCTCCACTGTAGCACAGAACAGACAAACTAGTGACAGACCAGATCATGTAAGTAATGAGTGACCGCACTTAATGCAATGGTTGGATGACTATGAAGTAGTAGAGGATGGTTGTTATGTACCAAAGATTATGTAAGGGTAGACCTGTTTTATGGCAAGCACCGGACAAATGGAGGATCGTACTTCTCGTGCATAATAAGAGCATCGTCCCAAATAACGGGAGGGATGAGCGGGGGAGTGTAATAGAATGTGATGAAATATTTGTACCTTTAATGTATGCTTTCCTAAGAATCACAGTACCCTGATGGCTGAGTCTATTATTTTACCACTTAGCTTATTTAGTTCCCCCCCCCCCCCCACCACCACTAAATAAATGACATTTTAATTTTGCTACCTTATTTTAAAGTCTTCTAAAATGATAAGGGTGTTGTCAACAAGGTTAAGAAATCTTGAAGCGTTTAGATATGGTCTGAATGTCTTTGAAAGTTTGTGACAGAAACAATGAACCAATGCCATTTAGACTGAGTAGGTAACAGAGAAAAACAAGGAAAAAGTCATATCTATGGATGATTCATATCAGACCAGCCAAGGAAGTTCAAGACTCAGACTTACTCGTATTGAATAAGTGTAAGAATAACTTTATTTTATCAAAAGGAAAATTCAATTGTCTGTAGTCTCAGTTGTCATGTGTCTAAAAGTCATCTCCAAATTACAGAAGAGTTGTAAAGTCTGATGACTGTTGGTACAAAACATCTTCTGAATCTGTCTGTCCTGCAGCGAAGAGAAAGGGGCCGTCCACCACCATTGGCCCTTTGGTCCATCAAGCATTATGAAGTGGGTGATCCATGTTCTAAAGAATAGACTAATAATAGTTAACTAACTAATAATTGTCAGAAATATTTTGTTGATTGTCATCAGGCTTGAGAACCACAGAGGATTGTGATCTGTCCATCCATTACATTTTACTGGATATGACAGGCAAAATAGAAATATCAATATCCCAGTCAACATTTGTTCAGTAGAGCAGAGGGAAGGTTTGGGGAACCTATACGTCCCTAAAAATACAGCTCACAGGAATTTTAGAGAAATACAAAGCTGATCATTACAAGGATTGGACGTAATAAATATAAAGGCGTGGGATGCAAAAACCATATTTTTCAATATACTGAAAAGGAAGGTCTGAATTAATACCAGTGAAACAGCATTTCAAGGGAGGCACATATCTGTTATCTTTTAACCTGTAACCTTGCAACAAATAAATCCCAATTAATAATATGTTTCTTTAAAAAGTAGGGTAAAAATACCAAACAAGATTCTGAGGGATTTACCTTGGCCCAAGAATCCCTGTTAGAGGCTAAAATCTCAACTTATTTCCTGTCAGCAGAAGCCGGAGACATTACCAAAGCAAAGCAGGAAACACCCTGGAGGAACATTTTACATCCTTTTCCTCCTCACTTGCTCTCTTTATTTTTAAAACAAGTGGGGTTGGGAGCGAGGATGGAAGGGGAATAATGAGGCAGACAGAAACGGAGACGAGATAGCTTGAGAGGAGATAAAGTCAGACATGGGAAGCTATTTTTCTTGTTACGACAAAGAGACAAGTTGCAAAAAGTGCCAACAAAACTAGGTGCTGTTTTAAGTTTGGCTTCTTTTATTATCTTCACCGTCACAGTTTGGGGGATTGAATGTTGACTTTCTTTCTATGCTGTGTTGGTTGTTTAGTGAAGCGGCTGCTCTTCATTTTGTCTTTGATATTTCTGTTACTGCAGGAGACAGGCAGCTAGAATAAAATGCATTCCTCTACAGGTCTGCAAAGCCGGTTTAAAAATACACATGACATCAGTGTGTATCTAAGAAGAAAGAGTTCTCTTATTTCATGATACCTGACTGCTGTGGCTTCATTAAAAGCTTTACTCCAGGGATTAAGACACTCACAGTGCTAATTATGCAAACCCATGATGAGATATATGTCATAAAACCCAAATGATATGCGATAAATGAATATGTAATTATTTCAGCATTTTAGGTCCTATACAGCAGATGGTACAATCAATGCACATATGATCACAAGAACCAGGAAAACTATTCCAGATCCATCTCAGGGCATGGAATAACTTTTATTTTGAGTTTCAAACAATATTATGAAGATAAGTACATCATTTTGCTAATCAGTTTTCTTACTGATCATCCTGCAGTGTTGGTCAAAACCCAACAAGGAGAGTCAGAGCTGTCGCAGGGGGGTTACAAGGCCCTACGCATATTTGAAATGTGAGGCACTGCTTATGCACACAGTTGCGCAATTACACATGAATATCAGTTACACGGACATGACTCCTAGTTCTACTGCACGCATTATTCCACA
Organism: Xyrichtys novacula; assembly: GCA_962446985.1. Taxonomy (NCBI): domain Eukaryota; kingdom Metazoa; phylum Chordata; class Actinopteri; order Labriformes; family Labridae; genus Xyrichtys; species Xyrichtys novacula. Next base: position 5,374,371 of record OY660870.1, on the reverse strand, counting down.
GCATTACTTTTTATCAAGTAGAATATTATCGTATAATCATACACATAATCCCAGCTATGACTTTTTGCTGGTTATTTCAAAAAAGAACAAAAATCAACTGTGCAAGAAATGTATGTAAAGTAAGCTCAGTCACCTTATTTTTGGCATCTTAACATTTTCAACAAGTAGGTTAGGCCACTTTTAATTCAGAATATAGGTTCATTTTCTATATACTATACTATACTGTACTATACTATACTATACTATACACAACTTATCTCTTGAAGTATCCTCAATGCCTCAAAGAGGTCCAGTGCAGTTATATGATGAGATTCCCTGCTCAGAACATCACTCAGTCTTTTAAGGTCAGTCTTCTATATTTCACGCAGTTTTGTCAGATCAAAAAGAAATCCAAACATGTTGCTGAACTGCTGCATTAGTTTAAAGCGGATATGAAGAGCAGTGAGAGCCTGGTCCACTATCACATTAACATAGTCCATTATATACACCTGCTCTGGGTCTGGAGCATAGACTGTATATAGAATGGACAGAGTCTGCCTCCTCGCTGGGTGAAGCCACTCCAAGAACAGCACCCTCTGTTGATGGGCTGCAGTATAGGTCATAAATCCCGCCTCCGCCCGCAAAGCTTATGGAGCTGTGGACAAACTTTAGAAATTCATTACACAGAACATGATTTTTTCTCCCCCTCTGCTTGTGATGTTGACATGTAGTTACTGTAAGACTGGTTTGTGCTCAAGTCCTCTTTTTTCTGTGAAGCTCCATTTTTAAAAGTTATTAGGGGGGTTCATGTTTGCTATGATTGACACCTGATACAGCCTATGGGCGTTCAGGGATAGCGTAGCTCTCCCGAGGATATGCTGTTTGAGCCGAGCGTCATCACAGGGACTCTCTGCGACTGCGCAGCCGAATGCGCGCATTGCTACTGCGCAGAGCTGGTTTCAGGAAATGAAGAAAAATCCCGGAAATACTGAGAGCTATTTGGCTTCAAATCCATATACAGGCGGTAGGCGGAACCAAGTTGTCCATAGTATATACAGTCTATGGTCTGGAGTATATTCATTTTCATTTTCATTGCATTTGTGTTTCACTCGCCATGTTGCTTTTCTTATAGGTTCAATCAGATGCAACCTCTGTTGCAGTAGCTTTTACGGACACAAATCTAGTATCTCTGTATTTATGCAGAAGGTAAATTAATCCATCTCGCTGCAATAAGGCCACACCAAGCTGCATGAGGCCCCCGTGTGAGCGCACAGTTCGCGATGGCTTTGATGACAGCTTGTAATTCTGAAATACAAGAGTGGCACCAGGGGACAACATGATTACCAGACAGCAAGGGATGTTCAAATGCACATGAAGCTAAGCAAAAGCAACATCAGCCAAACTGCAAAAAAACAGGCAGAAAATGAACCCAAACCACGTCAGACTGATGCTGCTGTTATTTGCTACATCTGATTAGACTGCCAGTGAAACTGTAAGTTACATGTTAATTTGATCCCAGTTATATAATATTATTACTTATTATGGATGTTTGTTGATTCTAGTAGAGGCTGTCATTCAAGTGTTTTTACTAGGGCTGTCAATCGATTAAAATATTTAATCGCGATTATTCGAATTGTGATCATAATTAATCATGATTAATCGCAAATTGATCGCATATTTTTGATCCATTCTAAATCGATCTTTTTTAAATTGTAATACTTTTATCAACATGAGAATGAACATGAGAACAGATCGTGGATTTTCGTGGTAATGGTGGTCCTACAAGGTAATTCATATGTCCAGTCATTGGATGTGATCCGTATGATTTCACGCAGACCAACGTCCTGCACAATGCTAATCGGCCGACAAGCGGTAGCCACCCATTTAGCGATTTCTGTTTCAAGTTTGCGTTTATTAGAGCTCTCCATCTGTTTACCTTGCACATTCAGCGTTGTTTGCGGGGCTCTCTGCATCAGCTGTGTGCTTGGCCGACAAGTGATATTTGAGACTAGACGTACTCCGGTGACTAAATTCAGCTCGACAGGAAACACAAATGACTTTTGTCCTGTCAAGAGAGCCATCTGGCAAGGCTTTGTAGCTGAACTTTCTGTTCAAAATCATGTTCTTATCCATTATATCCTAGTTACTGCTCACGGGGATTTGTTTATGTCTGCTGCGGTATCAGTCAGTGCTCTACTTCCTGATCCGCGAAACTACGGAGTGCCCCGAGGCTCACATAGCCTGGACACCTCACCAACTGTTTCTCTACCCTTTTACAACGGCAAGAATATCCACGCAGTGTGTGTATAGTTTGATCAAGCCAGGCTAAGGCTTGCGTTAATCGTGCATCAAAAAAATTAGTGGCGATAAAAGTAACTTGAGTTAACGCGACAATAACGCGTTAACTTTGACAGCCTTAGTTTTTACACTTTATGCATCTCATTTATATCAACCATGCAAGGCTATAGAGGATTAAGCAAGGTAAATGATCATATTAATGTGAGATTTATGTCTGTATTTATTCTTAAGAATGGTAGAATTGACAGAGAAAAATATACCATAAAAACACAATAAGAGATCACATAAGTTACATCTTCAACTCATTATTAAATTAACTTTTTATTTTCCTTTTTTTTTTAATGAAGCATAAGAACATCATGTGTAATTTAATTAAATGTGGCATGATTACTTGTTCTGGGTATTTTAAAGTAACCTCGATGCTGTCAATGCAGAACACACTGCACATCTCAGACAAGTCCACAATCTCTCCCCACATCTAAATGACTGAGCCGCATGAGTGTACTGAGCAGCAAGTAACCATAGCAACTGTGAAACATTATACTTCATACTCATTCCCAACCTTTATTATTATTTTTTTTTTCTGCCTGTGATACCATAACACAAGGCAATATCTTTTCCTGATCACAGGATGCATAACTGAGATGGTAGCAGTTCAGAGGGAGGTTTCATTTCCAAAATGTTATGTTATGTTATGAGACTGATTACACCGAACTGCATTTTATAAAAGGCAAAAATCAAACACAAGTTTAAAATGAAATGAAAGCTCATAACCTTTTTAAAATGTCATGTTACTGTTATGATTTTTATTATTAAGACAAAAAATTAGGACCACAATAAGTAGCCATCAGTCATGAATTTGAATTTTGTTTTTGGAGTATAAAATTATAGCAGCAGGAGTAGTTTCCCATTTCACAAATCTGGGCAAGTAGTTGAGCTTGTCCGTGGACACATTCATCTGAAAGTGTGGGACCGAGCACACACTGTGAAAACTGAAGCAGAATCTCACTGGATGTTTGAGTCACAGGACAGACTGTGAAGTCAGGGCAAATTTTTGCAAGATCACATGAAATTTGCCTTGCAGTGCACAAGGGGGCGTGAAAGCTGATCACAGCCCAAACAGCTCCTCCTGACAAGTCAAAAGCAGAACCAGGAACAGATCTCCTGACTTCAGTTATTTTCCTCATTGCCTTGGCATTAACAAGACCACCTGTGCAATCCAATTCAATTCAATCCATCAGCTGTACCTACACTTGAACAAAACTTGCAAAATTTCAGCCACTGAAACCACGACAGAAGTATAAGTGTACTAGACAGTTATTGTTGTATTACCCGACTTCAGCTCAAGAGGTAGTTGAAGTTTCTAAAGGACATGACTGACAGTAAAAAAAACCTCCATCCTAGGTAACAGGTACAGTGTGAGCTCTCAAGTTTCACGAAGAGGTTGCAGTCTCTGAACCTCGACTGTGAGCTTCTTTCTACAGTGTGTTACACATGTTTCCGCGAATTTTGATTCTATGTTATCTCAGTGTTTTTTTCTTTTTTTTACATTATTAAGCACAACATTAGAAACAGGCAGTGTCTACATGCTGATTACCTGTTGTAATAGAACAGCATTGAGTGAAACATTAACAAACATCAGTTCTATAACCTGGCATCGTAACAAAATGCATTCCTAATTAAAACTGTCCAAAGATCACACACATGCGCACAAATAAGAAAAACAGCAAGAGGCGGGGTGAGCACACTGCTGTATATAAAGACAGGAGCGCTGCAGGTGCAGCAAACAGATGGGTCTTAAAGACTTGCTTTTAAGCACTTATTAATTTTCTTTTTTACTGATTAAACGTCTGTTTTTAAAGGTACTATATAAAGAATAACAAGAACTAAAATTATTATTATTATTATTACTATGACTATATGGCAAACAGTTGGAGGAAGAGAAATAATGCACATAGAAAGTAAGAAAAGTGAAGGGCAGAAATCACAGGAGAAAAACTGATGATACCAAAAAAGAAGAGGCAAAGAAAAAAAAAGTTTGTTATCTTTATCTCGGTAAAGATAATTCTCTGATACGTCAAGAGAACAATCAGCTTTCTGATACACTGCTTTTAGTAAGTGTTTGAGAAAATGGTTAAAATTTACCGAAAGCAAAGAATAATGGGGGGGTTGAATCATAATTATAGAACTGGACTAGTTTTAGAAAACTGTGTGCATATTTAGACTATTTCAAGGCAATCATCAAAAAATGTTTTTATATAAACATAGATTTGTTGAGAGGAAATTAATAGATGCCAGGAAAAATGCTTTAACTTTGCAGGAGGATACATGTTTTCCTTTATTTTTCCCTCTTGATGTTGTTCTGTTCACATAGACACCGCAGCCCCCCCCCACCCCCCTGTGACAAACATGTAACAGTCAGCATCTGCCACTGATGCATTCAGATGGAAAAACAAGAGAAACACTGCTAAAATGGTAAAGAGCCACTGTTTAATCGACTGCACAAACAGATTTAGAGAGAATTCAGGCAGAAGTTTTTTTTACAGACTGCTGAAGGATAAAAAGGAGAGAAACAATGAGAAACTACTCTTCCTAACATGGCTTTCACTTGCAGATGTAGGAAATAAAAATTGTACATGTTGATATAAATAAGTTAATACAAAACCGGTTTTCCTTGTTCTTGTGATTTTGATTCCAAAGAGAAACTCTGCATCTTTCTCAGTAGTTGAAAATATATGTTATATATATATGAAACCTCTTCCCTAGAAAAAGAGTCGAACAGGCAAAATATGCGGGGGAAAAAAATACACACAATACAATTTTTATTCCGGCAAAAGGGGGGAAAATGCTGCCTTCGTTTCAGCTCCCACCAATGGAGATCTTAACTCAAGTGATGTGTTCAAAGTCAACACTTTGTTCTGAAAAATCTGTCCCACACCCAATTAGCTGATGCTTAACTGCGAAGCACCTGTGAAATGGAATCTAAGTGTCTCCAATTCTGCTTATTATTCAGTCAGTAATTTTAGTGTGCAGCCATAATTCCTCTGTGTAATTATAGGTGCACTGGCTGAATGACAAATCTTGCTCATCTATCTTCAGACACGCACCAAAGACTTGGCAGCTCAGCACTGTCTCCTCAACAATCTACCGACAGGAGAAAGTGTGTCGAGGAATCAGACTCATGCAAGTCAAAGCTGCCGTGCAGAGATTTGTGACTGACATTAAGTATCTTTACATTTATCCACTGCCATGCCAAGTATTCCTTTTTTTCCCCACAAGAAATTAATGCGTATCTCAGAGGAGACAGTTACAGACCATCATGGGACGCTAATCCCCTTTAGAAACCATCTAATGACTTTATCTTGGGTAGGCAAGAGGCTCCATGCACAGGGTGTTATAGTGACCCCCCCTCACAATATGATTTCAATATCTGTCATAAAATGATCTAACTTATCAACAAGCTCTGAGTGACGAGTTATTGTGGTCCACCTGTTTCAGAAATGACCACCTTAACCTAATCTGGTGGTAAATTCCGTAAGATTGTAATACATGTCGGAGTTAATGACGCCCGGTGCCGCCAGTCGGAAATCACTAAATTGAATGTGGAATCAGTGTGTGAATACACCTAAACCATGTCAGACTCCGTAGTTGTCTCTGGTCCCCTGCCCGATCAGACAACTGATGATATGTGTATCTCCTTATTCATCCGCTGGCTGTTGAGGTGGTCTCTGCAAAACGACGTGGGGCTCATTGATAATTGGAAGTTGTTTTGGGGCAATCCTGGTCTGATTAGTTGGGACAGCATTCATCCCACTCAATATAGAAGCGGCACGTTCGCCCAGAAATCTGGCCGATTTTATAAGTCCTAACCACTGACAATTCAGGGCGGAGATCAGGGAGCAGAGCTGCAGTCTTACATGCTCTTCTGCGCCTCCTTCAGAGCAGCTTCCCAGCCACTATCACTCTCATATAGAGACTAGGGAGCAGACGTGCAGTCCTACACGCTCCTCTGCACTCCCTTTAGAGCAGCTTCCTAGCTACAATTATTTTAATATAGAGAACAGGGAGCAGAACCGCAGTCCTACACACTCCTCTGTACTCCCTTTAGAGCAGCATCCTAGCTACAATCACATTATTATAGAGACCAGGGAGCAGAGCCGCAGTCCTACATGCTCCTTTGCACCTCCTTCAGAGCAGCTTCCTAGCTACAATCAGTTTGATATAGAGACCAGGGAGCAGACCCGCAGTCCTACGCGCTCCTCTGCACTTTTGTTGGAGAAGCCTCCTAGCTACTATCACTTTAACATAGAGACTGTGTCCGTCTCTTGTCCTCGGCTCTTTAATTTTAACCAATTGATTAACAAAGGAGTAAATAACAAGAACCTTACTAGAATTAAAACTGCGTCAGGATGAATATGTCAGTTTAAATGAATCCACTCCTTCTAGCCACCTAAGCTTTCACACTCCTCGGGGCTCTGACCGAGGTGGTGGAGTTGCAGTTATTTATAATTCCAGTCCCTGAATTAACCCTAGACCAAAACTGGATTATAACTCCTTTGAAAATCTTGTTTTCAGTCTTCTGCATCTGGCCTCAAAGACCATGAGACCACTAGTATTTGCTATAGTTTATCGCCCCTCCCAGCCCATACTCAGTTTTTTGTCAGAATTCTCACAGTTTTTATCTGATCTAGTCCTTAGTGCAGACAAAGGGCTCTATTTTCGTGCTTCGCCAGCGACGTGGCGCAGGCGCGGCGTAAGTCAGGTCCACTGCGCCGACAAGGCGTTCTCAAACACATTTTGGTATTTTGGTGAGTGGTGCAGCCAGGCTTAAGTATCCCCCCTCCCTAACTCAGCTCCTCCCAGCGGCATAAGTCGTAGCGAGGGAGGAGAGAGGGCGTGGAGTGGGTTTAACACAGCCGAGACCTGTATTGACCAACATCAGCTCCTCTCCTCACCTTTAAATCTGCCACCAGCGAGGCATATTACTATTTTCGTGAAGTAGTCAAAGAGATCAAGAGATGTCTGAAGACAGCAATGCCACACGATTGCGACAGAAGGCAGCCCCTCACCAAGTGTTGCTGTAAGCACTGCAGAGGGCGTCCTTCACAATGTCTCATATAAGCACAGAGGGATTTGGTGTGTGAAATGCTGGACCCACTGGTAAGACAAACACCCTTGTCCATAAATAAAGACACTCACATAAAGTTGCATATATTTAAACCTCACGTGACAAAGCTGGGTTGTGCGCACAGATCTCAACATAAATTCCAATAATGGAATTAGGTTTGAATCGGTGAGCTTTTAGCGCACTTTATACACCGACGGCGGGCACCACATTCTCTCGACACCTTCCCCTGCCACGCCACCACCCCCAGCTTGGCGGACCTCGGTGCGCCTCAGTCCACGAAAATACCAAACTGGCTGTACACCGAGCTCCGCCAGATGAAAATACCACTGTGCGGGGTTCGCCCCGTCCCCGGCGGACACGAAAATAGAGCCCAAAGTCAGTGTTGTTGGTGACTTTAATATTCATGTGGAAAATGATAGCCTAAGCATTGCTTTTTTGTCCTTGTTAGACTCAATTGGGTTTACACAGTGTGTACATGGACCCAGGCACTGTTTTAACCACACCACTGATCTTGTCCTCACTGATGGCCTTGAAAGTGAAGCCTTGTCAGTCAACTCATTAAATCCTCTTTTACTGGATCACTTCCTCGTGATGTTTGAATTTGTGCTATCAGGCTATTCTCCTCATAACAAAACCGTGCTAACTAGAAGGTTGTTTGAAAATGCTGTGACTAAGTTCAAGGAGGCAATTCCGTCTGTTCTTAATTCTTTGCTTGAAAACAATTTCACTGATAGCTCATACTTGAACATTAGTCCCTTGCAACTTGATCAGTTCGTCGATGATACCTCAGGCATCCTGTGATTAATTCTTGACTCAGTTGCTCCTCTTCAACAGAAAACCGTTAAACATAAGAGGCTGGCTCTGTGGTTTAATGCTGAAACTCATGAGCTGAAACAGTTATTAAGAAGATGAAAAGGATTTGGCCCTCTTCCAAAACAGCTGAAGCTTGTTTTCTCTGGCAGGACTGTCTTGACAAATATAAGAAGGCCTTGCGATGTGCTTTGGCAACTTACTACTCGTCCCTTATTGAAGAAAATGAGAATAACCCCAGGTATTGCTTCAGCACTGTAGCCAGGCTGACGGACTGTCCGAGCACTATTGAGCTCCTTCTTCTCTCTGATTCCTCTGGACTGTTGCTGTTACTGTTACTGCAGACATGAACATCAGCCCCACTGTCATTATTGACATTAATAATACAAAATAGAACTGACTACGATTAAGCCTGCTAACTGTAATCACACTCAATTAATTTAACATTGTCCATAATCACTCATATCCTAAACCTGTAAACTGAACTTCTTTTTGTTTCACCATTACATGAGCTGTTGTTGTTGTTGCTGTTGTTCCTGCTGCCTCCTGTCTCTCTCTCACCCTCGTTCCCTACTCTCTCTCCCTCCCCCTCCCTCTCCGTACTCATTCTCTCTCGCCTTTCCCCTATCTTGTTGTCTCTCTCCCTCCCCCTGTTCTCTCCCCTCTTCTCTCCACATTCCTCCCCAACCCAGCAGCGGCATGGTGGCTGTCTAGCATGAGGCTGGTCCTGCCCAAGGTTTCTGCCTGTTAAAAGGAAGTTTTTCCTTGCCACTGTAACTCATGTTAGTTGAGATGGGCCAAAACCCATCTTAGGTTGGTTCTTGATCATCAAACAATGAGCGTGGTCCAGACCTGCTCTTGTTCCTTGAAAAGCGTCTTGAGATGACGACTGTTGTGAATTGGCGCTATATAAATAAAATTTGATTGATTGATTTGATTGATTGATTCTCCTTCCCTCTATCTTGTTCTCTTTCTCTCACCCTGCCCTCTCCTGCTCCTCTCTCTCTCTTTCTCTCTCTCTCCTCGTCCCTCTAAGATGGGCCAAATCCCATCTTAGGTTGGGTCTTGATAATTCATCAAACAATGAGCGTGGTCTAGACCTGCTCTTTTTCTTTGGAAAGCGTCTTGGGATGAGGACTGTTGTGAATTGGCGCTATATATAAATAAAATTTGAATTTGAATTTAAATTTAAATTTGAATATGATCCAGTGTCTTCCTTCCTGCCTGATTAATGGCTTTTCTTGCAGTTTGGGTAGAAGAAGCTACAGCCCAGCCTGAAGCCCAATCAATGACCTCTGTTTGCATATCAGTCAATCGCGTCAGTAGCAAGGCCTGGCTAATTGATCTCCTCCTCTATTCAAACAGCTCTGCGGCTCAATGAGGGGCGCTACTTAGAGCAACTATCCCAAATCAATCACATAACACTTTAAAAACAAAATCAGCTTCAGGATTTGTTACAATTTTCTGAGCACAACAAGTAAATGTGAAACCTACAAGATGACTCCAACTGGTCAGTTTAACCTGGTTATGTTGCTTTAGCTGATTCCAGGGTCAATAGAAACTCTGCACACACACACACACACACACACACACACACACACACACACACACACACACACACACACACACACACACACACACACAAGTAAGTACTATAAGAAAGATTACACTTTATGTTATTACATTTTATAACTGGCATAGAATAAAATGTTCAGGGTCAGGGAAATAAAAGAGTATTTACCAGTCCAAAAATGTCATCAAAGACTGACCCCAGATTTTTTTCTGAATAATTCATCTAAATTTTCCTCATGGGCTTTCATAGGAGACAGTTATAAATAAAATCTTTGGACCTTTAGTTACAAGTCAAACTGGCACCTTCATGTGACTTCATACTGTTATCCACATACATATGACTTCTAAAAAGTGTGAGGATGATATCATATAACATTTCAGCAGCACCCAAAGAATAAATAATATGTCTAACTTAAACCATAAATCCAATTGAACCAAATTTGTAGTTCATGCATGTTTAACAAGGAAATAAGAGTTCTTTTTCAAAAACCCTAAGTTAAAAGAAGTCAAATACTGCCCATTTCTTCGAATCCATCATTATTTAAGCAAAGGTCACCATCCTGCAGTCACAGTGAGTCAAGTCAATAAGTCATACCCCCTCACCTGAGGTCTCTGACTAGTTTTTCTGACTTCCTTTGTCACCTCACCCCGTCACGGTATTGGCCAGTTACAAAACTGCTAAACCGTGGCATTACCTTTGGTCTGCTATTGAAAATAGATTTACAGCAGAACAAAAAAACCAAGTTAGCGCTGAGAGAACTGAGTGTAGTGACAGTGTAACCAACATCAGGTTCCAAGAGTGCCTGACTGTGCTTCTGTAAAACAGATTACCAGGTCTTCCACAAGTGATTAGTGATCAGTAAAAGTTCCCTAGCCAGCTTTCTTGACATGCCCTCACCTATGAATGTAATTTAATGTAAAAAATATTGATTGCATTATTGATTTACTAAGTATGACTGGCCTTGTAATGCCATAGCAAGTCCAACTGAAAATTGATCTGCATACTTTTGAAAAGTTAGGTCTGAAGAGACATCTTAGACCCATGGCTGGATGTACTTTTTCTCTCTCTCTTGAATAACTTATAATTTCATTTCCTGACAAATTACCATACAATGTCATGTCAAGTCATGTCAGCTTTATTTATTGAGCACTTTGAATACAAACAAAGTTTGAGCCAAAGTGCTTTACAGCAGAAAAATTTGGAACAGATTTTGATAAAAATCAAGAACATATAAAACACACTAAGTGATCAGATACAAATATAACAGAAAGTAATAGGAAGACAAAGTAGTAACAATGTCATAGAGTAAATATGTACATTTGACAAAGAATATTCAGTGTGTGAATCTGAATTATACGGTTCAACCAATAATCAGCACAGCCGGTAATATCGGACTATATTTAGCAATTTTACAAAAAATTCGCACAGGCCGTTTTTTCCACCGATAGCCGATAAAATACGTTTATTTTAGAACACGCTCGTTCGGCTCTTAAACAGCCACCTCTCTCTGCCTGAAGTCATTGTCACTACCTGATCCGTCCCGGAAACCCGATTTGTACTGTGTATGTGCGAAATGTATGTCACTTGCTCTACTCGCCATCCTTGCAACAGCTCAGCAATTTTGCTCCTCGTGGTTTGCGATAGCCTCGACACTTGTTTGACAGCTTCAGCATCAGCCAGCTCGTGACAGACAGGATGGATGCTTCAGTTTATCACCAGCCACACACTTTTCTTTTCTCCTGAATGGAGTGCTTCCCCCGACTGAAGAAGAGCGCCAGAAAGTCAAGAGAATGGCGCCCAGTTTTACGATCAGATTCCCACTTCAGCTAAATTGTAAAATTGCAATGTAGTTATAAAAGGCTTGAATGAATGTGAATATTTCAGTGTGGAAATGTTGCAAGTCCAAGTCGAGTCTCAAGTCTTTGCTCTCAAGTCCGAGGCAAGTCCAAGTCCTTTGCTCTCAAGTCTCGAGTCAAGTCCAAGTCAACACAGACAAGTCCCAAGTCAAGTCCAAGTCCTGAACTTTTTGTTTCGAGTTCCAACCAAGTCCTAGGAATTTTGCTTCAAGTCCCAACCAAGTCCTTACCATTTCTTCCAAGTCAAAAACAAGTCATATCAAAGCCACAAACCATTTGTTATATGTAAAGATTTACATAAATCATGAGCATTTTTCACTATTTGCATTTATTATTACAATACTAGCGAGTAATTTATGTTCAGTCCTCCCGGTGTTGTCATTATGAGGGAGGCTAGAGTTTGAGACAGTGTTGCCAAGTTTTGTGAAAGAAATAAGGAAACAGACCTCCAGAAACAAGCCAAAAAAAGCACTTTTTTTTGCGGGAAATAAGCAGACTTGGCAACACAACATGGTGTTATAAACGGCCGTAATTCCTGACTTTTAGTTGATGCGACACTTTTTAAACAGTTTGGGCTTGCGGTAAGGTATTAAGTGACTTGAAAAGACTTGACTTGACTTTTCAAGTCACTGGGCTCAAGTCAAGTCAAGTCTCAAGTCTTTAGCAATCAAGTCCCATGCGAGTCCAAGTCATTTCTTGATTTCATCAAGCAAGTCTTAAGCCATCAAAAACGGGACTCAAGTCCAAGTCGAGTCTCGGGTCGAGTTGTCAAGCCCCCACCTCTGGGAAATTGTATGCTGTATAGAACGCTGAAATTCATTGTCCATAATGTGTAGGCTTCTTGGTTAATACATTTAATTTATTAAATAAATGAAATAAATCCCTCCTTGATACTTTGAGAAGTTAAAGAACCATGAATTTGATCGGGTGCTGGCGCTCTCTGTGGCCTGGGAAGGGTGCACCATAGGTGGCCACACACCTTCAGACCATGCCCCCTTGATACTTTGAAAAGCCAGAGAACCATAATTTTGACTTTCTGGCCCAAAAGGTCTCACCGTGCTGGGCAGGAGCTCTAGCAAATGCCTCGGCATTAGCTCTGAAGCTTCCTGCTAGCTAGCCTATCACATTGCAAGCTTGTTTCTGAATCGATCGGTAGTTTAAATAAAGTTTTAAGGCGAAGTAAATTTGCACTTGTGCAGTACGGATCGGGTAGGTAGCGACTCACTGCCATAAAATACATTGAATGCCAAGAGAGGAAGTGGTGTACGTTTTGCACATGCGCGGTACAAATCTGGTTTGCAGGACGGATCGGGTAGCGTCAGTCATCACTCCAGGCTGTATAACAATGTCCAGCCTCCCCACTGATTGGCTACACAGACAGCCAATCAATACCCAAACTTCTAGGTGCAGCTGCACAGTGAGGGAGGGAGATAGGAGAGTGCTCCATGAAGCAGCGGTATGCTGCCGCTGATTGGATGTGAGACTCCTGTTCCTTTCACTTTATTGACACTGTAGAACTAAAACTTTCAATAAACAAAATAAAAGCCAACATCGGCTATCGTTATCATTACAGAAATTGCACTGCTGCACACTGTAGCTTTTATAGATAAAGAATATATAAAGTAATATAGATCACCTTAGCCTGCTTCTCAACAATGGTAGTCATTACCCAGAGGCAACCTGGGTAATGACTGTCAAAAATAAGGTCTTTTAACTTACACTTAACATAAAACCAAATGCCCACAGTTATAACAAACACCATGAAACATGGAGAAATAAGACAAAAGAAACAAACTAGCAGGTAACACCAATGAGAGAGGTGCTCCACGGTCTCTGTAAAGCTTACGGATCTAGCATAAGCTACTACTCGATTGTATTCTATGTTTTAAATAATACTTTTAAAATAAGGCGTTCAATGCCAAATATGCCAAAGAGGTAAAACTATCAAGCAACCAAAAGACCAGAGACACATTATTTATTTTTCCTGGTGCAACAAGGCTTCTTCACCTTTATCTGTCATCAAATTCCCACAGGATATACATTTGTGTGAGGGGCAGGAATAAAAAAAGGTTTAAGAACAAGAGCATGAAGTACACAATACAAAACAATAAAATAACTGACTCTGTTTCCCCTGCTGGCTCCGTTTCAAGGCAATTTACTGTTTGTCTTGCTTCTTTCTCAATATGTACTCTGAATGGTCCCTGAGCAAACAAACTGTGTTGGGAAAGATAAAAAGACATTTTGCATAGGAAAGCAAGAGTGAGAGGTTTGAGAGTAAGGGAAAGTGAAGGAGAGAATGATAAAGAAAAGTAGATGGGGAGAAAAACGACAGAGAGCAGAGTAGCGAGACAATCAAGGTGAGGCTCAGAAAAACAGCAAGGTGAGGACACAGAGTGAAGTGAAGGGGATTATGGGAAAGGCAGAGAGAGAGAAGAAGTGGTGTTACAGCAGGAGACAACAGCACTTCACTTAATGGAAAGCTTTGCTGAATGAGCCTGACTATTGCTTGTTTTAGTCCATGTTAAGAATCACTTTAGAGAAATTGGTGGCCTTCAACATGCAAGCCGCACATTCAGCTCCCCAAAAAGGTACTTTAATAGGCACCCAAATGGCAAAAAGAAACACTAATTAATTAGAAAAGATAGCACAACCATTTACGGCCAATTTCTCCATCTGTTTTCCTTTAATGTTACTACTTTCGCCTTTTCCTGCTCCATCTAAGAGCATTGAGCCGTAATTGAAAGGTAATTTATGGTCATACCTTATTTTACCCCAAAAGCTGGCAGCTTGACTTCAGTCTTCTATAACTAGATAGTATGATGGTGCTTTTTGGATTATTTTGAGCAAAAACTGGCACACTGGTACATATAGACCAGTGCATAGACTACTCTTGTGCCGGTACATATCTTATTTCCTAAACACATTTTTGCTTTATAAATAGCTTCGTTTTTAATATTCTGCAATTTCTTATGTGTTATTTCTCATTTCTATGTTTATTCTTCTTCCATTATATTTGTATTTTCAAGAGCAAGTGTAATAACAACTGGATGCCCCCCCCCCCAGTGATAAATTAAGTATTTTGAGTCTGATTCTGATGTACTGTTTTTAAATGGGCTCCCTTAAAATATACCCAACAGTACCAGGGGAGACTAAAAACAAGTTCAAACTGAATCAAGGAGACTTAGATCAAAAAACTGGTACAATACAGACACAGATGGGTATTGTGTGCTTAAAAATACTTTTTCAGCTGGAATATACGACTTTTGATTTCATTGAAATACAACTGAAAAAAAAGATAGTCTTATATGCAGAGCTCTGTAATTAAATGTCAATATTTGTCACAACAGACTGCTCCTTTTTATGAGTCTGCCCCCCATGACCGAGGCCAGCTGTGGCTTACTGCCAAAGTGCTAAGAGGGTGGAGAGACACAGCTGCAAGTGGCAGAAAAGTAAGAAAACAAACAACTGAGGCAAAGTTGTGATGCATTTTTTAAAGTGGTCATTGGTGTAACAGCAGACATTTAACAGCTGTCCAAAGATGACAGGCCTGAAAGTGTATATTCAAAGTATATTCAAAACAAACGGATCAAGTGTGAGCCAATAAGCAGACCATTCATCTATCCAAAAGACTGAGTTATTTAGTTTTTATGGTACCTACTGATACTATTGGTGCTTCAACAGCAAACAGTCCCATTATATTCTGTTTAAATATCCTGTAAGAAACTCTCTGTCTGTTTTGATTTTGGTGCCCCTTGTGGACAAAGGTAACCCTGATATTCTTATGTGCTGTGTTGAAGCACATGTGCTAGCTTTATCACTGAGACCATAAAACATAAACATAAAACATACTGAAACCAACCCATGTGTCTCTTTATAATCTAAAGAGTAAATAAAACCATGAGTTGGGAGATATTTATATTAAGGTACTTTAAAGTCTGAAACTGTTGTCAGTGGTCATAGCTGTCTGACTTACCTACAGGCTGCCTGGATAGTCTTCCTTTGGATGTTCCTTTTTGATGAGTAATACTTTTGACTACCAAAAAGGAAGACAGATAAGGTTTTCCAACCACACAAAATAGGAAATTCATTTTGTCCACAGGGGAGCACCAAAATCATCATAATCAGCAGGTTCCTATCAGGAGCTTTGGGTTACAATCTCAATCCTACAATCTTGCATTGTGTGGGTTATTGTCACATGAAGATTTTTGAAGTCTTCCTACATAAGAGTTTTCTCTTAATCTGGGGATTCACTTAGTAATATTGCATGTTAGCTCAAACATACAGGAGACAATAAACTGTATTTCATTTTATGTTAATATCAAATCATTGCCAATGGTGTATGTCAGCTCAGTCTATTTCTCAGTTTGTGCTTTATTGACACAGAAAGCAGAATCATGCTGCTTATTGAGCTGCACTAACAGCAACTTAAGTCTCTCTGCAATGGCTTTATAGCCTACTTGATTATTGTCTTTCTTCTAGGATAGCGAAAAGACTCTATGATAAATGCTCAATCAGAGTTACTTTTTATGCACAGCATTTGCATTGCAGTTTGCAAACAACATTGCTGTAATCAAGCACCTGCAGAAACTAAAAGTCTATCGTATTCCGAGTAGTTTTGTCACAGCCACCATGACACCACATTTAGCTCTCTCACATACTGACACCTGCTGCAGGCAATTTATTTAAACCTTATCCAAGTTTTAAAGTAAGAGACATGAACTTGAAAACTGATAAGTCATCCTTTGAACTTTTAGGCTTTACGGTAAACAGCAAACAAAGGAGTAAATTAAAGATAAAGATTGAATGTTTATTTCATTTTCTGCAGGATCAAGACAGACGTGTCTTTGACTTGGGTGTACAGATATATGCCACAAAAATATTGGGGTTACACATTACAAACTGAAGGTAAAACAGCACACAAGGAGACACTCTTCAAACTAATGAACACACTTAAAAACAACTGATTTCTACTGAAAAAAACTAAAGCTATGCTAACGGAGGGTATCTGGTTATTCAAGAAACAAAATAGTGAAACATTCAGTGTTGAATTTCCCTCAGGGGTTCAATAAAATCCTTATCTTATCTTAGTATGAGATAGCAGGTGGAAGAGGTAGCGTGCTGACAATTGAAGACTGAAATTGTTGTTAGTTTAACCTGAAAGGTTTCAATGGATTTTAGGGTCCTTGAATCGAGGGTTGTGAAACGCATGAATGTTTTCAACTTTGACCGAAAAATAGAGAATAAAGTTGTTACAAATCATCAGTATTTCGGAGGTTAGTAACTGCTGCCTTTAAGAGCTTACTTTGTTTCAGAGAACAGTTGGTAGACTGCAAGAAGATAAATGAGGCTGCAAAAAAAAGTCAGGAGTATTTTTGTTCTGTGCTGTTCAGAAAGTTACAAACTCACAAAAGATGCTATTTTATGACAAAAGATGACTGGGCTGATGGGTTAATATTTGCTTCCTCATCAGAATTTTGCTGGAAGTTTTCTGTGTCCTGTAAAAGTACTCCTGAATCCTATTAGACTTTTTACTTCTTCAGGGTCCCAAAACTTGTATCAGTCTGCCTGTTATATAGTGAAGAGTTACAGCTCTGTCGAACTTTTCTGCTCTGTAAATTATGATCAACAACCGCCTCTCCTGTTTGGTTCTTTATGTCAAGCTATACTTTCTCAGCCACCATCCTGGCTCCCTCCCTTTTATTCCCTCTCACTCCTCTGTCCATTTTTTGATGACCTAAGAAGCAGTGGCCAATGAAAGACAAAAGGTAAAATGGATATGGATTTTTCTCACTCAGCTGACCATTCCCAAGATGATTAAGTAGTTCATCAGGTAGAAATATGGAATTCTTCCCGGCGTGCTCATCGACCTGTCCTATAGATACATTAAAATGTCAGCAGGAAATCATTGCAGAATGCACCACACTACACATCAACTGCTGGCCTCTTGCTTGATTGATCTTTGTTGTACAGGAGGCTCTATGGGTTTCAGAAGTGACTCAGGTCATGATTGACACACATGAGCTGTCACACACTGAACATCCTATTACTAATGACAGGGGTCATGGGGGGACATAAGGTATACGTTTTTTCTGCTATCATATCATATCATATCCATGCAAACTTATGGTCACAACCTAAAGGTATTGTAGTTAGCAGGAGATTAACTTGCTAACTGCCATTTGTGTAATATATGTATATACCTATGTGTGTGTGTTTCTCCAACATTAAAGGGAAATAATGTCTCTTGTGCTTGCAAACCGTAATGACAGATAGGATAACTCACGCTGTATCATTTTAGCACCACATGAGTAGACATATTACAAACCTGTGTTAGAATTTCTTTGGTAACATACAGATGAAGAAATCCTGCATGTGTATGTCTTAACAGTATATTGTTTGACTTTGATAACCAGCTGATAGAATAATAGAAACTACCCTGGCAGAAAGACTTAAATAGTTTATAGTCATCAAGGATTGAAAAAAGCTTTTAATCACAGATAGTGTTAATTTTAATGTGCCTAGCTTTTTCTCCTTCATTGTCATTTCCCTGAGTTCCCCACCTTCTTATGTAAAAATATTTAACCTGGCCCCTCTTTTAGAGCTCAACAGGCATACAGAGGATTGCTCCCGTGGATAAGCATTGCCTAACACTCCTTGACCCCTCCTCAGACAGAAAGGCCAAATCTCAGGCAACCTAATTTAAGGCTTTCTCCCAGTGGAGCTAAAGGACAATGGCAAACTCTGTGAATGCCTGCACACTCTGCCATCTCATCTCTGTTCCATCTACAGTGGCATAATAATCAGTGGAATGACAAAAAGGCAGATTGGCTGCTGGTAATAGCCTTATTATGACAACCTTTAACAGTGTTGCCTTTGTGCACTCACTTTGTTCAACTGACAGTTCCATCAGTCTAATCATAGACCAGATGCCCTGTCATCCATTCAAACATCCAAATGTTCTCAACATGTCAAATTCATTGTCAGAAAATGTGTAAATTTGTCATTAACTGTCTGGGCTTGATGGCACAATTGTTTTATGTCCAAAATCTCTTCCTGCTGATAAAGAGATGTGGGTGTAAAAATGTGGATAGGGTTTTTCAGCCAGTTTCTTTTTTAATGTAACTTTACAGCACAACAGTGAGTGGGCTTAATTTTTATTTCTTTTTAAATGCAGATATAATTATTTATTAGTAAATATTGGTATTGTTCGTAAAGCCCTGTTATGTAATACATAAACATAATCCAATCATACAATGTAACAATATCAGATGCTATACAAAATAACAAACACATACACAACAGGCCAAAAGTTTGGAAGCAAGGCCATTACAGGCCGAGCAGTTGGGAATAACTTCGAGTTTTTGTTCACAATGCTTTTTTTAAAATCCAGCATGAGTTTTATGTATTTTGGGATGTATTTACTCCATGATAAGATGTTGCCTTCATGGAAATACACCATTTTACTCCATTTACCTTTAGATATACATTGATGTTAACAGACCATTGCTAAATATATGTCAGCAAAAGATAAAAAGGGCTTAGTTTTAGGGTTGAAAACATTTGCAAGAGTCACAACTTCAGTGCAAAAGCAAAAAAACAAATCACAGTTGGATTATTCACTTCAACTTTTTGGCTCTTTTTGGAGTCTGCATACAAAAATCCTAATAAATCTCAACTGCGTTCAAACTACCCCATAAATGGCTAGACAGAAGCAACTGAGTAAAGAAACAAAAGTACATTTTTGTACATTGAGGAAAGAAGGATACACAGAAAGAGAAAATTGCAAAACGCCTAATGGTGTCTATTAAAGGAGTCTACTACACTCTAAGGAGACTAGAGGAACCTGGAAGTTATGATGATAGAAAAAGACCTGGACAAAAGAGAGTTACTAGAATAGCAGAGGATAAACATATCATTGTCACCAGTAAGAGAGATCAGTAAAAGACAGCACCAAAAATAAGGGAGGAAATCAACATGACAAGGTCGAAACCCATATCTCTGACATCTCTGAAATGATGTTTGAGAAAGGCTGGTCTGAAGGGTTGTGTATCTGCAAAAAAAAAAAAAAAAAACTACTTCATCCACAGAACAAGAAAAAGAGATATGATTGGGCAAAAGCTCACAAAAATTGGACTTATGACTAGAAACAAGTTTGCACTGTTTGGTTCAAAACGCAGATTTTATGTCCGCAGACAAACTGGTGAACGTCTGAAGGCACCATGTGTTAATACCACAATTCAGCATGGAGGTGGTAGTTCCATGGTATGGAGATGTTTTGCAGGTGATGGAGTAGAAGATTTGTTTGAAGTAAAGGGTATCATGAAGAAGGAACAGTATCACTCCATCCTCCAGCATCATGCTGTTCCATCTGGGGCCTGTTCTACGAAGCAGGATTACTGCTTAGCGAGGCAACTTCAAGGGTAAGTTCGGGGTTTTCTGTTCTACGATGCGGGTTCACTTCTTAGTGAGGTGAGTCTCCATGGCAATGTACGCTGAACGGCTAACCTGCTCCGGGGCAGGTTAGGTTCCAGATTGAACTCACCAAGTATAAAAACCCTGCCCACTGACCAATGAGCTCTCTCGAAAATGGCTTGTCCGTTCTTGGAGGATCCTATAGACCTCGGTGCTTGCGTTTTCCGCGGAGCACTCCGGCGCACGAGAGTTTTCAGGGACCGCACGGACCCACTTACTTTTCCGGATGACCACCTTTATAAAAGGCTCATATGGCCTACATATCACACAAACAATGTAAACACGATAGGAATGAACAAATGAATGAATTCATCTTGGAAATGAATTAGACATGTCTGGTGCATGTTAAAAGCGCATGTTGAACAGTGCTATTTCAGGGTGATAATGGCATCAAAGATTTTTTGAGCACTATATTTACGCATTGAGACTGTCGGCAATTTTCTGCCAGCATTCCTTCTGTGCTTTTGCAGTGGCTACGGTGTTGCTTTTGAGGTTTATGATAGATTTGAATTCTTAATACTTTCTCATGATTGTCTCCTGCTCCTCGTTTGAAAATTCCGCGGTCCTTCGCTCTCCGGCCTGCTGTGACGCTCCAGACTGGTCCATGTTCGCGATTGGTCAGATGCGGCGTGCTCCGCCTTACATGCGTGCACGCGCTCATAGCAAGCTGGATCCACATACGAGATTGAAAACCAGCGTCGTAAGACCGTTTAGCAAGACCGTTGGCTACCACGCTAAGTTGAGCAAGGTAGCTCCAAGGCTACCTCGCTAGGTCGAACTTGCTTCGTAGAATAGGCCCCTGGACTCAGACTTGTGGCTCATAAGTTTGTTTTGCAGCAAGACAATGACCCTAAGCACTCTGCCAAGCTCTGTCAGGGTTACCTAGACAAAAAAGAAGAGGAAGGGAAGGTGTTCTTCAAAAAATGGTTTGGCCCTCTCAATCTCCAGACCTTTCTCAAATTGAGCTTTTGCGGGATGAATTGGATTGATCAGTCAGAAAAATGCGTCCCACGAATCAGCATTCTCTTTTTAATGAACTTAAGAAAGCTTGGAATGCAATCCCTGGAACATACCTTAAAAATCTTGTGGAATGAATGCCTGGTATATGCCAAGCTGTTGTTAAAGCCAGAGGAGGTTACTTTAAAGAAAGCAAAGTCTAAGCAAAAATAACTCAAATACCCTATAATTATAGTCAAAATGCCTTCTGATAAGTTACTCTTTACACAATAGTCATGTTTATTGTGTTGCAAATTATATATATGAAACTTTGATCTTTTTTTGTACAAATCTGATCTTGCTTCCAAACTTTTGGCCTGTAGTGTACGTCTTAGGAAGTTGCACAGAACTAGTTTTATTATTATTATTATTATTATTATTATTATTATATTTTGGTTGTAATAAAAAGCCAAAGCAAATGTTTTGGGGGCAACAAAAGTCACATCATAGCTCAACACTTCATATATGAAATCTTTTTAAACGAAACCCTGTTGAAGCTGGATTTGCATCTCAACTATTCTTGAAACCTGGGACTGTTGACCCCATGAAGAGCTTCTATCAAGGCTAAGAACAACAACCCATAGCTGTCCATATCCTCATCGTCCATGAAATTGCAGGTGCGTCTGGTCAGTCCATAGACTGCCTAGTTATGTAATTTTATGTTCATTTATAGTATTAGAAGTACTAGCTTTGTTGTATTAACCTACTTTAAATCTGTAAGCTTAGACAAGAACAACATTGCTGATGGTTTTGTATTGATAGAGAATAGGTAGTTAATGAACAGGCAACAGACTCAGTGTATGACTGACGTTTACCTCTGCATATGTCTAATCATTGTCAATGTCTACTTGTACAGATGGAGTCATGCAGTTTGATAACCAGACAACTGAGGACTTCATTAGGAGACGTGCTCCAGAGCGTGTGTGTGTGTGTGTGTATGTGAGAGAGAGAGAGTTGGGGGGGGGGGGGGGGTTCATGATATCACTGAAGTCCATCTTCATCTTCTGGGATCCTTTAAGGGTTTACTAAAAAAACAGTTAAAAAAAATAAAACTAAAAAATACCTCACAGCAGATCTTCTTCACACTGACAGCAGTGTAAACTCATAAATGACACTATCTTTGTTTGGAGAATAATGACTGAAATGCAAATTAAAAACTATTTGATTATCTAAGGATTAAAGAATAAGAAATATAGGATATAGAGGAGGATACACCCTCAAGCTTGGGGTACTTGGGGTCACTTCAATCACACACCTTTAATCACACACTGAGTGGCAGATATCACCTAGAAAGACGCATCTAGCTCTTAAAGCTCTGAGGGCAGCATCAGCATTCAGCCAAAAGGCTACATCCTTCACTCATGAAGACATGGGCATGTTCTCC
This sequence comes from Xyrichtys novacula, assembly GCA_962446985.1. Classification (NCBI taxonomy): domain Eukaryota; kingdom Metazoa; phylum Chordata; class Actinopteri; order Labriformes; family Labridae; genus Xyrichtys; species Xyrichtys novacula. Next base: position 5,351,875 of record OY660870.1, on the reverse strand, counting down.
AGACACTTATTATGGCGTAAGTCAGGTCCGCTGCGCCGACAAGGCCTTCCCAAGCACAATTTTGTATTTTGGTGAGCGGCGCAGCCCGGCTTAAGTATCCCCCCTCCCTAACTCAGCTCCTCCCAGCAGCGTAAGTCATAGCAAGGGAGGAGAGAGGGCGTGAAGTGGATTTAACACAGCCGAGACCTGTATTGACCAATAAAATCAGCTCCTCTCCTCGCCTTTAAATCCGCCACCGGCGAGGCGTATTTCTATTTTCGTGAAGTAGTCAAAGAGATCAAGTGATGTCTGAAGACAGTAATGCCACAAGATGGCGACAGAGGGCAGCTCCTCACTGTAAGCGCTGCAGAGGGCGTCCTCCACACTCTCTCATCTGAGCACTGATGGATTTGGTGTGTGTAATGTTGGACCCACTGGTAAGACAAACACCCTTTTCCACAAATAAAAACACTCACAAAAAGTTGTATATATTCAAACCTCACGTGACAAAGGTGGGTTGTGCACACAGATCACAACATAAATTCCAATAATGGCATTAAAATCGGAACCATCAGCGTGGCCTGGCTTTCATAGATGTTGGCATATAAAATAAATTTGGCTCACAAAACTGAATATTATAATATCCGTATGTCGGCTTAAAGTAAAGAACTCATCTGATCACTGAAACAAATCATCTGTTCAGCCGCTGCAGCAGGATGGGGGAGAGGAAACGGAGACAAGTCCAGGTCGAGCTGCGCGAGAAATAAGAGGAAGAAAGAAAAGGAGGGAGACGAATTACATATCTTGTTAACTTCATCATGTGTGTCTATTTACTAGATATTTAATTTAATTTAATTCAATGCGGTTTCAGCTGTGTTGATTTGGTCAGGTTGAGTGTCCAAACACGTGCCAAAACGCGCTCATCAGATAAGATATAGATCAGAATATATCTATATAGATCTAAATGTATGTGCTGACTCAGATTATTAGTTGTTGATGATTATTTATTGCACTGAAATGTGCCCGACACTGTGGAAACCTGCCGGTGAGGCATTGGTGACGTATGCCGATACCCCGCAGGTCTACCAAAATACCACTAGACCAGCTGCGCTCCGCCTGCGCTGAAAGCTGACCAGGTTTGAATCGGCAAGCTTTTAGCGCACTTTATACGCCGGTGGCAAGCACGAAAATGTCACTGCGCCCGCTGATTCTGTCGACACCTCCCCCTGCCACGCCACCACGCCCAGCTTGGCAGAGCTCCGTGAGCCTCGGTCCACGAAAATACCAAACTGGCTGTACGCTGGGCTCCACCAGACAAAAATAGAACTGCGCGGGGTCCGCCACCCTCCGCCGCCTCACCGGCGGACACGAAAATAGAGCCCTTTGAATGCTCTGCATGTAGAGAAGCTAATATACTTCATGATTATCTGTCCTAGAGATAGAAGGTTAATCGGTTGGCCAATTATTGACCATCTGTAGTAATTGCTATCATATTGGCATTGGCCCTAATAAGGCCAATATCACAAAAACTTTATGACCTTTCTTTCACTGCAGAAATCACAAATGAAAAATTGAAGATCAAGGAGAGGCATAGTGTTAATTGGCTGGTAAAAATAATCATTTATTTTTCCAAGTAACACCTAACTGCCAGTTTTGCTTTGTGTATTGTCTCTGCTCAAAGATCAGGTCTGTGTAAATGTCAGAAAGCCTGATTTCTGACCAAGTCAGTAACCACAGATTACTGTAGGGATCACTATCAAGCCCAGCTGCCCTTAATCTAAGCCAAACCAGTCTCATGTGAAAATGTGTGATGACTACGTTTGCCCACAGTGCCAAACATAACAGTCTCACAATTCGGGCCTAATAATTGTGAAATGGTCACGTATTTTAATCCCATTCATTTCCATTGGGATGCCGGCGCGTCACGTGACTACTGGCAGCGGGCCTCTCAAAATCGAAAACATGGCGGACATTCCTCTCATTCTCACGGCAAAATGCCCTGTTTCGAGTTAGTTTGGCCATAAAAAATAATTTTGATGACATTTCATGCGAGAAATGGGCATTACATTTTCACAATATCCGTTCAGTTCTCGTCAATGACGTTTGGTTTGTTTGTTATTACGATCCTTATCTCAGATGTCAGCATCAAATTGTTAGAGTATTACGTTTTCTGCCGTTGTTATGCTGGTTGCTAGGAACGCTTCCACGGACGAAACCAAGCGGTGTGTATGCCTTTGTATTTTCTTGTGGCATATGAGCTGTTAAAATATTCGTGTAATTGTTGATTATCTTTGTTTAATAAAACAATAAAATACAAAAGAAAATACAAAGGCATGCACGCCGCTTGGTTTCGTCCGTGGAAGCGTTCCTAGCAACCAGCATAACAACGGCAGAAAACGTAATACTCTAACAATTTGATGACCAATCTGAGATAAGGATCGTAATAACAAACAAACCAAACGTCATTGACGAGAACTGAACGGATATTGTGAAAATGTAATGCCCATTTCTCGCATGAAATGTCATCAAAATTATTTTTTATGGCCAAACTAACTCGAAACAGGGCATTTTGCCGTGAGAATGAGAGGAATGTCCGCCATGTTTTCGATTTTGAGAGGCCCACTGCCAGTAGTCACGTGACGCGCCGGCAGCCCAATGGAAATGAATGGGATTAAAATATGTGACCATTTCACAATTATTAGGCCCAAATTGTGTGACTGTTACGTTTGGCACTGTGGGCAAACGTAGTCATTACACATTTACACATGAGACTGGGTTGTCTAAGCTGATGTTTGTCTGTTTGAAGCTGTGTTACATTTCTTTGCCACTCAGTCTGAGCAAGGAAGTGTTCCATGGTAAAACAGCCTTTCAATGTATACCTTCTAGGGCAGCACAATTTTGGCCAAAAATACAATCATGATTTTTTCCCTTGAAAACTCAATTCTCAATTTAAATGTTCTATTCAGTGTCAACTTCACCAAACTTCACTCTAATAAAAAGTTTTCTATCATCTCTCAAAACAAAACCACAAAAAATGATGTTGTGCATATGCCAAGCCAGTAAGTGGCGCTGTAATGTTGTTGAGGAAATGCTCAAACGACAGAAGAAGAGAACAGAGCACATGTTAAAAGGATGTTTTGGCCAGACAAGCGCAGCCACCATAAAAAGTTACACTGTGTGTCACGTAATCATTTTAAGAGATGCAGATAGGCATCCACATGGAGATGAAATGGTAGTCGTTTACAGATTAATACACTCTCTGACCCATTTTCAAAAAGTACAGTTTACAGTCACCTAAAATACCATTTCCGTGTGGATGAAATGCTGATACGACAAAAAAAAAGAATGTGTTTACTCCTGAATTCATTTCCATGTGGATGGGTTGATACCGCCTTCAAACAGACTTTGCAGCGGGGAGTGGTTTACTTTTCATCTCAAACTGCCAAGCTGTACCAATTCCACATGACTGACTTGCTCTTTCACCCTTTAGCCACTAAATGATTGCCTTCTTTTGCAAATCCATGTTTGTTTACACTGGTGTTTGTGGAAAGTGGGGAGCGCTCCCGCAGGAAAGATGAGCCTACAGTGGCCTGCAGGCATGAGACATGATAGAGAGGAAAACCAATTTGATGATTAAATTTTTTTTAACATCGTCATAATCAAATATCACCATCACGATTCAAAACCGATTAATCGTGCAGCGCTAATACCTTTTATTTCTCTTCACTTGAAGCTTTTATGAAACAAACACACACTTTAAAGTTAAAGCATAATTAAGCTTATGACATACCAATACAGAAATGGATCTCAAAGAACATGCAGTGACGGGCAGTTTGTGCCAGCTCACACCAATATTGAGCTAACTCAAAGTTCAGTTCACACGAATTAATTGATCACTGTACACTATTATAGCACCACAGACAGATATTCACTTCATAATTCCAGCTAACCGCTTTGTCTTTACTGTCAGCAGGATTACCCAGGAATTTCACAGGATCCAGAATTGCTCCACTCCGCTCCTGACCGGCAAGCGGATCAAATACACAAGCATATAGCGCCCACTGGATCTGATCCGCTGCCACCATCTGAGGAGAAGCTCTCACAATATTACCGATAGTTCTCACAAGACTGGACGAGATCTCACGAGATCTTGCGTGTTTCCCAGTGAGACAATGAATGATATCCGATGATTTGTGTATATAAACGGCGGTGTAAATAAACACCCACATCCCACAACCCTGCCCTCTCCTATTATCAAGTGAAGAACAGTTCAATGTATTGACGTTATTTTGATTTGAAAATAAAACGGATATTCTACTCTGTAGCCGCATACAACTTCCACTGCTGCTCGTGCTGCGCTGCACTGAACTGATGCGCCCTGCTGCGGCATCCGGCAAAAATAGAAGCCTTGTGTATCTGATCTGGCCAGCAGAGCTGATCCATAGCAGAGCCAGACGGCGTACAGATTCTGTGGAATGACATACATTGATTATAATGCTTGCAAATTTGATCTGCCTGCCGTGGGTTTTGCCCATTAGCCATACTGAGAGTGCCGAAGATCTGACTCCTGCTGCTGTAAAACACAGTGCTCGGCATCTCTTGGCACCTCCTCTCACCTTTCGGCCTTCCTCGGAATGTGATCGGTTGTTCACTACTCCACGAGTGATTTACACTAGAGTGTCTTGTTCATGAGTTATAAACTGAGCAGTTGAGTTTTCTTTTCATGAAAATAGGTATGTGATTATTTTTACTCATCCCTACAACACTGGATGTAGACAGCATATATCAAGGTCTTTGCTCTATTCAGGATTTTTTCAACCAGGGGCCACCTGTTTATCATTTCTCTAATTCCAATATGTACAGGACAAGAGTCAAGCAAAGTGTATTTGTAAAACACTATGTAACAAAATATTTAAAATTTGATGCTTGAGACTTTTTAATGAACCAGAAGATACTTGTTTTGTCTGGATTTTGTTACTTCAGCATAAGGAGGGAAAAAAAATAGTACTATATACGTGTTATGGGTGTTGCATTACAGTAACATTTGGAATAATCAATTGCAACAATAAACAATATAAATTAGTATTCAAGGAGTTATAAATGCATTTAAATAACCATTATTGAATATCATTATTGATATAAAGTATGGTTTCATTCCTAAAGAAATCACAGGAAATCAGTCACGCTACTGTAGAGTGGTGCATACTGATGAGAAAATCATACCGCTTTCACCAAGTCCTAATGATGCTATTTATTCCATTAGACCACACACACACACACACACACACACACACACACACACACACACACACACACACACACACACACACACACACACACACACACACACACAGCCTCCTATTAAATACTAGCTTAACCAAGACAATCTCTTTAAAAACTCTCTCCTGCCCTGTTCATCCTATTTTTGGCATCTCATTTCACCCCCGCTCACAGAATCAAACGTTTACAGACTTGTACGATTTTCATAGCTGTCCAATCACATCTTAAACTTTCCAAGACTCCAGGAATTAGAGCACAACTCTCCTTTTTCCAAACCCTAATCTAAACCTGTAATCAAGAAAGGTGGAGAAATAAGCAGTGTATTAGGCTTCGTCCCAGCTATCAGAAATTTTGTCAGATGGGCTGATGTCACAAACCTTCAGTATGAAAAACCTATTTACAAGGCTGAATGGGACTGTTATTTCATTATTATTCATTTTAAATGTTTAAATGACTGATGCAATATTTTAATATTTTTACCCTACAAATGAGAGAGATGTCACTGCAAATGGCTGGGCTGAACATATAAGGCCCTGGAAATTTGTGCTTTTAAAATAGCTGGTGCTATGAGTGCTGACAACTGTGAAGGAGAGAGAAGGACAAGCTGTAACTGAGTTCAGTCTTTGGGAAAAAAAGGTGAAAGTTATAAAAGGAAGAAGAGCATGATCGAAGAAATAATGAAGAAAAGAGAAAATGGTTGTAAGGGAAAGAGGAGATGAAAATGACAGAAGAGAAGAAGAGGAGAGGACTATCATCTTTAAGTAACAAGGGCCCTTGTCTGACCCCCCTTACACCCTCCTCCTTAGTGACTCAGTCACCACGGCAACAGAGCAGAGGGTAAATCGCTGTGGCGATTGCCTAAGGATGTGTGGTGCATTGGAATGCTAAGTCCCTGCTGCCAACATGGTGTGGAACACACACATGCCCCCCAAGTCTCCTAAATCTCCTAAAGCTACACTTTAGAACCCTGTGACCTCTGTGGCTGCTGTCATCAACAAAACAACAGTGACACACGTGACAAACTGTATTTACCTCAATATATCACTCATACAAAGAACATCCTTACAGCACTGGCTTGACAGAATGGTGTTTAATTAATATTCATGCCGCCTTCAGTCTGTCTCCACTCCGGCTAGAATACAGTGTTCCTTTTTTCCTTGACATAACTCCTTATTTGCTGATTCCATTAGCTAGAAAGTAACATTTTGTATTTAAAGTCTAATTTTAAAAGCTCCACCAGACAGCTTGACACTCGGGAGGAGGATGTTTGTGGAGTTTATAACCCACAAATCCTTTAGGGTGACACCAGTAAATTAAATGTCTTCCTTATAGTGTGCCGGGAAAATGGAGGTAGGGAACAAGAAAATACTGAGGCCAAAGCATGCCAGTGTAAACCTTTTTTCAAGAGTATTAGGGAGATGTTGTACTTACATGCTGTACTTGATGCAAGGGTGCAAATCCCGGGTGTGTCACAGGGGGTTATGACCCCCCCCCCCCCCCCATAAAGTTGAACCCCTCCCCTCCTGTTGTAAATACAAATAAAAGTTTTCTCAGTCATATCGTAACATTTGTTGATGGTACAAGACAAGTCACGCTATTTAGCATCATCACATTGACAACTTTAACTGTTGAAAAAAACTGAGTGCTGATGATCACAATCAAGAAAACACAAAAGTTTTCACTCCTGTGGCTGACAAATAGCCTCTCCTCTTTACTTGATGTGACAGGCTGGGACAGTCCAAGAGGACAGACAGGTGACATGCTGACATCTTCAGTTGCACTTCATACTCTTACTGTGTAAAGGTTTTTGTATTTATAATTTTTGTGGCATATTTAGGTTGTTTTTTGTTTTTGTGCTGCTTGTTGACAGTTTGATAAAAACATATTTTTGAAGAATAGTTTTAGTTGGAATAGAATATTTATTTCTATTATTCATTTAAGTATTTTTTATCGTTTCAGAACTTGTATTGAGCTTTCAGTTATTGTAAAGCTGCTGAGGTCATGATCAGCAAATCAATTTAGTTATGTCACTTATGGTGTACTGTAATTGACACCTATCACCTAATACCGATCTTGGAGTTGCTGATTGAGTATAAACAAACCTGTAGATAGGTAGGATATGGACTTATAAGGAACAATGACATAATTACAGTTATTGTTCAATCTATCACTGTGTAAGACATTTTAGAAAGTATCAGACAACACAGCAAAAAAGATTGCATTTATTGAGTTACTCTCTTAAATGTTACTGTTGATTGTCCCTCCCTAACAATGAAAAGAGACTTTCTCCCCTGGGTTGATGCTATCATTTCTGTTTATATCAGCTAATGCATTTTTTGTTAATTTGATTGAAGCTTCGGTCCCTGTGCACCTTGTTCCAAAAGCTTGTTACTTGAAGTTACATTTGTCCCTGAACCTTGTGTCCATTCCTTTCACTCCATTATTAGACAATGAAAAGAACAACCTAACCGTCAACAAAATGGATCAATGGAACAATGAATCAATTAAGTCAGACACTTTCAGTTGGACTGCACTCAAACAAAGCTGCACATCTCTTTTAAACCCCATTCACAGCTCATTATTTGCAAAGCCAGTCTAGTCTGAGGTTCCAGGGATGTAATTTCAATATTTAATGAATTTCACATTTTTCTCATCTGGTCAAAGGAGAGGGACAAAAAGGCATTGAGTGGCCTGCTTGGGGACATCTTTTCTTTTCTGACTTGGTAAGGAATGCCCTTCAGTTTGTTTATTGTTTCAAAAAGGATAGACAGAAGTAAGGATACTAAAACAAAAGAAGCAATGCAAATGAAAAGGGGTAGGTAGAGGGAAACTAAACAGAAGAAGAGGAGAACAAAAATGCAAAGTATGAAAATCAAAGCCAAAAGGGTTAAATAAGAGAAAGATGAAAAGGTAGGTGAGAAAAGGGCAGGTATACTGGGAGACTCTGAGAAAATAATGAGAGCAAAGACAAAGATATAAAGAGAAAGAGTGCGTGGGACATAAAAAGACTGAAAAAAAAAGAGTTGGATTCTTGTTTTTAAGGGTTTAGGTGGGCAGACTGCAGGAATCAGTCAGGACTGGCAGTAAAATCCCCTGTGCTGCACACACATGCTAGCCAAATCCAGACCGACTCTTTCATGGGAGCCCCGGGCAAATTTCCATGGTCCTAGACAGCTCATTTGCTGATTTACAAGAGTGTAAAACCAATCAAGCAGCAGCATCTTCATAGTATGGGTCTTATCTTTACCAACATTTAAACTTAAGCAATACAGAGTAAATGAAAAGCAAACACATGACAAAGATCAAAACTGATTTATGGTAAGAACTGGCTGAAAACCCTGTGGAGAAAAAGAAAACATATTCTTTTTCAGACAATGGTTAATATGTGTATAACAAAGGCCAGAGAGGAGTTGCAGAAAACAATCACCTCTGGGTCATCCTTTTTAATCATGCTCTATGAAATTAACCCCAAAACTCATTCACATAACTGCTACTTTAGGCATGTTGTAAGTGAATAAGGGACGCACATCACGATTATTCACTGTGGTAATGAACACTCTCATACTGTGCAAACTATAGTAAAGCAACAATGTAAAGTTCTGCCCTGTAAAAATGTGACCACCTTTTAAAAAAGCTGACTGCATAAAAGCCTAAAACCTCATGCAGCTACATAAACTGTGTGCCTGCACTGTTTCTGGACCCCCTTCTACCTTTAGGAGCAAACTCAAGAAGCTGCTCAATATTTCTAACCGAGATGGATAAGTCTATTTTGAAAGAAACCACCTAGTTCATGTTCAAAATGGTTCTGCAGCAGCATATCATAAATTTCTAATTCAGCATTTACAGCCATAATTATGGTAATAAATGACCAGAATGAAAAGACTGAATAAGTACAATGTCATTGACTACAATTCTTTGATCTCCATGAAAAGAATCATAAAAGAACAATGAAGTCTGCCAAGTCCAACCTCAAATCTTAACCACAATAAGAAGATATGTCTTTGGTGATTCTGCACCTCATGCATCACATGAAGATTCAGAGTCAATGCAGTGAGTAGTGTGCCCTTTGGGTAGCAAGATGATTGGTAAGAGTTTGTAAGAACAATTGACAGGTTGTATGATTAGAATTAAAACCCCAGCATTTCTGTGTACAATAAAAACATTTCTGAATTGTACAGTAAATTATAAGTATTTACCAGGCCTTATAGAAATATTCATGATTGACTCTTTTGTCTGACTGAGGTTGAATATGTTACATAGTTATCCTGGTTTAAAAGAGTAAATCAACTGTATGTGTGAAGGCTTTTTATGTTATCTATTATAAATATCATTATTATAATATAATTATAAGTGAAAAGCAATCTTTAGAAACCTGACTCAAAAGGACTTTACTTCTTTAGTTTACATATTTGCATTTTTTATATTCCACTAGAAATTATGTTTTATTTTGAAACATGATCATGCAGCATGCTGCACAGACCGACAGCTGATCATTACAGGAGCAGCAGTCATGGAGGCAGCTAAACCAAAAATAATATAATTTGGGTTCAAGGATTATGTTTTGATGCTGGTATGAAGACGGAAACAAAGATATGCAAGGTCTGCAGCTCAAAAATAAGGGACACCATCCCCACAGCATCATCAGGTGTTGTGCTGAGAAACGTGTTTTGGCCGAGAAGTGCAGTTGTAGAGGGGTCCATGAGAGCGTCATATTAATTTTCATACTTTCAAACTTTCTTTTAGGGCCTGTGTCCACTAACAATGTATGCAATGTATGTAGCTGTTTCAGTGACTGACACAATATCAATAGAGGGTTTCTGTGAGTGTGTGGTACATATTTATATGGGACTGCTGAAGTAAACTCAGCATTCTTTTTCAGGCCCAAAGGAACAGATGTAATAGATCCTAAAGTAAAACCTCTGAACAGGAGAAACAGCAATCAATTGCACTTCGAGCATCTTGAAAATATATTGAAGTGAAAAATATCACCCCGCCATCACGCTTGGGAACAGTGCTACAGAGATTTACACTAACCTATCAGTTGCTAGACTACTGTAACCATGTGCTAATGTACCCTTCTCCCTCCCTCCCTCTCTCCCTCCCTCTCTAGCTCTATGTAACAGAATCAGGAGATATTCACACACCCCAGAGATTTCACTGAAATGATACTCTTCTTTCAAGAGGCTGGTTCTTTTGTAGGCTTTATTCTCATCAATTTAAAAGACAGTGAATCATATGATTTATGTACGTCAATTACAGATTCCCTTTCAGACTGTGTCATCATTTGGTTCCAGAGTGCCATCTTTATTCTTAAGACCCTTCAGCATAAAAAAACTCAAATTATGCTGCTTCACAGCTCTATTTTGCCACAAATAGGTTGGAGTTCTTACAGATGTAGAGGCAGACATACTGATGCAGCTCCTGCAACACTGAAATCAAGCACTGCCATGTCTTCCTCACATGCTGACGTTATGGTTAAATTATTGGGACTTGGTCTCCTTGTCACTTCTCATTAAAAGTCTGCTTATTCAGGTGGCCAAGAATCAATTAATTATCGCTTAGAAGTCATTAGTTTCACACACAAACTCTCCTCCAAGTAGGAAAACAATCATGGCTGTTACTGCTTCATTAGCTGACTAAAAATGTTGATGCTGTTTCCTTTTTTTTCCCCGTCAGACATTGTAAAGGTTTCAAATTATCACTCAAGGGCATAAAGAGTCTGTCAATAGGTAAATTAATTTTGTCAATTTTGCTAAGGCACGGTGAGAAATGAGGACAAACAAGACTTCTTTTCGTTCCAACTGGGTGGAGATGCTTATTCAATCAATGCCAACCAGTGATGCTGTTACTGTAAGGATATGTTTACAATAAAATACCTGTCCAGGCATCATCTTCTCCAGCCTGCTGAGCACCTAGCATATGTTTACACACGTGTAATTGCAACCTCTGGCCAAGTCTTTGCTTTCATTGCTGCTGTCAGACAATCTTGGCATCAGTCATTAGCTTGTTAAAGCCTCCTCAACACAGCAGCACCCAGTAATTAAATCAAGAGATGCTCCCTTCCTTCCTCCCTTTTGTGCTCCTGGTTAACGAAATATGAGGAGTAGAAATATGTCATGGATACAGATGAATGCATGTAAAGGCATTTTGACTGCTGTGTTGTGAAGGCCTAGAATGGAGGTCCAAGTGACAAAACAGCTCGCAGCTGTGATTTAAAGTTGAATACAAGACCAGAGACATCTACTATACTCTCTGGGATGGTAGGAATGTCCCATTGGTTTTTAAGTTGAAATGTTTGGTAATAAGAACTCCTCAGTGACTTATGCCTCACATTTTGCTGAGAATTTAGGGACATTTTGATGTCAGGATCAGCAGGGGCTCTTCATTCCATCTTCCTGCCACTCAGGTTTAAATAGACTTGATAAGACTTTGGGCTCTATTTTCGTGCCTCGTCGGAGCCGTGGCGCAGGCGCGGCATAAGTAGGTCCACTGCGCCGACAAGGCGTTCCCAAGCACAATTTGGTATTTTGGTGAGTGGCGCAGCCCGGCGTAAGTATCCCCCCTCCCTAACTCAGCTCCTCCCAGCGGCGTAAGTCGTAGCGAGGGAGGAGAGAGGGCGTGGAGTGGGTTGAACACAGCTGAGACCTGTATTGACCAATAACACCAGCTCCTCTCCTCGCCTTTAAATCTGCCACCGATGAGGCATATTACTATTTTCGTGAAGTAGTCAAAGAGATCAAGAGATGTTTGAAGACACCAATGCCACACGATGGTGACAGAAGGCAGCTCCTCAACAAGTGTTGCTGTAAGCGCTACAGAGGGCGTCCTTCACACTCTCTCATATGAGCACAGATGGATTTGGTGTGTGTAATGTTGGACCCACTAGTAAGACAAACATCCCTTTCAACAAATAAAGACACTCACATAAAGTTGCATATATTCAAACCTCACGTGACAAAGGTGGGTTGTGTGCAGAGATCACATTATAAATTCCAAAAATGGCATTAAAATCGGAAGCATCTCTGCGTAATGACGCATCGCGCTCCGTGGCCTTGCTCTTTCTTTCATAGATGTTGGCATATAAAATAAATTTGGCTCACAAAACTATATTATAATATTCGTATGTAGGCTTCAAGTTAATAACTCATCTGATCACTAAAACAAATCATCTGTTCAGCCGCTGCAGCTGCAGCAGGACGGGGAGAGGACACAGAGACATGTCCAGGTCGAGCTGCGCGAGAAATAAAAGGAAGAGGAAGAAAGAAAAGGAGGGAGACGAATTACATTTCTTGTTAACTTCATCATGTGTGTCTATTTCACACTGTGGAAGACTTCCTGCGTGATTCATGTCCCCAAGACAGCACACCCCAGGGAGCCCAACCACTTCATCAGGTGAGAAGTGAGGGCCACAGGTCTGAAGACTCTGGAGAGGATCGTGCTGAGGAACCTCCGCCCCCTGGTGAGCTCTCATCTGGATCCTCTGCAGTTTGCGTACCAGCCAAACATTGGGGTGGATGACGCAGTCATCTACCTGCTGCAGAGGTCCATGGCCCACTTGGAGAACACCGGCAGCACTGTGTGGGTCATGTTTTTTGACTTGCCTTCAACACCATCCAGCCTTCACTGCTCAGGGGGAAGCTTGAGAGGGCGAGAGTGGACTGTCACCTAGCCACATGGACCATGGACTACCTCACCGACAGACCACAGTTTGTGAGGCTTCAGAACTGTGTATCAGACATGGTGGTCTGCAGCACGGGGGCTCCACAGGGGACAGTGCTCTCCCCCTTCCTCTTCACCCTGTACACCTCGGACTTCAGCTACAACTCTGGGAGCTGTCACCTCCAGAAGTTCTCTGATGACACAGCCATCGTCGGATGTGTATCGACAGGGGATGAGCGGGAATACAGGACTGTCATCACTGACTTTGTCAAGTGTTGTGGCACAAACCACCTTCAGCTCAACGCCAGTAAGACAAAGGTGATGGTTGTGGATTTCCGCAGGAGGAGGACACCTCAGACTTTTCCAGTGAACATCCAGGGTCTGGACATCGAGATGGTGGAGTCCTACAGATTCCTGGGTGTCCACCTCAACAATAAACTGGACTGGTCAACCAACACAGACGTACTGTACAAGAAGGGCCAAAGTCGTCTCCACCTGCTGAGGAGACTGTGGTCTTTTGGAATGTGCAGGACTCTGCTCAGGACTTTCTAGGACTCTGTGGTAGCATCTGCACTTTTCTATGCAGTGGTCTGCTGGGGGGCAGGGAGCACCGAGAGGGACAGGAAGAGACTGAACAGACTGGTCAGGAGGGCCAGTTCTGTCCTGGACTGTTCTTTGGACTCCCTGGAGGAGGTGGGTGAGAGGAGGATGTTAGCAAAGCTTGTATCCATCACGGACAATCCCTCTCACCCACTGCACCAGACTGTGGGGGCTTTAAGCAGCTCCTTCAGCAGCAGACTGAGACTTCCACCTTGCAAGACGGAGCGCTACCGCAGGTTATTCCTCCGCTCTGCATTAAGACTTTACAACGAACTGTAATAATAACTTGCCACACACCACCACTTTTTGTGTATGTGTAAATTGTGTATATTGTAGATAGTTTTATTTTTCTTCTCCCTTTTTCTACATTTTTTATTAATTATTACATTTATTTAAGTTCTTAATATTAGGATCTTTATTTTTATATAACTGCATTTTTGCACTCTTTGTCTGTGATGCTGCTGTGACAAAAAAATTACCCCCATGGGGGATCAATAAAGGAATATTCTATTCTATTCCCATTATTTACTAGATATTTAATTTAATTTAATGCGGTTTCAGCTGTGCGCTCCGCCTGCACTGAAAGCTGACCAGGTTTGAATCGGCGAGCTTTCAGCGCACTTTATACGCCAGCGGTGAGCACAAACATGTCACTGCGGCAGCTGATTCTGTCGACACCTCCCTCTGCCACACCACCACACCCAGCTTGGTGGACCTTGGTGTGCTTCAGTCCACGAAAATACCAAACTGGCTGTACGCCGGGCTCAGCCAGAGGAAAATACCACTGTGCGGGGTCCGCCACCCTCCACCGCCTCACTGGCGGACACGAAAATAGAGCCCTTCGCACCAAAGATGAGGACAAAACATGAACTCAAACATTGGTAAGGATATGTCCTTTGTAGGGTTGTTAAGCGATTAAGAACTGATTTTTTTCTAACTGCTGCATAAGTTCAGATGTTGATGCATATCAAAATTTAAAAAAAAAAAGGAACAATTTGTTTAATGTGGTTCAGTGGAGTTTAAACAATTACACTTTCAGAAGTAGGCTGTTGCATAATCCCCATTATTCTATACACAGTTGATGACTCCCATCTAGGCGCCCATCAATGCAGTTTGTGTGGCTAAAATGGTGGTTCAAGTCATCAGAGATGCACCAAAGACACATAATTAATTTGATAAAGGGAAGTGGAAGACATCCTGTCTCACGCTGCCGAAGAAGAGGAAAATGTCTGAGACAAAACTGTTGTGTTGCGTTTGATATCAGCTAAGGTCAAATATTACATAACTGGCCTTTTTCAGGAAACACTGGCTTTGCTCGTTCTTTTCCGTTGTCTCCTAAAATCTCGGTGGCTTGTAGCTCCTCTGTTTACCATCCTTCCTGTTCATTCCCTGTGCAACAGCTGCAGACTTTGCTTGTTGGCTTTCGTAAGTCTTACTATTTCAGGTTTAAGCCACAACAGTATTTATCTTTTTCAAGAAAAACCTTGAGAACACAGGGATGGCAAACACACACACTCTCACACACACAAAGGCAGAAACTCTTTTTAAACAGCTCTCCCCTTATTTCAGCGCTCACCACCAGGAAAAAAGAAGGGACACATTTAGGCAGCACAACATGAGGATTGCCTGAATGAAGAGACTGGCCAAATTGAGTTCAGTGTCATACTGGTAAATGGAAGGCAGCTGTGATGGGTAGAGAATTTAAGCCTTGGTTGAGCTTCAATAAACAGCTCTGTTGCTAGAATAGAAAAAAAAAAAAAGTCTCTTCTTTGGTCTTGGTCAATGTTTCCAGCTCTAGTTTTCTCTGAGAGTGTGTTTGTGTCCATAAAATGTAATTTAATGATTGTCAATAGGCTGTCTTCACAGAATGAAATGTCATTGATTGCAACAGCATGCTCAAATAGACTTCTGAGGTTGATGGACAACTGATGAATAGGTTTTTTCGTGTGGCGCCCTGAGTCACAGACGTGTAAGTAAGAGCATTCACATTTAGAGGAGTAGCATTATACTGATATGAGGACATAAGTGTTAGACTCCTTTATTATTTACTACTTTCCAGCTTGGGCAGCTGCAAGCAAATGGATTGCACATCTTGAGCTCAGTAATAAGGAGAAAGAGAGAGAGCAAGAGGGATGATTGAGTCCTATTACCTGCTGGAAACTCCTCCAACCCCTGCAGCTGGCAGGTGATCACAAAAAAGACAAAAAAAAAAGCAGGTAATTTGGCTTCTTTTGACTCGGGGCAATCCTTCCTCTTTTTTTCACCCTTAGATCTTTGGACTGAAGTGAGGAGGAGAAAGGATAAGAAGGGGAAAGGGTTTGCTCAGATTAATTGCATAAGAGGCAGATCAATATTTGAGCAAAGACGAAAAGACCAAAGCTCAGTGACATGGCCGCCAATAGGTCCCTAGAGTTCAAATGTGGATCAGAGAAATCAAAGTGGCTGTCAAGAAAAAAGGTGGTTTATATTTCAGAGCAGTTATTAACAACCTAGCAGAGTGAACATATGAGGGTGAAAGTTAGAGCATTTTAATAAATGTCCTCGGAATAAAGGTGGTACTCTGCAGCAGTAATTCAGAACAGCTTCAAATGATTTTTTGTGGTATACGTTCGGCCACTAAGTTACTGCAGATGACTCCACAGTACTCTATACTTTCAGTAAACACTGAGGTAGATATCCTTCTCTTTTACAGTCTCAAGCTCTCATAAGTATTGTTTCATGGGTCTAATCTGACTGTTTAGATCAATTTTTTCTCAAATTTGATTTGTGAAATAATTCTTTCTAAATGGACAAAAATAATTTGTGCAGACTCACGGTATAGAAATGGTAAGTGTGATAAACCAGACCATCAAACAACACCCCGATGCAAAGATTTAGGACACTTTAGTACCACATTCTTTGCCTGAAATATCTCATCCTGTTAACTGTATGTCAAATATGGCGAGGGAAAAAACAAAAGGATATCCTACAATATCCAGTTTTTGATTCTGTGGTGTGCAAGCCTTCCTCACCCTCAACCCCCTGTAGGGGAAAAAACATGTCTCATTGCCTAAGCCACCAAGTGAGCACAGACCAATGAATGTGATGACACCTGAATGTCTGAAATATATACAGCAAAAATGACCAGCAAAACAGAGTGAGAGTATCTGTGTAACTGAACTGCTAGTAGATCAGGACTAAGAATTGCAGTGAAAATGAAAAATGAGATGGGCCCCCAGCCTGCTAGTGAAGAGTTACAACATCCTCACCTGTCAGTCAACCATAATTATGTAATAATGCAGAGCCTTTGTACTGATGTGCTTTGTACTTAGTACTGATGTATAAAAAAATGTCACTCATACTACAGTGTGTACAAATTAAAACAAAATAACTCATATAGACT
This sequence comes from Xyrichtys novacula, assembly GCA_962446985.1. Taxonomy (NCBI): domain Eukaryota; kingdom Metazoa; phylum Chordata; class Actinopteri; order Labriformes; family Labridae; genus Xyrichtys; species Xyrichtys novacula. The sequence continues at coordinate 5,334,975 of OY660870.1, read as the reverse complement.
AAAGCAGGCTCATGTCTGCATGTTTATATCTGCAGCTTTTCAAAGGCCAACCACAAGTGGTCATTATAAGAGTACAAAAACATTGGTTCCTGTTTTTCTGCCACAGATCTATAACTCAAGAGTGGCATGTTTTGAAAGTGCAGTATGTAAGTTACCACATGCATTGGCATAAGTATCAGCAGGGCAGCTGGTGCTATACACTGGGGCCCATGGACTTTTGGGGTTGAGTGACATATGTCCACATGTATTAGCATTGTAATAACCTTGGGTGAGAAGCAGTCTGAGACATGGGAACATGCTGTTGGTGTAGGACCAAGGTCCAGAAGGGTACCTCTACAATTCCTCCACCAGAGCACTGGTAATTTGAATCTTATGTTATCTGATTTCTCTTTGGCATTCTGTTCAAGACAATATTTTCTCCAAATGAATATCATTCATACCAGCCACCTCTTTCATCTCTTTTTTTGTTGTGTTTTTGTTTTAATTTTCAAGGCTTGATGACAAATAAAAGTTTGGAGAATTCTCATGACTTCACATTCCGTGAAAACCTGTGACTTTTTCTGCCAACCTTATTAGATGGCCCAGTGAGCTGCCTACTTTTGAGCAGCCAAAGCAGGAGAGTGGTGCTCAAAAAAGCAAGGGAGGAAAAAATAGAAAACAATATGAGTGTTGAGCTAAAACTGATAAAATTATGTTTAAGAAGCAGCATGGGGTTGGAAAGACCCAGTGGGTTGGCAATCCTGTCATTAGAAAAAAGCTGAGCTAAGAATATGGACTAAAACAGGTTTGGTTATAGACTTTGCTGAGTGCAAAGGCTGCAGGCTGACCTTCTCATTAAAGTACAGTTTCCTCTTTGTTGCAGAGTCTAATGGAATCAGAAACTCTTCACATTTCAATGTCCCTTTTTTATATGTTGAGAAATGTGGACCTTGTGTGCTTCATTTCAAACCTGTTTGTAACTGTATCAGAGACTCAAACCCAAACAACAACCTCTGCTCTTTTGATGATGTGTCTGTTTCTTATGCTCATTAACATACAGTAAAAGCTGTCTCTTGTCCAAAACAGTTTGAAGTGTTTTGTGGTTTGAAAGAATAGGGCTGTGTTGGTTTTATTCAAGCTGTTAGGTGAGTGTAGAAAATTATGTTTTATGGCTACTGTCTGTGGTTGTGATTTTTTGCTGGTTTGGATGACAGGGGCTTGAGTTGTCTGCTCTAAAAAAATAAAAAAATAAGGTTGTGTTTGCCTCTTGGTGTAAGTGCACACATATATGCCCTTTGGTTGAGTTCTGGTCTCTGTTTGTGGGGCATTGTTCAGCCAGAGCGACTCCTGACACGGCTCTGAGTGTCTGCGTGTTCATGTTGTTTTTATGTGTTTTTATGTGTTTTTTGAGTGTGTCACGATCGGATGTACTTCTTAAACGGACAATCCACAACAGCACTTTATTTGCTGGGCCTCTGGCTCGTTTTTAACAGTGCTTTTAACAGCACTATGGACCAAACAGTAGCCACCGCCATGTTCACGTACTCACGGAGCTACCTGTTGGAGCTTAGCCACCATTTGCTGGCACAACCAGTCCCCCTTCTCGCTTACAACATCCCCAGTGAGATACTTCGGAATTACAAGCCAAAACGCAGGGAAAAGAGGATCCAGAGGGGGCATACGGAACTGGGATTTTTCTTCATTTCCTGAAACCAGCGCTGTGCAGTAGCAATGCACGCATTCGGCCGCGCAGTCGCAGAGAGTCGCTGTGATGACGCACGGCTCAAACAGCGTATCCCCCGGGAAAGCTACTCAATCCCTGAGTGCCCATAGGCTGTGTTAAGTGTCAATCATAGCAAACATGAACCCCCTAATAACTTTTAAAAACGGAGCTTCACAGATAAAAGAGGACTTGAGCACAAACCAGTGTTACAATAACTATATGTCAACATCGCAACAAGGGGGAAGAAACAATTATGTTCTGTGTAATACATTTCTAAAGTTCGTCCACAGCTCCATAAGCTTTGCTGGCGGAGGCGGGATTCATGACCTATACTGCAGCCTATCAACAGAGGGTGCTGTTCTCAGAGTGGCTTCACCCAGCGAGGAGGCAGACTCTGTCCATTCTTTACAGTCTATGGTACGATCGCTGAAGAACAAAACAGAGCAACTTTCTACGCTCGACCGGGACTATCAACAGAGCAGCCTCCTCTGCTTCACCGAGACCTGGCTCACCGAGGACACAGATCTGCAGCTGGATGGCTTTGAAATCATCCGCTCTGACAGGGATGCTACGACAACCAGGAAGTCGATTGGAGGCGGGCTCTGCATTGCTGTCAACAGAAGGTGGGCTACAAACTTCACTGTGAGAGAGACTGAGAGCTGCAATCACTACGAGCTGCTGACAGTGTCTTTTAGACCTCACTACTTACCTCTGGAGTTTTCCCAGTTGACTGTGATTTTAGCATACGTCCCAGGACCAGATTTTAACTTGGCAGCAGAGAGGATAGCTAACAGCTATCACAGAGCTGTCAATCAGACGGGAGCACAGCCTGTGTTTCTCCTAGGGGATTTTAACAGCTGTGATGTCACGTCACATCTACTGGACCTGGAACAATATGTCACCATTCCCACCAGAATGAATAACATATTAGATAGTTGCTATGGAAACATCCCCAGCGCATATGCAACAAAGCCACGCCCCCCTTCTCGGAGAGTCAGATCACAACGTCATCCTGCTGCTTCCCAAATACAGGTCACAGCTTAAAACAGGAGAGACAATAACAAAAACCATCACAGTCTGAAATAAGGATGCAACCGACACACTCAGAGGGTGTTTTGAACTCACAGACTGGGACCTGTTTTTTAATGATTGTGACAGTGATTTTAACGCACTGACAGATGTACTGACCTCGTATATTCTATTCTGTGAAGACACTGTCACACCCACCAACACAATAACCATCTACCCTAACAATAAAAACTGGTTCACCAAAGACATGAAACTCTGCTTAACCCAGAAGAAATAGGCATTTCTTCAGGGGGACAAGCAGAAGGTGAGAGAACTGGAGAAGGAGTTCAGGAGACAGGCTGCCCTCGCAAAAAACAACTATAGGAAAAAAGTAGAGGAGAAATTAACATCTGGGAATGTGAGGGAGGCATGGCAAGGATTAAACACCATGATGGGCCGTGCCACAAAGCCAGCTGCACAGACCCCGCCTCGTTTGCAGAAGAACTGAACATCTTCTTCAGCAGGTTCAACCAAGGCAAGCAGCAAGGACCAGAGCCCATCACTTTTAACAGGGAGATGATTGACAACCATCAAAGAGCAGCTTGTGACCTCCATCCTGCAGCGAGTGAACCCACACAAAGCCTCCGGACCTGACAGGCTCAGAGGCAGGGTGCTCAAAGGCTGTGCTAAACAGTTGGGTGCAGTCATCACCAGACTGTTCCAACTCCTTCTGGACTCTGGTTGTGTTCCCAGCCAGTGGAAGGAGTCCTCAATCATCCCTATCCCCAAAAAGACACGAGCTAAAGACACTAAAGACTTCAGGCCCGTGGCCCTCACATCTTTCCTGTGGAGAGAGTTGTGTGTGATCTGCTCTCACACACGCTGGATGAAAAACTGGATCCTCTTCAGTTTGCCTTTAGAGCAAAATGTGGCGTGGAGGACGCAAGCCTGGCTCTTTTAAACACTGTGGCAAAAAACATGGACTCTGCACGACCACACACTCGGATTTTATTTATGGACTTCTCCTCTGCTTTTAACACTGTGAACACTGACACTCTACTGCACTGCCTCCTGGACTTACAGATCCACCCAACATTGATTTTATGGATAAGGGACTTCTTAACTGATAGACCACAGCAAGTGTTTTTAAATGGATTTAAGTCCAGCAAAGTGGTTTTACACACAGGTCTCCCACAAGGTTGTGTCTTATCCCCCTTTTGTTCTCTGCCTACACCAATGACACCACTTGAAGCAGAGAAGGAATGAGTCTTTTAAAATATGCCGATGACATGGCCCTGGTGGCCCACATTGATAACATGGAGGCTCTCAGCCAATACCAGCAGGTAGTGGATGACCCGGTCACAACCTTTACAAACAAATCACTGGAACTCAACATTACCAAAACCAAGGAGCTGTGTTGTATGGGTAGGGACAGTGCAGCAACTACACCTCAGCTTTTTAAACTTTTGATTTTACAGAGAGAGCAGGTTGAACAGGTGGAATGTTTTAAATATCTGGGGACACAGATGGACTCTCGTCTGTCATTTCAAAAACACCCTCCATCAGTCCTTCAGTCTTCTCCCATCAGGCAGGTGATACAGAGTCCCACTGGCCAGGAAAGCAGTCTATAAAAAAACATTCATTCCAACTGCAATCATAGCCCTCAACATCAAAGGTTTTCCCATAACTCGGTAGTGATTTTTTTTCCCAAGCGTCATATGCATGTGTTTTTATCAACAGGTCAATGTGTACTTTTAATCAGGTCTTTTAAAGTTCTTGTTCTGTATGTGTGTACAAGTATGATGGAGAATGTACTATGTCTTTTGATGCAACTGAGGCCTGTTGAAAGATGAATTTCTGTCACTTTTTTGTGTCAGACAATAAACTTCTCCTATTCTATTCTATTCTATTCTATTCTAAGGAGTAGGACCCAGAAACACATTAACAACAAGGGTCATCACAGTTGTGATATGCTACTGACTGCCTGTGTGTATGCATACTTGGTGCAAAGTATGCTTAAACAAGACAGCCACGTTGTAAAAAAAGAAAAAAATTGTGATGTGACTGTAAGATGTTGCCTTATTTCCACTTTTGCTGCAAACATACACTAAGTGAGGTTTCTCATCTTCTTGTATTGTCAGCTCATGCTTTGTTCACTAAATATTGCTGGATTGCACACACCAAGCACACTAGGGAGACCATATCTTCCTGCACTTTCTCTGTCTGACTCTGAGTTTGAAAACGTCTTTTACGTGGGGAGTGCAAATTTTGCACCTGTCACACTCCTGTTTACCAAATGACAGGGGGGCAGTAAAAACTCACTTTCATTCTCCTTCTCATGTGAGGCCAGATATCAAAGTGCTGTGAAATCAAACTGTGTGCATGGAGGGAGCCTCGCTTAAACTTTTCTTTCTGATTAGTTCAAAGGCATTACACTTCAAAGTGGCTCACAGGTTTTTCAAATACAATCATTTGATTAGGAGTTTTCCGGAAGGACCTCATTTTCATAACAGAGGGATTTGCACAGGGTCCCCAGTGATCATTATAGAAGTCACAAATGGTGCATGTTAATTATACGGTTACAGTCTTTCTCTCTCCTCCTTCTCTCTCTCTCTCTCTCTCTCTCTCTCTCTCGCCTTCCATTATTCACTGGGTTAACTGTGGAAACAGTGCTGAGAGCTGGTGCACCATGGCTTAAGTCAAATCATCCTCTCCATAGGATACTTCTTTTAGTGATCCTCCATTGAGACAATCATATTTGGTGAGACCATGAGGTGTGTGTGGGCATATGAGCTGATGAATACACTATGTTCCAGAGGAAGATCGGTTCAGATTTCTTCACTGAACAGCCATGAATGTGAGAAGCGAGGGGTCTTCACAAAGAAGGGAAAATCAAAGTGTTTGCTGCTGTGATATACAGCGAACATCATCAAGTCAGGATTTTGTTTGTGGACAATTATCTCATTCAGAGTTTTGGGTTTGCGGAATGGCATGCTGCATCTGTCTTTTGAAACCTGATTAGTAATTTCCAGGCACTATAAAGCAGGTCAGCCCCAGCACTGCTGCCAAACAAAATGGAGGTCTTTATTGAAACAGCTGATTTCTATTCCTGCTGTGAAGTGCAAAGAGAGAGGAGGTGGATGTCTCTTTCCTCCTCTCTCTCTCTCTCTCTCTTTCTCTCTGCCTTAGTTTGGAAGAATATGGTGATGGCGTCAGCGGGTGGACTGGGAGGTGGGCTTGCAGACTAATTGCCCAGAGCATGGCAGGGTGATAAAGTGACAGGCCGAGCAGAGTGACGGCCAAGGCGGTGAATAGACCCCGCTCATAGCAACACCATAAAAGCTAATTACTGCCATACAATGAGCTGCCCCTGCCATTGTGCCATTTGGAAAAGAGCAGAGAGAAAAACAGGGAGAGAAGAACAAGTGAAAGAACCTGCAGCTATAAAGACTTAACCAGTAACAATTAGTCTCTAGCCCTGCTAATGAGAAAGCCGAGATAAAACAAGGGGCTAAATTTAAACGTAAGGGGCTCCATAGCTCCTCTCCGGGGCTCAATACTCCTCCTTGCCAATAATGGATAATTCCTTCTCCTAAAGGGAGGGAGGGAGGGAGAGAGAGAGAGAGAGAGAGAGAGAAGGAGGCACAAATACCTCCCCTGGACTGTGTGGGTAATCCTGAGCCTTGCTTGCTTGCGGCCCTGGAATAAGCTACATGCTGCAGGCTGGAGGGATACTCTCCTGGGGGATAGGGACAAAACAAATGGCTGGGGGAAATCTAACAAATAGCAGCTCGATGCAGATACATCACTTGGAGGTTGTGGTGCACCAAGGGTAAAGACATCTGAGATGGATCAGTGGTACAGGGGAGCACTGAACTACATGTAATTAAACTGGACTTCTTCAGAGAAGAGCTTTGTGGTAGTTTAACTGCATCAATATTCAGGAAGTTATTTAGATGCTTCATTTCCATTTCTGTGCACAGTCTAACTTTACTATGACTAACTTTCATGCTGTAGTTTTTAATCTACTGTTATTTCATCACTGCAGCTGAGCCCAGCCTTTCCCAGTCCTGTCATGAGAGTGGCTTCAAAACCCTGTAGGCAATGCTTTAGTAATTCATTCATTTATTCATCTATGTATTTATTTTTGCCATGTTGTTTACTCCATTTCATCAGCACATGAAATGTAAAATCACATGCTTGTTATTGTAGTGCATGTGGCAACCTATGGGCTAACATAAATGGAGCTTACATTGAGGTACTAAGTGCCAGTTTCATGAGTGTCCACTTGGGGCAGGCTGCAAGGCCCACCAAAACTCCTCTATTTGTCCCTTGCTAGGTTGACCCAAAGTTAGGTTGATTCAGCCTTTTTGGTGAATCTGGTGACCCCTTTGCAATGTAACAGTAGTGTTTTTCATATTTATTTTATTTTTATTTTTTCAGATGGAGTTAGCATTTCCCATGAACTATTTTACCCATGGTCATAAAGACTGCAACATTTACCAAAATTTGCCAAAATGTACTCTTTGTGTAGGGTGATGAGTCAATAAACTGATAAGTGAACATGTAAAACTGTACCACTTGACAACAAAACTTTGTAAACTCTCATTAAAGTTGGCAAGAAAAACTGGTTTGATGTTGCCCATCACAGCTCCTGTGTCACAACTATGTTCTGAGTATCATGAAAATGCACATGGTTTCAACCTGTTTTCCTCAAGCAGCCAAAACTTACATTCTGCTCATTACCATTTTGCACTTTCACTAAGCAAAGCTCTGGTTGTAGAGTTGCTGTCCATCCAAAACACATCAGCAGGAAAAAAATAGACATCTTTTTGCTAATCCTGCACCAGTATCAGTCATGAGTTCAAAACATTGTGTATAAAGACAATCATATGAAAGTAAAAAGTAAAAACTAGTCCTCATTATCTCATTTCAACATGTAGATAATGGAGAGACATCAATATGAGGGTATCACTGTTTTCAATAAACACTTTAAACTTCATTAAAAAAATTAACCCTTGAGTAGATGGTTCACGTGTGGCATATGAACATGTGACTCATTTCTAAAGTTGCTTTACCATCCCAAATTGATCAAATATTAACAGACAGCTATTCTTTTTGTTCAACTTTTCACAGTAGTAAACTATCGGTAGCTTGTCAAAGCCCTTCCCTTTATTTAGCTCATTCATTCACTGTGAAAAACCCAACTACAGCAGGGATCTGGCATAAAACAGCTAGGTTGCCCATACATTTGGCAGGAGATTGGCACAGATTTGGTTAGTACTTTTCTAAAGCATTGTAAACGTTAGCAAGCAGCTTTAGATTTTAATGAACCACAAAATAAATCTCTTTTTTGTGTTGTCACAGCTAAACCAATGAGCACATTCATGGGATTTCCCACTGTACCCTTTCAAAATAGCATGTTTACTGTTGTGGACTGAGGCAGCCATCAGCAGACACAATTTCTTTTCTGCTAGCTGGCACACATTTAGTGAGGCTGTGAGGAATTCTGGCATGCTTATTTGCTGCTGCTGTGTGATGCAGCTAATGATACTGAACCCTCATCTGGATGTAAAACCTTTCAGACAAGACAGATTTCTGCATGACTGAAATTAGAGAGAAATGACAAAATAGATCCAGAAATATTTGCCTTGATGTCATAAAATCAGCAGCAAGCGAACCTCTCCCTTCATCTCTCTCTGCTCACCCAATCATGTGCCGGGAGCAGTGTACAGATCAGCCAATTATGGAGAAAGCCCTGATCCAGTCAAGAATTGATAGAGTGTGAGGCTGAGAGGAGAGGAAGCGGTCCCATCACATCCTCTGACTGCACTAGTCTGATTGCACATGCCAATTCCAAACAGCAGCCGATTATGACTTTTAGTCCAGCTTTCAGGGTCTTCTTTTCAGCGCACTTTGGACATATTTTGTTCTTCCCTGGATGGAGAACTTTCCACAAAATTTGCATCTGTTTTCAAGTGAATTTGTATTTTTGTTTCTGTATAACGCCAAAAGTATCAGGGTAATTAAAATAACTCTTGGTATCACAGAAAACAACAAAAATAAAACAACTAATAAACTGTGTTCTTATTTTGTTAGAATGATGTGTGGGAGGACTAACTGAACAGAGCGAACATGGCTTTTTAATTCATGATTAATTAATTGAGGAACAGGGGAAAACATACAGTTTGTTTATGAGGGACTTTTCAGATTATTTGCCATCTTACTTAACAGTTTAGTTCATGTACAAGTTACAGGACAATTTTAAATGACTGAACAGAGCTGCAAAAGCCAGTGATAAAGAACAACACATAGGGATAGATGACTTGGACTGCATACAGGATTTCAACAGTTGGCATAAATTCTGTCGCTGTGGTTAACTGGGGGAAATCTTGTGCTCTCATAGCTTCTTTGTCAAAATGTTTGTGTGGAAGGTGCGGGTGAGTAGCCCAAACCGATAATAAAGCAGAGCAAGCTTATTCATGTAGCACTTTCTGATGACAAGGCAATGTTGAAGTCCATATTTTGACTGTTAAAGAATAAAAAAAGAGATTTACACTTGTGACTTTTCTGCATATATACTGTTCTCTATAAGTATCACATCTCTACAGTTGTCAGACAGCAGGTTAGAGAGGTAAACATCATTTCTTTAGTGTCTAATAAGTCATCAAGAACTTGGCTGAGAGCAAAACTTAGTGAAAAAGGAGTCTTTAAAGGGGCCATGGCATGAAAAACTGACTTTGTTAACGGGAGGGGGGTGCATATCAGGGATAGAAAACCGCTACAATCAGTCGTTTTTTAGTTAACTCTGTATTTAGGAACTGTGTGCTCAGAGCCAGCCGTTCTGAAAACTCCACTGACATGACGTCATGTCAGTGCTGGCGGGTTGATGGTACTGCCCATGGAACCGCCCACTGCCCTGCCCACAAAATTATCAAAACAAGGCCATTATTCCAGGCTGCTCGCTCACATAGCTCCGGTTAGAACCGTGGCGAAAGTACGATCTGAAAAAGAGGCAGCGTTTGCTCTGTTGATGGCTGCACAAACAAGCACAAAACTCTTTTGAAAACTCCCTCGTCCGAGGATTTGAGGACTCAATGGGTGGATTTTATTTATAATGGGAATGTACCGCGGCATTTCCAAAATATCTGTATGTATGTGCGCATCATTTCACTTCGGACTGTTTTATCAACGAGGGACAGTTCAATGCTGGATTTGCTAGATGTCTGAAGATAAAGAATGGATCCGTACCAACTATCCGTGATCCTACTACAAACGTGGCATCTGTAAGTGTGAACATTTTATTTTGACTTACTGTTTAGCCTAAATTCCCCCCAGTGCCTCAGCACGCCCGCCACGCTTTGATAAACACACCGGATCTGCGCCGGTTTACTGGATCCTCCCGTATTTTAGCCGCTCGCTTCTTCCCCAACAACTCCGCCGGCGGGGGACAAAATCCCCCTCCGGAGCAGCATGTAGCTTTTGCATTTACCCGTGCGGCGACGCGCCTCTTTTGGCTCTAATACGGGACGTCCCGGCTAATGCTGGACGGTCGGCCATCCTATTAATTAGCAAAGGCTTCAGAGAAGTTTTAGAGCACCAAAATCTTACATTGTAGCAGAGCTCTGGTTGTAATTTTTTCTACATTCATATCTTCCTCCTTAAGCGTGACCCTCCTGGCGGCTTTGAATAATACATAGGATGTGTCGACTAGGTCGCTTCAAGTCACGTTTGGTCTGAACGCGGATAAGAATTTCTTCCGGAGCCTCTCCATCTGGGTCAGACTTTGGCTCAAACTGGTAGGGTTGTACGAGCGATCTTCTTGCAGCCATGACTGAGCCAGTGTAAACATTAGCACATGGCTATGAGAGCACAGCCACAGCCCCTTCCAGAGAGATGGGTGTAAAGTGGACGTGGCTTAGGTGCAGCTCATTTCATTAAAGAGACATGGCCCAAAACGGAGGATTTTGAGCGGAGCTGTTTTTAGCTGATAAAAAGAGCACTAAAATAATTGATCCAAATCGACTTTTGACCAAAGGACGTCACAGACATGCTTTTAACACACCAGGGGACTATTTCAAGTTGTGTGAAATTGGCATGCCATGGGACCTTTAAAGTTTGTTTGTGTGAATGAGTGCTTGGTCTGACACTTACCCTCAGATATCAAAAATCAGTTTGAATATAAATAGATAAGTGTTATGCAGGTGGTCTCACATTTGGAGTTCACTTTGTTTCGTAACCAGCAAAAAACGAATCATGGGAGCTTTAAATGATCACTACAGACAGTGTTGCAGTGGGGTCAGTACACCTCAGGTTCAGGTTCAGGTTACTTTATTAATACCCAAAGGTAGATTTGTTCTGCAGTGAAATAGAGTGATGACGTCCATTTATACAAGTTACAGTACAAATATAAAACAGCCACAAAACAGAACACATGATAAAAGCACCCCAAGGCTCCCCAGTCAGGACACAAGGGAGGGAGAAAAACGTCAATACATAAAGAAATGCAAATAAATAACCCAAATAAACAACCTCTGGATACAAACCAAGGTTAAAACAAGTTTAAAACCAACATAAATAAGTAAGTAAATAATACCTCCGCAGTATGTGCTAATTGTGCAAGATTATGTGCAAAATCTCTACAACTTGTTTACCTCAATAATAGCAGCAGGAACAAAGCTGTTTCTGTAACGTTTAGTTTTGCATTTGGGGACTAGAAAGCTCTGTCCAGAGGGAAGAAGCTGGAACTCGCTGTGTAAAGGGTGGGAGTTGTCATTTAGAATAGGGAAAGCTATCCGCTGTAACTGTTTGTTGTGCAGGGATGCTGGAAAAAGCTGTGACTCACCAATTAGTCGAGAAGACCATTTAACTATTTGGTTTAAGGCATTTCTCGCCTTCAAGGATGTGTGACCAAACGATGACACCAAAGAAAATGATAAAATAAATTCAATAAAAGCACGATAAAACATAGTCATTATAGTTCGGTCAATGTGAAAGTGCAAGAGTTTTCTTAAACAGTACAGACGCTGGTGACCTTTTTTACACATAGCTTCCAGGTTGGCTTCAAAGTTCAATTTTCCATCAATAACAGTCCCTAAATATTTGTAAGACTGCACAAACTCAATGGTCTGACCTTTGATTAAAGTGACTTTGTGTGTATGATTTTTCCTCCTAAAATCAATAACCATATCTTTGGTTTTTAGAGTGTTAAGCTGGAGATAAGACTCCTCACACCAATGTACAAAGTCATCAATCACAGGGCTGTGGCTGCTCTCATTTTCCTGAAGCAGACTGACAATAACAGAGTCATCTGCATATTTTATAATGGATCTGTTGTCATATCTGCTCCGGCACTTGTCTGTGTAGAGAATACATAATAAAGGTGACAGCACACAGCCTTGAGGTGAACCAGTGGATGAACACTTAAGGTCTGAGAGGATACCATTTACTCCGGCTCTCTGTGTCCTGCTGGTTAAAAAGTCGAGAATCCAACCCACTAAATTTTTACTTAAATCAAACTGTTCAAGGAGCCTTCTGGTCAGAATGTGAGGTTGGATTGTGTTAAAAGCAGATGAAAAGTCCACAAATAAAAGTCTGGCATGTGTCCCATTAAAATCGAAGTGTTTAAGAAGCATGTTTAGCAGAGTGAGTGTCGCATCCTCCACTCCTCTGTGAGGCCTATATGCAAATTGCATAGGATCCAAAGCATGTTCAGACTGTTTTAAAATCTCAGACCTCACCATTTTTTTGAAGGTTTTCATTAAAACTGATGTCAGACCTACTGGTCTGAAATCACCAACAGTTAGGGCAGTTGGATTTAGGGACAGGGACAGCTACAGCATCTTTCCAGATGATAGGTACATGTTGTGTCTGTAGTGACTTATAGATATAACGGAACACAGGAGGCTTAGACTGGCCTTGAGTCCTCAGAGAAGAACCTGAGTTGAGTCTAAATCTTGTCCCCATGAGTCTGAGTCTGTGTCCAGTCCTTTTTATTATATTATTCTAAGGAGAAGCTGTGTTTTACTTCAAGTTGACTGTACGAATCTGAACTGTCTTGGACCTTTGAAATGTGTAGATGTGAACATTTCATTATTAAGATTAGATTCTGAGTGGCTCTGTCAGTGCGTCCAGAAGTTTAAATTAACAATGAAGTTACAGCACTTTGTGTTGAGCACAAATGTGGACTGAAGGTCTCATTCAAGAGACACACCTATTATTTCTGCTGCAGTAGGATCTCTCTTGAACACGAAATGAACACGTGTCCTGTCCCCTATTTATGAAATGCGAACTAACTTAACACCTTGCCCTGTGGTTGAGTCACTTTAGCTGCTTTAGCTTGGTAACAGTTACATAATTAACAGTCTGTGTGGGCGGATTTCAGCATCTCAATAGTTTTTCTGGGCACATTCTTGACAGATGTCTGTTCCTCTTCTCTAAGATTGTTTGAGATTGCCCCTGGTTACAGTTCATATAATGTCAAAACCAACATTCACAATACCGGCATCTCTTTAAGCAGTTTGGCAGACTGCTACTGAACCAGAAGATCCATGAACATGCATGCAGGTGAGCACACATGTGTGCCAGCTTCTCTAAAGTGGGTGGATTTTTAGGACCAACTGAACAATTTAACATGTAATAAGTCTACGTTCAAGTAAGGAGTTGAGTCCTTAAATTGAAGCCTCAGAGCCAGATTTCTGGACTTGAAAACTATAACCCAGATGACAAATACTCCAAGGGCTCTATTTTCGTGCCTTGCCGTAAAAGTGCCGCAGGCGCGGCGTAAGTCAGGTCCGCCGCGCCGACAAGGCGTTCCCAAGCACAATTTGGTATTTTGGTGAGCAGCGCAGCCCGGCATAAGTATCCCCCCTCCCTAACTCAGCTCCTCCCAGCGGCGTAAGTCGTAGCAAGGGAGGAGAAAGGGTGTGGAGTGGGTTTAACACAGCCGAGACATGTTTTCACCAATCACATCAGCTCCTCTCCTTGCCTTTAAATCAGCCACAGGCGAGGCGTATTACCATTTTCATGAAGTAGTCAAAGAGATGTCTGAAGACAGTAATGCCACACGATGGCAACAGAAGGCAGCTCCTCAACAAGTGTCACTGTAAGCGCTGCATTGGGCGTCCTCCACACTCTCTCATATGAGCACAGATGGATTTGGGGTGTGTAATGTTGGACCCACTAGTAAGACAAACACCCTTTTCCACATAAAGACATTCACATAAAGTTGCATATGTTTCAAACCTCACGTGACAAAGGTGGGTTGTGCACACAGATCACAACATAAACTCCAAAAATGGCATTAAAATTTGAACCATCTGTGCGTAAATGACGCATCGCGCTCCGTGGCCTGGCTCTTTCTTTCATAGATGTTGGCATATAAAATACATTTGCCTCACAAAACTGAATATTATAATATCCGTATGTCGGCTTAAAGTAGATAACGCATCTGAGCACTGAAAGAAATCATCTGTTCAGCCGCCGCAGCAGCAGGACGGAGAGAGGACTCGGAGACATGTCCAGGTCGAGCTGTACGAGAAATAAGAGGAAGAGGAAGAAAGAAAAGGAGGGAGACAAATTACATATCTAGTTAACTTCATCATGTGTGTCTATTTACTAGTTATTTAATTCGATTTAATGCGGTTTCAGCTATGTTGATTCAGTCAGGTTGTGTGTCCAAACGCGTGCCAAACTCGCTCATCAGATCAGATATAGATCAGAATATATCGATATAGATCTAAATTTATGTGCTGACTCAGATTAATAGTTGTTGATGATTATTTATTGCACTGAAATGTGCCTGACACTGTGGAAACCTGCCTGTGAGGTATCAGTGACGTATGCTGATACGCTGCCGGTCTACCAAAATACTACTAGACCAGCTGCGCTCCGCCTGCGCTGAAAGCTGACCAAGTTTGAATCGGTGAGCTTTCAGCACACTTTACACGCCGGTGGCGAGCACGAAAATGTCACTGCGCCCGCTGATTCTGTCGACACCTCCCCCTGCCACGCCACCACGCCCAGCTTGGCGGATATCGGTTCGCCTCCGTGTGCCTCAGTCCACGAAAATACCAAACTGGCTGTACGCCGGGCTCCGCCAGACGAAAATACAACTGCGCGGGGCTCGCCGCCCTCCGTCGCCTCACCGGCGTACACGAAAATGGAGCCCCAAGTGTTAATGCGTTTGTTAGCCAAGTCTGTGAGGTTGTGATGTGTCAGTATTTTGTCCTGGACATGTAACAGAAACTTACGTTCAAGACCCACTCTGATGAAAATCATTGTTTTCTTGTTTACATGTTCATATGGTATTTTTCTGATGCTACAGGACATATCATGAGAAAAGTAAGACCAAAATTGCATTTCTGAGTATTTCTGCATTTGGATCTCAAACGGCGGGCTCAGATACAGTGAGATATTCTATGTCACAAGCCCATGCTCCACACATGGTGCTCCACTCTGCAGGCTGGCCCACGAGGAGTAGAGAGGACGATCACGAACAAGCTTGTCCGTTAGCAGATTGCAATGCCCGTAAGAAAGCTAATTATGATATTAGCTTTCATCATCCCCCCAAAGACATTGGTGTCTGAGAGCTGAACAGCTCCTATGTTACCTGCTACTTCTGTTGCACTGGCATGTTAGGCTACAAGCTAGCATGAAGAGGGGTGTGCAGAGTAGCACTGTCTCCGCCCAAGACTCAGAGGCACATTACTTATGAGCTACTGGAGCTCTGCAGAAGAAAAAGTCACAAATTTAAAGATCGCTGATAACACTTTAAGTAGTAAAAAAAAATTTTTTTTAAAAAGAAAGGGACTTTGAAGGGGTGGTATTTTGTTTTTCCAGATTTACAACAAGAACTGCAAAGTTACAAAGTTTGGTGTCCATACTACATGTATCCAAAGTTTCAAAACACAAGGTAAATGTATTTTGTCATAATCTTACAAAGTAGATGTTGATTGCCTAAACCTTGGACAAACGCACAAAAATGCGAGACCGTAGTTTATGTGCGAGATTTACTAAAATTCTGACATAAGATTTATAGACTCTACTTACTGGTTCATCTGAGCTTCCAGCAAAGTGGAATGGCCTGCCTCCAACAGTGTGTGAGCTGACACTCACAGTAAAGTCGGGTTACCATGGACATGATAAACTTATACAGTTTTTACATATTTATGTTATTGCAACTAAAACAAAGCATTTCAGGAGGAGGCTGAAATAATAATACTTTAATACACCACTGTAAGAAATTTGAGGCTTTGTTTGATCTGAAAATTATGTAAAGCCATTTAAGAGGTATCTGAGATAAGGTATAGAGTCTAAAAAAATGCATAATATCCCCTCTTTGTGTAACCCTTAGATTTACATCTTTTCTTAATGCTCAGTGGCTAAAAACAGCCACTGGCATTGACTGCTGTAAAAACAAATTGGATTCATATTTTTTCCAGATTTATTTTCATATATCTCTTAATTAACTTCTGCTGTATTGAAAACTAGTAAATGTTTCGTTAAGAATCCAAATTTTAACCCTTTAAGGACCCATTTAAAACATCACTGATATTGGGAAAAGAATGGGAGGAAAATGACAGATTTTTATTAGATTCATTTTCTACCATATCAGTGACATTATGTATTGAATGGACCCTCAAAGGGTTAAAAAAATGTTTTTAGATGAAACATTTACTAGTTTTGATCAAATCAGAAGTTAATTAAAAGATATATGAAAAAAAACTGGAAAAAAAATATTAGTGGCTTTTTTTTAGCCACTGAGCGTTAACAACGGATGGAAATTTGCCCAGCGCGTATTTTTGACCTGGTGAAAATTTCATATTCTCAAAGTGTCCATCAATATAAGCATCTGCACAAAAAATCATCCCATTTGCTGCAGTAAAAAATTATGATCACTTATTTAAAGACATACACATCTCATCTGGGGTTTTAAAATCCCACTGAATTAAAACAAATATACTGGGTGCTGGCAATAAATAAATGTTGTCTGCTTTGTATTGTCCACTGAAATATAATAATTGTGTAATAAAAAAAACAGCTAATAATATAATTTAGGGGGAGCAATAATGTAATTTTACTATTGTATGTGTCAGTAAAAATGCAGATTACCACCTCGTTTTGTCATTTAACTTAAATTGAAGTGTGTATGGTAAGTCAAAAAATGTTTTGACAGTCCAGTATCTCAACTTTGAAAAAAAAAAAAGTTTGATTGCTTTCAGAAATCCTAAAACCAACTCTAGAAAGGTGTAAAAAAAAATTGGGGGATCCGCTAAAATGCGAACTTAATTTAATGTTAATGTTAATGTCAGTAAAAACTTGGAAAAATACACGTGCCTCTTTTTATTCCTTCACACTCCAGCCCACACACACTCTTTCTCCTACAACACTTGTACACACGTGACAGAGTTCCTCAGAGGTCTACCTATGTCCAACAGTGACTGAGCTGACTCTTTGATTCTGACATCCTGGGGAGAAGGAAAGAAGCAGCAATCCCAGCAGGCCCTGACTGTAATGAGGGGGCAATGAGGTTTGAAGCTTCTCATTACCAACACCTAGAGCTGCAAGGAAACCAGGCTGACAGCTGCCAAGGCAGGAAGGGACCCTGGGAGGACCACTGCGTGTGGTAGAGGCACTGGAAGGAACAAATGGGGGGCCAGGAATAGATGTCTCTGCCAGGGTTTTTGACTGAAAAAAAAGTTTTTTATTCAACCTGGATTCCTGTTATCTTCTCTTGAAACTGGTGATTGGCTTGAAAAAACATTGAAGCCACATTGGGATGACTTGAGTTATCTCCCATTAAGTAATAATTCCACCATGATTAGAATATGTGCCAAATTGTAAGCAATTTTCTGGACAGAGAGAAACAGAAGTGAAGATAAATGGGAACATTTTGAGTGCCTTAACAATTTTGGTCTTGTCAGGGCAGAATAGCCTATGAAACAGACCAACAAAACAAAAGCAGTCTTTAAGGTCAGTAGTTGCTGAAGCCAGGATGATTTGTGTCAAATATTAAAACCATTAACTATAACACGAATTGAAGGATTAATTTACTAAAACACTAGTGTACAGTTGATTGTATGAGTAAAGGAGGAAAACTTGAACAGCAGCTTTTAGGGACCATTTTAATGGTTTGTGTTGAGAGAGTCAGACAGCAGTGGCTGGCTCTGTTATCAGGTTCATATTTCCTGCATCATGATGACTTCATTCATTTGGGATGTCCAGTTATTTGATTCAAAAGCATGCAATAACCCGTCACCCTCATTCTGTCTGCATCTCTCTGTGCCCTGGGTCTCTGACAAGCCCTGAGGTAATTAATACTTGTCAAACACCTCAACATGAGTGCTACCCTTCCCTATTACACCAACACATTAACGAATACTTCCTTGTACTGCAAAACTGACGTCGCAACATCCGTAAACCCACCGGGCTAATTGACTCTTGACAGGGAGATCACGGAGTGAGAACTCACTAATTACCTGAGTCTGCAGTCATATTAAAGACAACAGGCTTGTACGCAAGCACGCACGCACGCACACACACACACACACACACACACAGGATTCCACAGATATTTGTATTCAGTAGCATACAAAAAGAGAGGTTAGGCACAGCAACAGAGCTGTCTGCTGTTCAACAACTTCTTAATTAAACGTCGTAGCGCTGGAAAGGATGGCTAACGGAGAGACAGAAACAACATGGAGTCAACTGCTTCTCTGTGACCGCCCTGAAACAAATGGAAACACAATGATAGAGAGAAGGATAATTGACTGTCTTTGCTGTGCTTTCACACCAGGTAGATTTTAAGTGTCTTATCTGAGAGCATTTTTCTTCTGGTACTTTGGTTTGGTGCACTTCTATAGTGTGGCAGGAATCGTTTTGAACTCTTGGGCCACCAAAAACTGACACCAGGGCGCTAAATATAAGTGAAAAAGGACAGCGAACCACCCCAGAAAACACTTCTTCTGGGCCGGGGGAGACGAATGTTGAAATCTAAAACCTAGAAGCCTCTGGCAGTCAGAAAGACAAACATGACAAACCAAGTCAGGTTAAAGGGAGGTAGACCAATACTTCAGTTCAACCTTGTTTTACTCCTGATTACACTTGACAACACTTTGAAAGATGACTCATCCTGTCATCCACTTTAAAAAAGGTAGTGGATCTCAAAATTGTACCAAGATCTCTAACAATCAAGGACAAAAAACACTTGGCAATCACCATGGTACTTATTAGTCTGGAAGGTTTTGATTGGCCAAGGCATAGACCAAGGTAAAGGGAAATTCTTACTGTGCAATTGCCAGATTTCACAAAAAAATGGAAAACTTTAAATGAGACCAATTCAGGTTGACTCTGCTACACAGAAAACTTGTGCCGGTCGCTTTTGGGAACCTTTGCAGTGAATGGTTGAGAGAACAGTGTAATCTCAATTTATAAGAGAGAGCTTTTTGTCAGGCAGTTGCTTACAAACTCTCCGCAGTCATGTGGGAGACTCCTGATTTCTAACCCTATTTCCCACAATGCTCTGGGACAGTATCTCCCGATTTTACAGTGAAGGAAACAAGTAGGAGTGTGGGGGTATATGTCGCAGTATCTGGAAACCCTTGATTGCCCGCTCATGTGTGGCAAGCTGGTGACGTGACCAGCTGGAGGTAGCGATAAGTCAAGTAGCATTGATACTGCCAAAGATTAAGAAGTCACTCGCAGGTGGTGTCTGTCTTCCACTCAGTCCAGCATTCAGACGGAGATGGCTAGTGAAAGAATTCCTCTGCATTATCTGAGACTTGTTCACAGACTAAAGCTTGGCCTTGTTGATGTAATCTGTATATATAGACTCCTGGTGAATGTTTGCTGTTTTATACTGTATGTGCTTTCTTGTTTAACTACATGTCTCATTAGCAGCAGAATTTTATGGACTTTGAAAAAAGTTCAGTTTTCTTCATGGCAACAGCCACCTTTAGATAGTGGCACAGACAGTGGCACACAACTTTTTAATTTGATGTGCAATAAATACTGCATACTAAATGCATTGCCGTGTTTTTACTATTATTATTATTACTCATTTCAACAACTAAAATTGTAAATTTTTTCATTGTCCTCAAAGGTAAACAGAATCATATAACATTTTTAGAACAAAGTTCTTTCATCAGGTTTAAAATACAAGGCAAGAAATTACAACCATTTATACACACACCTGGTGAAAGAACCTTGTTCCTTTGGCTGATACACTAATGGAAAAAAAAAAAATCTCCCTATTTTTCCCAACCCAATGTTGGAAAGTATGCTAAAAAAATTAATTAATTAAAAGACCGTGTATAAGCTTGAATGTTACCTTTTGCATTGATGGAAGAGGGTCCGACAGGATTTAATGCACTTGTTGATGACTCGAAACAAGTCAAAAATAATGTTGTGTGTTGTTATGCTCACATAGTGCAAGTACAAATCATTAGTGGCTCATTGATATTTATGATCATGTGAAATTTCAGTAGCGATGCACATAATTCAGCAGCGGCGCACCAATGAATGTTGGGGAAACACTGACCTTCATTTACCAAAGAGTAAACAGTGAGAGGTAGATCAGAAAAAGATTATGTGTGGATTTGCCATATCAAGTCAACTCTGATCGGATTTGGAAAGCTTGACATGTAACCCACTACTGCCATTCGTGTTTTATAAAGCCATCTATTGCTAATGAAGTGACATGAAATAGATTTGCTGTTTTAAGCAAATGGTATTCTACATCCCCTGCACAAATCCATGTTTGGAACAATAACAGACATAAAGAAAGCCTTGTGATGTCCCATTATAGCAGCATGACACTGTGATTTTGCAGGCGTCGCTCAAATACCAGTCTGGGGCTTTGAAAGATGACAATATTAGCACTACAAAACCCCACAAGATAGTGTCTGTCAGTCTGAAATAACATGCTATGAAAACAGACTGCATGAGCCAGTGTGCTAGCTACAGAACATTAGCACTGGATGATTAAATCCATTATGAGATCAAAATTATTTTCTTACAGTGACCAAAGATGAAGAGGGAACAAACTTCTGATTTCAATTAATCATCAGACTGAGTTCTTTTTCTTTCTTTCTTTCTTTCATTCTTTCTTTTTTCTTGTGGATGTTGCTTAAAAGCTATTTTTAATATTTATCATAGTCGTTCACACAGACAAACCCACACAGTCAGGGGTTTGTGATATTGTGCCCTGCTACAGATTCAATTATGTCTTTCATCAGCCAATTACAGCGTGCAAATTCACAGTTGTTGCCACTGCTGCAGGGGCCCAGGCAACCCTGGGGCCATCACATGCCAACTGATTGACACACACTTCAAAATAAACCCAAACATAAAACTAAAAATGCAAGAAGGCACAGTTCCACATCCACCTAAGTGAATGTGGAAGACACATTTCCATTTTATCTAAACAAACAACAGCTTTGGGTATGAGATCTTAAATCTTTGGAATTGAGCAATGTCAGGTTGAAAATTGACCCCCAGTAGTTTTAGTAGTCTTGGGAAGACTGTTTTACTGAAAAGTTGGGGTTTGTTTTGAACTCTCAGTGTGAGTGAGTTAGCTCTCTGTTTGATGTCCATTGCCTTTGCTAAATATGGCTTCCAGAGAGCATTTCAGTGAAGAATATGACCATTAAGTATCCCAAAATATCCCCATTTTACTGTATCTTCAAGATATTTACATTGTATGCATGTGTTGCATTTTTACCAGATATAGAAACTATGTTACATGACAGTACATCCATACTATAACATGGGTGAAAAGGCCTGCATACATGACCTTTTGTAAGACACAATGTATTAGAAATTTGTTTTTGTTTTTTTTTTTGTTTTTTTCAAAAGGGTTCAGTAACACTCAAAGTAAGCTGAACTTTCTGTTAAAGTTGATCGAACCTCTGGGAGTGATGCATTTGTAATGCTTTGTTTCCATAAAGGTCAATGTGTTTAAACAGGCTGACAGAATATAAAATATGCAACAGTGTGGCTCACTGATGTTTTTTTCTTACAACTGGTAAAAAAGCAAAGTTGTGAGACAGTTGTTGACAAAATCCCAATAAAGAATATTTCCACCATTATAAACTTCTGTCATGTACTTCTCTCTGTAAAACAGAAGGCCCAGCCATGCTTCACAACATCCCAGAATCAGACAGACAGAAACAGAGTCAAAGACAAAGTGATCAGTACTCAAGCATCTTAGCTCAAAACATCTATTCCTCTCTGTGTCAGACTAAATACCAAATATGGCCAAGCTGCTCCAGCTCACTTCATCCTGTCACACACTCACAAGCTCTATTGAAACCACACAAAGCCAAGTGTGCACAAAGACTTGTGTGACGCATAACACATCTGAGAACATATTAATCAGACTGGATATGTGCATAGATATGCATCCACTTACAGACCAAACACCCGTCTCATTCACTCTAGGGTTAATTTGCTCCCCAACTAGCAGCTGCACATAGGGGTAGTTTCTTAAGTCTGGCCTTAGGGAGAGGGTGTGTGACAGGGACTAGTGTCCCTGTCACAGGGACTAGTGTGTGTGTGCATGGGCTGTAGTGTGTGTGTGGCAGACGGCTGCAGCCTCTCAGGGTGCCTGTGCTTTAGCCATGGTGTTGTCCCTGTGGGTGGGAGTGAAGAGGAGTCTTTCTTCGCTGCCGCTGACTTGAGTTCTCATACAAGGGCCTGGAACAAATGGATTGGAGAAGAGTACAATCTGAGGCAGAGGCATGCCGCCTTACTTCGGCCCCACACTTGACTCATCTCACAGCAATTCATAAGAATCCCTGCCCTAAGAAAGTTAGCCATTAGCATTGCACTGTGGTTATGTAAGGTCTTTACAAAAGGGAAAGGGATTCATGCCAGACCATTACATTTGAATGAAGAAATGTACTTACATTTGCTCATCCTTTTACCCATGTTTAGACTGTTCAATGAAATGTCACTCTTAAGAGTATCCAATTTGTAATTGTTTTTGAAGTATCCTGTTGTTTCTATAGCACTTTTCATTCTGCCCTTTGACAGCAGGAAATTCATGCCCCTGCAATGTGTTGCCTTAAGTGTCGATGTCTCAGGGTCATTGTCCCAAAGCTGTGCCAAAATCAGTATCAGAGGTGCTACAGGGGTGAGACAGGATCAGCATTGTGTGTGTGCATGTCTGAATGTGAACCTGCTGCTCAATAACACAGAGGCACAAAGCCGTCCCGAGGCATAAGCGAACTAAGTGACTGCTTAGGGCCCTGCGACCAATAGGGGGCCCCCAAGAGCAATCAAAAAAATGTTTATGTTTTGCGTGTATGAGAAATGCTCTCTGTATAATCAAATGTATAGTATTGTAAAAATAAAATAAAATAAGATAAAGTAAAAACATTTTAGTGTTCCTGCTCATGTAGGCCTATGATTACTGCTGATATGTCAAGGCTTTGCTACAGTTATGTGCCTCCTGTGCAATATGCACTGAGCATACAAAGCGCAGGTAGATGTGGGGCAAAACAATTTCGCAAAAAAGGACATACCCTTCAGGAGGAGAGAGAAGAAAGGGGAAGAAACGCCACATGTTTGCATGTCATGGAATGTTGATCAAAGAGATATGTGAAGGTGTGTGAATGATCAAAAATCAATATTATTGGCAGAAATAGAGGGCCCCAAAATCAAATTTTGCTTAGGGCCCCATTGAGGCTTGGGCCGGCTCTGCAGAGATAGGACATGACATCAGCCACTAAAACAGCAGTGATAAGCAGCAAAACAAAGATGATGGCCAAGCTATGTTGCACACTTGGGGCTCTATCTTTGTGCCCGCCGGTGGCGCGGCAAAGGGTGGAACGCCTTGCGCAGTGGTATTTTCTTCTGGCGGAGCCCGTTGCACAGCTGTTTTTTTTTTTCTGTTTTTTTGTTTTTCGGTAGACTGAGGCACACTGAGGTCCGCCAAGCTGGGCGTGGTGGCGCGGTAGTAGGAGGTGTCGACAGAACCAGCTGGTGCAGAAACATTTTCGTGCTCGCCAGCGGCTTGGAAAGTGCGCTGGAAGCTCACAGATTCTAACCTGGTCAGCTATCAGTGCAGGCGGAGCGCAGCTGGTCTAGTGGTATTTTAGTAGATCGGCAGCATAGTGTGTATACGTCACTGATGCCTCACCAGCAGGTTTTCACAGTGTCAGGCACTGTGCGTGTCAGGCACATTTCAGCGCAATAAATAATCAACAACAGCGAATATTCTGAGTCAGCACATACATTTAGATCTACATAGATATATTCTGATCTATATATGATCTGATGAGCGCCTTTGGCACGCACTTAGACACTCAACCTGACCGGATTAACACAGTTGAAACCGCATTAAATTGAATTAAATATCAAGTAAATAGAGACACATGATAAAGTTAACAAGATATTTAATTCGTCTCCCTCCTTTTCTTTCTTCCTCTTCTTCTTTCTCGAGCATCTCGACCCAGACAATTCTCCATGTCCTCTCCACGTCCTGCTGCTGCTGCAGCAGCAAGGCTGACCAGATGATTTATTTTAGTGATCAGATGAGTTATTTACTTTAAGCCTACATACAAATATTATAATATTCAGTTTTCAGGCAACAGAGCGCGATGCGATTTTAATGCCATTATTGGAATTTATGTGGTGATCTGTGCACACAACCCACCTTTCTCACGTGAGGTTCAAATATATGCAACTTGATGTGAGTGTCTTCATTTGTGGGTGAAAATAGAGCCCTTGCTGTTAACTTAAACTATAGAAAAGGTGTGAGTTCAATTGTCTCATTATCTTATTTTTTTGAGAATAAAACTTGGGAAGCTAAATAATTTCATTTGCATTACAGAAAACAAGAAATTTAAACTACAGAGGCACTTGTCATTTGAATAAACTGTCTATGAGTAGCAGTAGTCTGTGATTTTGTTGGTAAGCTATAGCAGTGCTGTTTTCTTTGTTAGTGCTCAACTCATGGCTAGTTCTGCATTATTATCGGGGCAAAGCTATACTTGATACCAACACAAGTCTGTTGACATTTTTTCCCATGGTCTGGAACCAACTCAATCATTTGTGTGCGTGGAAGGTTCCCAGCTCCTGCAGTCAAATTCTGATGTGTTCTTGAGAAAGACACTGAACCACAAATTACTCCCAGCAACATAGACAGCACTGTGTGATTGGAATTAGACACAGCTAATGGTCACTTCTAACACCCTCTGCTATTAGTGTGTGAAAGTGGAGTGAATCAGTGATCTGACAAGTACTGTACAAGTGCTTTAAATTGTTAGGGAGACTGAAAAAGCCCTGTGCACAGGCCTTGCATTTACCGTGTGGTGTCAGCTATCAGGAAACCTAAGAAGGAGAGTAATCTACAACTAATAGTCACACTGCAGTAGCACTACAAGGGCTGTCTGTGGCTCAGTAGTGGAGTTGGTCATCTCTCAATTCCAGGTCGTGTAGTCCATATGCCTAAGTGTTTTTTGGCAAGACACTGAACTCTAAAATTTGACCCAAGTGGCAGTGCCAGTGGTGTTTCAATTGGATGAGTTCATGCATTAGGAATGTTTTATGAGCTTTGTGGATCAATGATGATTGTTGCACTGCTGCCACCTGTTGTATTTTTCTTAATACAGTTTGAAAAATACAAGTTTTTCAGCACTCAGCATCTTCAGTGCAAAAACAACTGTGTAAGCTGTTTTTTGGTCCTTCACTCTAGTGTCACTTTTGGATCACTGCTGAGCTTTTCACTGTTGTTTCTTGATCACTGGCCCATCAAAATCAAAAGGGGCTGGACTTCTGATACTGTCTTTATCATCAGAAATAATTGGAGGTATGTGTGAAGGATGATACATACACACTTGTTTTATTCAGTTATAGTTTTCAGATCTATAGCTGCTTTTACAATATGATTTCTACCGATTGTTTTTACCTTTTAATATGACACAAATAAGAAGCATACAGTGCATATGGTGACAGGCTTAATTGTCAACTTCTGTAACCTAACATCAATAAATGCAATTGAGTAAAACTGAGGTTGTAGCAGCACACAAAAAAGTGGACATGACCTCCTACAAAGCGTGTACTGTGTAACTGTTATGTGAACATGAGAATGTGACATGTCATTTAAAAGATGTTGGTGTGATGTTGTCTGTGATGAGTTATATGGGTTTTGCCATCCCACCTGGGATGGTGGGATGACTTTGTCCCCCAGTATAGGCTGGAGGGGGGGCGGGGCGCCCTCCACTGTCTGCTGGCCAGCTGGACAGCAGGGGGTGGCCTTGCAGGACTGTGTCCCAGGTGTGGGAAAGCTGGCAGGCCCCTTCATCTCGGTTTACAGTCTTTTACATTTCTGGCCATTTCTGGACGAAATTTATCATCAACAAGCTAAATGAACCTCTGTAGTGTATATAATTACAGTTCATTCACCCTTTACTGTTAACACATTTGTTGTTATGCAATGCCACTTGAGCAATAAACTATCCTGGTCAGAGATTATTCTTGTATCACAACTAACTTCCTTGAGAATGAACAGCCGCCTCTTACAAGCTAAAACCTCCCTCAACCGGGTACTCTCAACCCTGTACTCTCAACCCTGTACTCTTCCTACACTGAAACAGCTATATGTCTTTCATTGGCTTTTTTTTTTTCTTTTTTTTGTGAAGCATTTAATCAGGTCAAAATGTGATGTAATTGTCTAGCTGTTGTAAAGTGCAGAAATGTGCCTTCTCTGCCTTCAAGCCAAAGTAGCCCTGGCTGTTGCATTAAGACATGATATATCATCAATCAATGCACTGTGAGGAAATAAATGATATGGTACGCAAATGACTGCT
Organism: Xyrichtys novacula; assembly: GCA_962446985.1. NCBI lineage: Eukaryota > Metazoa > Chordata > Actinopteri > Labriformes > Labridae > Xyrichtys > Xyrichtys novacula. The sequence continues at coordinate 5,308,452 of OY660870.1, read as the reverse complement.
ATTGTATGTGTCAGCATTCAATAGTCATTTGCCAGAATGAGAGGTTCTGAGGCCCTCTGTCTACCTCTTCATTCTGTTCCTCCTCCCCCTCCTCCTTCTTCCATCCCTCCATCTCCTGTCATCTGTCCCACCAGCAGCCTGTCCTTCCCAAGGTCTGCTTCATCGTTAATCATCATTCTCTCCTCAAATTCTTCCCCAAACACACACACATGCACGCACGTACGCACGCACGCACACATATGCGCACTAACACACAAAGTTAATCACTCACTCGTAACACCATTCCCTGAGAATAATTATTCAAAGCTGTCTGATCTTTATCACCACTGTTGTTGTGCTTGGCGCAGATCGTCTCTCAAACATAAAACGCTCTGTCATTGTCCATCATATGAATTTAAAGATAAAAAAGAACTATAATGCGTGGACATTTAATATACAGGTTTATGTGTGACACAGTTATTTTACTACATGGAAAGACTTTTACTCCTGGGGCCTATTCTAAGAAACAGGATTACTGCTTAGTAAGGTAACTTCGAGGGTAAGTTCGGGGTTTCCTGTTCTACGACGTGGGTTCACTTCTGAGCGAGGTGAGTCTCCATGGCAACATACGCTGAACGGCTAACCTGCTCCGGGGCAGGTTAGGTTCCAGATTGAACTCACCGAGTATAAAAACCCAGTTAGGCCACTGACCAATGAGCTCTCTCGAAAAATGGCTTGTCCGTTCTTGGAGGATCCTATAGACCTCGGTGCTCGCATTGTCCGAGGAGCACTCCGGCGCGAGTTTTCAGGGACCGCACGGACCCACTTACTTTTCAGGATGACCACCTGTATGAAAGGCTCATATGGCCTACATATCACACAAACAATGTAAACATGATAGGAATGAACAAATGAATTAATTCATCTTGGAAATGAATTAAACATGTGTGGTGCATGTTAAAAGCGCATGTTGAACAGTGCTATTCCAGGGTGATAATGGCATCAAAGATTTATTGCGCACTATATTTACACATTGAGACTGTCTGCAATTTAATGCCAGCATTCCTTGCGTGCTTTTGCAGCAGCGACGGTGTTGCTTTTGAGGTTTATTATTGATTTGAATTCTTCATACTTTCTCATGATCGTCTCCTGCTCCTTGTTTGTAAAGTCTGCGGTCCTTCGCTCTCCGGCCTGCTGTGACGCTCCAGACTGGTCCATGTTCGCGATTGGTCAGATGCGACGGGCTCCGCCTTACATGTGTGCACGTGCTTATAGCAAAGCTGGATCCACTTACGAGGTTGATAACCAGCATCGTAAGACCGTTTAGTGAGACCGCTGGCTACCGCACTAAGTTAAAGGAGGTAGCTCCAATGCTACCTCGCTAGGTCGAACTTGCTTCGTAAAATAGGCCCCTGTTCAAGGACACAACAACAATGACAACAACCACTACAAGATCAGAGTTCATTACAAGAGAGGCGAGGTTTTATCCTGTCTGATTTATGATACTAAATATGTGGACATACAGTGATAACATTCAAAGCAAAGATATTAGTGTTTTTGAACCATTGCAAAAGTCAACAAAATAAGCACAGACAATGATGACCACATGCACAACTAGAGTAACCTGTACCTGATTCTACAAAATATCTATCTATGTCTGCTCATCCTTAGTACAGCTTTTAAAACCACTGGAGTACATGCACTTACTGAGAGTAACATTCTCTAACAGTCAATCTGGGCCTAGACCGCAGCTTTTAGTTGACAGGGTCAATGATCAGCTGCCTTACAGACTCAACTCGGGCAAGGACATCTCTCACAGTGGAAATGTGAAAAAAAGAAAAAAACAACAACAACAAAAAAAGCTGTTGAGTCCCATGAAAACAGACAAGGCAAACTTTTTCAATTTGTCTTTTTCAGTTTCACCCTCATGCTTGCTGAATGCTTGCAGTGTTTGTCTTTGGGGACCAAATATAATAAATCCAGAGTGCTTAGCTCAGAACCTGATTGTTAGAAAATGTTCATTTTCAAAATAGCAGCCCTGATCAGTCATCAGTCTTAAAAAATCTGAGTCTTTTGTCTTGTCAACGACATCCTAACCAGGATTGATCACAGAATCAGGTTCTTGTTGGTCTGTAACATACAGTATTTTCATGGCGGTGAATATACTTAAATGAAGCAAAAACTAAGAAGAAGCAAAGACCGTTTTAATGCTACAGTGTTACTAGTCTTATGGAGGGGTCTGCAAGTGTGAGTTCTTTTATATGTCTATATAGCAGCAGAGCTCTTACGGGGAAATGCAGTGTAGGCACACCGGTTGTGATCAATGACCAGGGCTACAGGACTGACAGCAGAGAATTTCTTTAAGTTTGAATGCCCTGTCATGGCAGCATTTCCCAACTTCAAGGCAACTTATCAGCCCTAAAGGAGTTCAGAAGTCTCAACTCTCAAAAAATGATGTTTTAAAAAGAAATGGCATTTCAACTCAACCCTCCCTTAACTCTTCAAATACTCCCTCTTTCATGTCTGACATTCCCTTTGGAGAGCTGAGACAAGGCTTCAGCCAGGTGACGGGCTTTGATATGCTGATATCAGGCTACATGGAAATCAGGTAAAGACATTCTTGACTTTGACTCAATGTGACTGAACCTTCCTCTCTTTCTCTCCTTTTTGGTCCCTGACCTCAGGGGAGTTCTCCCTAAAATATCTACTGAGTATTGGATATGAAGGGATCCGTTACTTCCATCACATGGTAGTATGTCATTCAGGGCTATAGATGAATGCTGCTGTTTTAGATCAAACAGAAACCCAATTAGATTGTAAAATTAATTTAAGTGTTAGTCACTGAAGCAAAAGTTCAAAAGCAAAAGCCTTTTTACACACAGTCCATAGAGTTTAGATGCAAGGTGTAGTTGGGGTTCTCACAAGGCCAGGCATGATGTAAGAAGACACTGAAACTTATCCGAGATGAGGATTAAAGCAACCAAAGCTATGAGCTTAGTTTTGACTTTATATCATTTAGGGCTATAGAAAGTAAACAAATAACAAGAATACAATCAGTCAAATAACTCAAGTAACATTTACTTTATCAACTTAATTTATAAATGCAACTTACTTACGTGTCATTATCTTTTTCTAAAGATGTTCAAAGTAAGGTTTCATCCATATCACCAGCCTCCAGACAGAACCTCTTTAATTAAAATTAATAATAATGCATCAGATTTTATAGCACTTTTTAATCAGTGACCTCAAAGCACCTTGCAGTGGATACATCATTCATTTGCTCACACAGTCACACTCTGGTGGTGGTAACCTACCTTAGTAGTCACAGCTGCCCTGGGGCAGACTGATCGAAACGTGGCTGTCAATTCACACCTATGGGCTCTCCGACCACCACCAGACATCACTCACATTCATACACCAGTGAAGGACACACACTGGGAGCAAGGTGGGTAAAGTGACTTGCCCAAGGACACAACGAAAAGACTAGGGATGGGGCGAATCGAACCGCTAACCTTCCAGTTATCGGACGACCGCCCTACCTACTGAGCTACTGCCATTCCAAACTTAGTTTTCTTCTTCCTCTGCATGTGGTTAGGGTTAGGTGGTTCCATACCATCTAAGACGGCCTGACTTTTGAATGAAATCAGAAACCTGGTCCTGACTGTTACTTATCTGGGAGGATGAGATTATGGGTGCATGCAATTCCACCCTCAGCCATTGGTGGCAGCAATGCTACAATGGAAGCTGTAGTGCCTGCCCGTGCACAGAAGCAAAAGAAGAAGAGAGAAGAAGAAAAGAGAAGAAGAAGATGAAGAAGAAGAAGAAGAAGAAGAAGAAGAAGAAAAAAGCGCAGGTAAAAGGCAGATACAGGTAAACAGGATGCTGAGCAATTACATCATAACTAAATCGACCGGTGAGCGTCAAGTTCATGGAGATGACAGGGAAAACATTTTTTTTTTTTTTCCCATTCTGAGCCTAACTGCAAAATAATGATGGGGATCTAAGCCCTTCACCCTCAAACCACCACCTTTTTCAAAGAAGACACTTTTGCCCTTTGCCCAGACGTTTGATGCAAATGTTGAAGACCTGTTCAATACACTGTATCAGATAATGGCATGCAGAGGTTCACAGCACATGTAAAGTTTGTTGCATTCTTGGTACCTTTCAGTGGCGTATACCATGAGCTTTTAAGGCTGGGAAAAATCGCCATTGTCATTCCTGCGAGCAGTGCTTCTTTTGAGTGCAGCTTTTCTGGATTATCTTTGATTAAAAAACATCTTAGATTAACAATAGCAGACAGTTGATTGAGTCATCTTGGGGTCCTTACCATCAAGTCCAGACATGCAAAGTGTTTAGATATCAATGAATTTGTGGGATGGTTCAGTTCCTGTCCCCCCCAAAAAAAAAAAACAAAAAAAAAAGGGATTGCATTAAGCTTATTTTTAGCCGTGCACCACTCTGTCCTTCTCTCATTATCTATTGAATGCTCTCTCTCTCTCTCTCTATCCCTCACGCACACACACACACACACACACACACACACACACACAGAGAGAGAGAGAGAGAGAGAGAGAGAGAGAGAGCTCATGACCTCTTTCTCACTGCTCTGAAAAGGTAGTTCATTCTCCTAGTTGAATATTTGGTGATTCAATTGAATATAACTGATGTTTCCTCACAGTATTTGACAGTTCATGTTTTAGTATGCAATGTTATATGCATGTTAAAGCAAAAAAAAGAGATTATACTTGTCCACTGTATTTAGTTTTCCTATTAGTTTTTTGGGTTCTTTTTTTCATACTACTGTTTGTGATGAAATATATTTACACTTTAACCTAAATGAGACTGTTCATGTACATGTAAAAATACTTGGCTCCTCTTTGAGAAATGTGCCCCCTTGATGGCCCCTAACTTTAAAAAAAATCCTGCTACCTGATAAAATGATTGTGATACTTTTATCATTCCTTTCTTGCTTTGGGGTTGCCTTATTTTCTGCACTGTAAGACTATGTAAGACTATTATGACTATGTCTATGGGGCACATGCTCTGATTTTGTTCTGAATGCCACCATACAGAACCACTACCCTAACCCTCAACAATAAATCAGTTACTTATACAGTATTACCATATAGTTATTTGTAGCACAATATAAATACTTAAAGTTTTAGATAAAATGGTTTCCTTCAACCCCAATATTGTGACAGCCCTCCCATCAATGCTTAGGGTCACTAATATATTATAGGTATTTAACGATTGTCCTTTTTGAGAACATTTTCTGCTGTTCTCTCATATCTGCTCACCTGACTACCAAGGGTCGTTTCGTGTTTACACATGCCCGGCTCCTGGATGAAGCAGGAAAATGTTTAAGGCTTTTCTTGCATGCATGACAAGAGCTTTATATTTGTTTTTCATGTTCAACAATGTTGGATACACATCCAAGCAACAAAAATAGTAGAGAGTAGAGTAGAAGCTGCTGGTACTGGAGGTGTCTTTTCAAAGTAAAACCCAAGGTTTCCTTTGAAGACATTTATAATATAGACAGTGAAAGACTATTGCAGGTTTTTGTTGAGGCCATGAATTCTTTATACCTGTGAGCCTTAGCCCCCTAGCAAGATAGCAAGATAGCAAGAGCTAAAAATAGAGCAGTAGTAAATTTAGAATGATTTGCTGTTGAACTTGGCAACAAAACACACCGGGCCAGAGTTGTTAAATTCATCCTTAGGTGACCCAGAATCTGAGAGTGAACTGATGTAATCTCTTAAATGTTCTATCAGGTTTCTTCAAAGTGTGATGTCTACTTCAGCAAGCTTTTAGAATCACACACCTTGCTCAGGAGCTTGATGCGTATGCATTAAAAAGCCTGTTTTCTACATATTCAAGGTCATTATGACTTTGTTTTAAAAACGAGAAAGTGCAGTCATTATAATTGTGTGTTTATCAGTCAATGGTGCTTGGGGTTTTGTGAGTAACTTGTATATCAAGCATACAGGTTTGTGATTTGCACTTTTATGAAATAGGGTTATTTGAAACAGGAACTCTCTTTTTAACAATAAAACTAGAAGAAACTGGTAGGACTTTCCATTTATTTATGTAATTCACCACTAAGAACCAGGTAGAAGCCTGTCAGTCTTCACCCAGGGCAGACTTAAGCATGCAGAGGGCTTAAAATGCAACAGATTCCCCCATGACATCAGAGTCTTGTGATCCCACTCTGAAAATGATTCTTTTCGATCCAGGACTGAAAATATCCAGATTCCCACTTGGTGAAATACAGGTACTTCAGTCTTTTCCTTTCAATGATCCAATCAAAAAATGTTGATTAGGAAATGCTGATTGAATGGTGTGTTTGGCTCTTCAGACATCCCAAGAAACAGAATCATTAGCTGCAAATAACAGCCACTCACGTACCATTTACAAGACAGTGTGAGTACAGCAGGCGTGTGTTATGATCGTTATCATCAGAAAATTACATCATATGGTACGCACCATGTGCTTAATGAGCTCAGTTTGATGAACTCCTAAATTGATTGAACAATTCTTTATCTAATGTTATATCACACACAGATTGTGTGACAATCTATTTGCAATAAAACAAAACAAAGCTCTATTTTTTAACCATCACCATGAATGTGAAGTAAGAAAATATAAACAGTTTTCTTTTTTTAAGTGAAATTTTTTGAAATATCTGTATCAAGCAGCAAAATAGTGTGCATCAGTGTGCTGGTATGGAAAGGACAAAAACATTTCTTATGTTGTGTAATTACCAAAGAGACCATATTGAAATATATTGCATTAAAATTCACCTTTAAGATACGCAGACTTTTTTGTCATATGTTGATTTTGTTTCAAAATCAGAGGCTTCATCTTGAAAACACATTATGTTCTTTTAGTCTTTGAAACGTGTAGCAAACCAAGTAAATGTCAGTCTCACTGAGCTGATTCATTACATGCAGTTAGACTACATCTGTAAACAGAAGGAAGTCGTAACCAACCAAACCAAAAAGCAGATAATTTGGGGTCAGATTAGAAATTACATGTTTTTTTATTTATTCATTCATTCATTCAATCATTCATTTATCTATTTCAAAACGCCACAAATGCCAGAGTTGATACAGGATGATATTGTGAAGATGCAGAAAACTGCTGTTCAAGGAGAGTCTACTTCAGGTTGATTCAAAAAGCCAAAGAAGCCACCTTGTGACAACAATAAGGAATTCTTATAGGCAATCAGTGCAAAATAATCCGTCATGAAAGTGCATTGATTCTTCAACGTTAGCACATCATTTGGTACTAATAGAAATGTGATGTTAACTTATTTCCTTGAGTCATATATATCACCATCTGAAACTGCAATGGTAAACAGATTCACAGGTGACTTCCTGTTCCTAAAGAGTCCCACAACCCTGCATACTTCTCTTTGAAGTGATCCTCTCATGTTCTGTAATGTTTTTGTGTTCCTCTATGAAAGAGTGCCATGCAGTGGCTCTGTTGAACAGGATATGGCCTACTTTTTCAGTTTGGGGGAGACGGGGAGCACAAGTATTTCTTGGCAAATCCCATATGACAAGCCCAGCTGTGCAGAAAGGGACGCATTTCTTCTCCTGTTTTTTGTCTTTCTCCTTTTCACCTATTTATCTGTCTGTCTCTTGCTCTCATTTCATTCAGCCTACTTTGAGTCTGGATCCACCTGCCTCCATGATGAGCATCAGTTTTTTAGATGGCTCAACAGATGGCTCTTAGACATGTTTTGGGTACCTGGTTCATGAGACTTACCCCTGATGTGGCATTTGTTTCCAAGGATGCTAGTTTTATAGTGCAGCTGTGCAAAACCTTATCTTGCACATTAAGGGCATCTCTGTTTAGACACTTCCATTTTGTCATGCACTCAGTTACATGAACTCTCTCACCACAAAATAAGACTGAATAATGTTGCAGGAACCAAATCCTCTCCCATCCACTTCATTCATTCAGCCAAACAGTGTTTCAAAGCTGAGCCCCCTTTAAGATGATTGGTTTCCTTTTATCCCATCACAGTCCTGGAGTCTCTCAGTGACAGGTGACATTGAAGGACAACAAAATGGCTGAGATTGCTTGCAGACTTGTATCTATAGAGAAAAAATTAAATAGTTCTCGGGTAACAACTGGTGGGAACTGGTGTCGCGGGGTTCTTTTGCTGCCTGTTTATCTTGCATAAAACCAAACCTTGGTGGCACATAACTAAAAGATAAAACTGAAATCAAAAATGGAGACAGAATTTTTCTGTAACCAAACTTTGTTTTTCAGCTTGCCTACAGATTCTGCATTTAGATTTGCACTGTTGCGATGTATTGATGATCACAGTAAAACTGTGACTTTAAAGCTGTGGTCCTCTACACACACAAGCCATAAAAGGAAGGAAAGATACAGAATATGTAGCAGATTGCCTGCAAGACAGCTGAAGCAGCCTTTGGAGAGATGGGCAGGCATTTTGAAATTTGATGTTGAGAAATGATTGTGCCTCTTCCAGTGACGAATCAAGTGACTGTACTTTATACTTACTGACTGAGGTGAAATTCTGATACCATGACAGTCCTAGTTTAGTTAAGCATTTACAGGTGTCAGTTCATGACAGGGCACAAACATCTTCTAGTTTATAAATGGGAAACAGAAACCATTGCAAGAATAATTCCTGCAAGTCTCACAACAACCTGCACACATGCATCAGACAAATCTGCCAGTCATACACGTTTATTTTTGTTTGTAGTTTTCTTGCTGTGAAATCCCATCCTTAATCCCAAACATGTGACATCTGTGGACTGGAACCAGTCAAGCTTGCAGCGGAATGATATTTCAAAGACATGGGGCTCTATTTTTGTGCCTCGCCTGAGACGTGCCGCCGGCGTGGCATGAGACAGGTCCGCCGCGCCGACAAGGCGTTCCCAAGCACAATTTGGTATTTTGGTGAGCGGCGCAGCCCGGCGTAAGTATCCCCCCTGCCTAACTCAACTCAGCTCCTCCTAGCGACGTAAGTCGTAGGGAGGGAGGAAAGAGGGCGTGGAGTGGGTTTAACACAGCCGAGACATGTTTTCACCAATCACATAAGCTCCTCTCCTCGCCTTTAAATCCGCCACTGGCGAGGTGTATTACTATTTTCGTGAAGTAGTCAAAAAGATCAAGAGATGTCTGAAGACAGTAATGCCACACGATGGCGACAGAAGGCAGCTCCTCAACAAGTGTCGCTGTAAACGCTGCAGAGGGCATCCTGCACACTTTCTCATATAAGCACAGATGGATTTGGTGTGTGTAATGTTGGACCCACTAGTAAGACAAACATTCCTTTCCACAAATAAAGACACTCACATCAAAGTTGCATATATTCAAACCTCACGTGACAAAGGTGGGTTGTGGTGGGTTGAACATATATTCCAAAAATGGCATTAAAATCGGAACCATCTGTGCGTAATGACGCATCGCGCTCCATGGCCTGGCTCTTTCTTTCATAGATGTTGGCTTATAAAATAAATTTGGCTCACAAAACTGAATATTATAATATTTGTATGAAGGATTAAAGTCGATAACTCATCTGATCACTGAGACAAATCAGCTGCAGCAGGACAGGGAGAGGACACGGAGACATGTCCAGGTCCAGCTGCATGAGAAATAAGAGGAAGAGGAAGAAAGAAAAGGAGGGAGACGAATAACATATCTTGTTCAATTCATTATGTGTGTCTCTTTACTAGATATTTACCAATTTAATTTAATGCGGTTTCAGCTGTGTTGATTCGGTCAGGTTGTGTGTCCAAACACGTGCCAAACGCGCTCATCAGATCAGAATATATCTATATAGATCTAAATGTGTGTGCTGACTATGAATATTAGTCGTTGTTGATTATTTATTGCACTGAAATGAGCCTGACACTGTGGAAACCTGCCGGTGAGGCATTGGTGACGTATGCCGATACGCCACCGGTTTACCAAAACACCTCTAGACCAGCTGCGTTTCGCCTGCGCTGATAGCTGACCAGGTTTGAATCTGTGAGCTTTCAGCGCACTTTATACGCCGGTTGCGAGCAAAAAAATGTCACTGCGCCCGATGATTCTGTCGACACCTCCCCCTGCCACGCCACCACGCCCCGCTTGGCGGATCTCGGTGCGCCTCAGTCAATGAAAATACCAAGCTGGCTGTACGCCGGGCTCCGCCAGACGAAAATACAACTGCGCGGGGTCCGCCACCCTCCGCCGCGTTCCTGGCGGACACGAAAATAGAGCCCATGATGTGTGGAGCTCTACTTTCATCCAACAACCATCTGTACAGAGAGTTTGTAACTGTTCACACATGTAGCCTACACTGTTTATTTGTGATCCTGGGTCCCCGGTTTTAACTCACAACAGGGCAAGAGAAGGTGTTACTGGTTAAGTGGTTCAATGAAGTGATACCTGAGGTTCATAAGGCTTCAGAGGTTGTGGTTGTAAACATTACAAGAGCTTAGGATGTAGTAGTGTGATGCTTCCTCCCTCTCCTCCTAAGCACTCCCTCCTTCACCCTCTCACAACTCCCTCTGCCTCTTGATTTCGTCCTTAAAGAATTATTGATGTGATACATCATCTGCTGGATGCACCTCATCTTGGAGCACATTTGGGAAAACTAGAAAGAGGCGACACATAGGACTGGTGGAAGCTGCTGAGAGCACACACTCAAATATAAGAAAAACACATGAATAAGTAATCATCCTGCTTCGCCTAAAGAGAGCTTATATTGCATAGTTTCATCTCTTTAGTTGCTATTCATCTTGATCTGTTCAGCTCTGCCTTCCAAGATTATTTTTATATACACAACTCAATATCAAAAGCCAACCAAATCATGACTCTTTTAAATATTGAAAATGTTGCATGCATACATGAAAACCCAGACTCTGTACTCAGGGGTCTGGGTTTTACAGTTAGAAGTTTTCTGGTTTCTGTTGGTAGCATATTTATAGTGTGAACAGTGATGGCCAATCACAGGTAAGCAGACTATTGTAGGCGGGCAGACCCATAAAGAGAGCTAAAACAGTGTAGCAGTGACACGCTGGCTGCCATCGACATTGATCTGGTAATGACCTATACATCTCTAAGGGCAGATATTTGCATTGTAGTGAAGCTGACAGTCCATCACAGATTACAATTCAACTTAAGTGGTGAACAGACTGTGCATATTGCTAAAAAACATCAGAGAAAAATAGGTTTGACCTCCATTGGTCAAACAAAAAAGGACAAGCTCTTTATGAGTTGTTTTTGCCTTCTCTGGACTAACGACTTGATAAGCCTGCACCTTTGCTTTTTGCAAACCTGAATGATGCTTTTATTTCTGCAAATTGAACACCAGTTGGTTTTAATTAAATCACAAGGTTATCATTTTCTTTTCTTAGGATCATGCTGCAGAAGACATCTAGATGAAGACTCTGTGTGATTTATTTTTTAATGTTGAACTGACCTCATAACTGGAAGCTGTAGACCCTTTAATTTTGGTTAACAGAGTGATGGTCTTTGGTGGGTGGGGCTTAGCTGGAGGCAAATCAGCCCTCTAGATAGGTGAACAACACTGGCTAGCAAGTAGTTTCAGTCTTGTTTCCAACATCAGCCAAAGATCAAACAGGTCTCCCTAGGTCCGGAACAAAAAGTGTAACATGGATAAGATAACAGCAGTGAACAAGAACAGACTGACCAGTTCACTCAGTGGATGGAGGATTTGACGGGACTGCCAAAGGTGGAATTGCTGAGCATTTGATTTAAAACATAATAAGCAGGCCTAACTGAGGGTGTTGGTGTCCTTAGATGCCTTTGTTTTTGCGATGGCAAAACAATGACAAACATGTTTTCCTCTGTTTTTTTGCTAACAGAGCTAATGTGAGCTCATTTGCTCATATGTAAATGTTTCAGAGAAAACCATATTACTCTTTCGGTTTATAGCCTGGTGAAAACTTTTAGAGAGATCCAACAATTATGAACATAACCCTTGGCCTCATTCCCAGTGACATTGTCTCTCATCAGTTCTTGAAATGAAAGGATTGCTGTGGTTTTGACATTGCAAATGTATTGATTTGAAAGCCTACACTTTCACTTTCAACACATACAGTCACATCAGCATTATTCAGCGACTGAAGTTGTTGTACGAGAGAGAAGCCTGTCATGCCTCAAGACAGAAAATTTCAATATCTAAATGGAATTACAATTTTATTAGCCCTAGCTTGAGTTATTGTTTAAAGTAGTGATGAATTCTATACCATTATCCTGCACACGAACATCACCGAGAAACTCTTCAATGGCATACAAAAAAATAATAATAGATAAATAAAAATTCAAAGACAAAAACCATGTTGTTTTTGTCTAAGTTGGAGGATTTTCTAGTATCCATATTCCCCTCTGTGTGCCATAACAGGATCATGTGAAATTGATTTAATGAAAGTCTGCATCTGAGCACCACTCCAGGCAGGCACTTCTTAGAGCATTATGAAAGGAGAAGATATAGATATACTGAGCTGCTGCATGTACTTATGTAAATCTATGTACACTTGCAAAGGCTTTTAACCTGAAGTTAGCATGTGTCTGTACCTCTTGGGACTCAGCAGAGAGCAAGTTGTGCTGCATTTGTAGAAAGTACACATACTTTCACTCACATCCATTAAACACCTACGACACAAGCTGGGGGGGATATACACTCACCGGCCACTTTATTAGGTACACCATGCTAGTAACGGGTTGGACCCCCTTTTGCCTTCAGAACTGCCTCAATTCTTCGTGGCATAGATTCAACAAGGTGCTGGAAGCATTCCTCAGAGAGCTTGGTCCATATTGACATGATGGCATCACACAGTTGCCGCAGATTTGTCGGCTGCACATCCATGATGCGAATCTCCCGTTCCACCACATCCCAAAGATGCTCTATTGGATTGAGATCTGGTGACTGTGGAGGCCATTTGAGTGCAGTGAACTCATTGTCATGTTCAAGAAACCAGTCTGAGATGATTCCAGCTTTATGACATGGCGCATTATCCTGCTGAAAGTAGCCATCAGAAGTTGGGTACATTGTGGTCATAAAGGGATGGACATGGTCAACAACAATACTCAGGTAGGCTGTGGCGTTGCAACGATGCTCAATTGGTACCAAGGGGCCCAAAGAGTGCCAAGAAAATATTCCCCACACCATGACACCATCACCACCAGCCTGAACCGTTGATACAAGGCAGGATGGATCCATGCTTTCATGTTGTTGACGCCAAATTCTGACCCTACCATCCGAATGTCGCAGCAGAAATCGAGACTCATCAGACCAGGCAACGTTTTTCCAATCTTCTATTGTCCAATTTCGATGAGCTTGTGCAAATTGTAGCCTCAGTTTCCTGTTCTTAGCTGAAAGGAGTGGCACCCGGCGTGGTCTTCTGCTGCTGTAGCCCATCTGCCTCAAAGTTCGACGTACTGTGCGTTCAGAGATGCTCTTCTGCCTACCTTGGTTGTAACGGGTGGTTATTTGAGTCACTGTTGCCTTTCTATCAGCTCGAACCAGTCTGGCCATTCTCCTCTGACCTCTGGCATCAACAAGGCATTTCCGCCCACAGAACTGCCGCTCACTGGATATTTTTTCTTTTTCGGACCATTCTCTGTAAACCCTAGAGATGGTTGTGCGTGAAAATCCCAGTAGATCAGCAGTTTCTGAAATACTCAGACCAGCCCTTCTGGCACCAACAACCATGCCACGTTCAAAGTCACTCAAATCACCTTTCTTCCCCATACTGATGCTCGGTTTGAACTGCAGGAGATTGTCTTGACCATGTCTACATGCCTAAATGCACTAAGTTGCCGCCATGTGATTGGCTGATTAGAAATTAAGTGTTAACGAGCAGTTGGACAGGTGTACCTAATAAAGTGGCCGGTGAGTGTATATACATAACATTATTGTGCTTATGGGAATTTTCAAGCGTTTCATTCATCACCGTCTTCCTTTCTATCTTGACCTACATCTCTTGCTTTAATCAACATCATCCTGCCTCTTTTTAAACATTTTTATCCTACCAGCATGATGGCCCATGAGATGCCCACTCTGCAGCGCCTGTGCATCCAATGCATTTTCCTCATTGCATCAGCATATCGCTACAGTCAGAGGAAAACCTTGAGGCTCTGAGAAAGTGTCAGCTTTTCAGCCATGAGGAGAAGCTTACCTTGTGTTCAGACTGCAAATTTTAGACACTGTACAATGACCTGAGCAGCTGAGTTTTGGCTCTTGAGAATATTATGCCTGCAGCATGCAACAGGCCTTGTTAGTACTTGGGAAGAAATGGATGTACAGGGGAATAAATTAGATCACAAAAACTAACAACACAAAGGCTGTGTTTCTCACAACAAAGCTGATTTCTATCCCCAGCAGGCTTAAGTAAGGGTTTGATGTATGCTGCTTTTTCAGGTTCAATGCCAATGCTGTGTGCAGAGCCAGAATCTCCCCTGTTTTAATGATGTAAGTAGAGAAAAAAAACACCCTAAATTGGTAGCTCGAGATGACCTACTGTATGGGTTTCCAACAGTGCACCTGCTTATTAGGCACGTGTATTTGGTGCTGTGTTAAATGCTAAATCTATTTGAAGGCTGTATAGCAAGGTTAGACATATTATTAACAACATAAAAATTGGTCCTTTAAAAGATAAAAAATTTGTATTAGGTATTTTGGTGAGCGGCGCAGCCTGGCGTAAGTATCCCCCCTCCCTAACTCAGCTCCTCCCAGCGGCGTAAGTCGTAGGGAGGGAGGAGAGAGGGATTTAACACAGCCGAGACATGTTTTCACCAATCACATAAGCTCCTCTCCTCGCCTTACATAAACTCACACAACATAAACTCCAAAAATGGCATTAAAATCGGAACCATTTGTGCGTAATGACGCATCGCGCTCCGTGGCCCGGTTCTTTCTTTCATAGATGTTGGCATATAAAATAGATTTGGCTCACAAAACTGAATATTATAATATTCGTATGTAGGATTAAAGTAGATAACTCATCTGATCACTAAAATAAATAATCTGTTCAGCTGCCGCAGCAGCAGCTGCAGCAAGAGGGGAGAGAACATGGAGACATGTCCAGGTCTACCTGCGCGAGAAATAAGATGAAGACGAAAAAAGAAAAGGAGGGAGACAAATTACATATCTTGTTCACTTCCTCGTGTGTCTATTTACTAGATATTTAATTTGATTTAATGCAGTTTCAGCTGTGTGAATTCGGTCAGGTTGTGTGTCCAAATGCGAGCCAAACGCGCTCATCAGATCAGAAATAGATCAGAAAATATCGATATAGATCTAAATGTATGTGCCGACTGAAATTATTAATTGTTGTTGATTATTTATTGCAATAAAATGTGCCTGACACCGTGAACCTGCCAGTGAGGCATTGGTGACGTATGCCGATACGCCACCGGTCTACCAAAATACCACTAGACCAGCTGCGCTCCGCCTGAAAGCTGACCAGGTTTGAATCGGCGAGCTTTCAGCGCACTTTACACGCCGGCAGCGAGCACGAAAATGTCACTGTGCCAGCTGATTCTGTCGACACCTCCCCCTGCCACGCCACCACGCCCAGCTTGGCAGACCTCGGTGCGCCTCAGTCCATGAAAATACCAAACTGGCTGTATGCCGGGCTCCGCCAGACGAAAATACAACTGCGCTGGGTCCGCCACCCTCCGCCGCGTTCCTGGCGG
The DNA here is from genome assembly GCA_962446985.1 of Xyrichtys novacula. NCBI lineage: Eukaryota > Metazoa > Chordata > Actinopteri > Labriformes > Labridae > Xyrichtys > Xyrichtys novacula. Next base: position 5,292,783 of record OY660870.1, on the reverse strand, counting down.
ACACGAAAATAGAGCCCAATAAGTCCATTTCTATTAGTAATACAGGAATAGTTTTACAGCAGACAATTTTACAGTCGGCCTTGGTTTTGTTTTTCTGCAGCTTCCTTGTATCATCTATTACTCAATTATCCCTCTGTAACTTTGATAAGCAGAAAATGGCACAAATTCTTAGTAACACTCCAAAGTCAGCCAATAATTGAAACACAGTCTGATTTAAACATGGTTTGATGCCAATGAACCTATCAAAGACTATTGAAGTCCCGACTTGAGGGTAACCTGCACAGCATTACTCCTTAACCTTACAAAAACCTGATTCCGAGAGGGCCCTTGTGAGTACATTCCCTCTTCAGGTTTGCTAGCTTTGCAGCACCCACACTAGAAGTTACATTATTTAGAAGGAGAAAACCATCTTACGAAAGGGGTTAGCCTGCTAAAATCCTGTAGGAATGGGAGGTAGATTGTCAAGGCTGAATGGATTTAAGTTTGATGTGCTTACTGCAGAAAGCTACTTATAATAAACAAGGGCTATGTGGAGAACCTTGGTGTTGTCTTTGTCCTAACAAGAAATATAAACGTACAGTACTTCGAATCTTGGTGATTTTTACGAAATTCTGGTTATTACCTCATGGTTTTTAGCCAAGGTCTGTAAGTGGGGCTGTTTTCACTGAATAGCAATTTATTTTATATTTCAGTCAACATTTTAGTCGTAATGTTAAAACCTATTTCTTTTGTTAATTCAAGAAATATGTTTCTCTACGTGTGAAAATGTATTCCTCTTGCCTGTGAATGAATTTATAACCTACATTTCTTCCTTGTCTTATAAAATTGTGAATGCCAAAAACTTATAAAATTGTGTTAAATCATATTTCAGCAACACAAAATAAATTCACTGACGGTTATTGACTTACAGTTGGTGTATTATGCACCAGACAACAGTGATTCAATGACACAGAACTATCTCACCTTAGGATGGGGACTGATCAGTGGACCATTAAAACCCTGATAGCGCATTTGTCAAAACCCCTATATCGAAGAGGCTTCAGTCTATCAACTCTGCTGTTGGGTCTTGAGGGTCCCATGGAGTACAAGTATAAAAGTACACCAAGAAGAATGTTAGTGGTCAGTTGCTTGCAATGATGGCTGAATGTGCACAGAGGTCCAACGTTTGTGTCTTTCTACCAAAGCTGTAGTTAAGTGGCAAAATGATTTCTTGCTAAGGAAGGAATAAAACCTGTATGATCAAGTGCATCAGCATTATGCACCAAATCAAGACAAGGTGCCTGCAGAACCATTGACTGTCCAAGCCTGAAGCAGCTTTGTTAACTCATGCTGCTACTGCTGCAGGGCTGCCAATAACCTCTTCACCCACAGCAGCAGGGGTAAACGCAGCCAGACCAGCTAGTACTGTTAGTTAAAAAATCACAATCTAGTGTTAAATTTGGTGGTGAAATCCATGTTGACATCAGCAAGATAAAAGCTATTTCAATAACTAGCCACCCGAATGACAGACAATTAGGGAGATCGGAGCTCGTTGTCACACTTTTCACACTCTTATATATGTCTTGGAATCAGTACATCATATACAAACAAAATGTGTACACAATGAAAGACCAAGGTCTCAGGTATATATTTCATATTTATGTCATTTTCATATCTTGTGTCAGTGCAGAGTTTTTAGCAATCAAATAGAGAGGGGTAAGATGGGGTAAGATGTCACAGTGAATTTTGCAGCTAATAAAACAAGGACAAAATTATTGTTGTTCTCATTATTTTTACTTGAAAGTGAACATCAAAGTCAGGCACAGAAAAATGTTTATCATTGAGCTAGAAAAAGTCATTTAATATAGCCATTGAACAAACGTATACATAAAATATTATGTAACACACTCTGGAGTTTGAAGGTCTGTCTGACTCTGTATTTCAGCTGGGGTGAATATTTTGCAGTATCGAGCCAAGGTATTGTAGTTGACATTAATGTCCTTTATTGTACTCCGGATTGATTTATTAGCTAGAATCACCTGCCTGACTACCCTCAGCATCACGTCAGGTACTGCACTGCCACGTTCTGTTTTTCTTTTGAAATACCTGATCATGTCTTCTCACTTTCTCCTCTCCTTTAAACCACTCTTTTTTTCTGTAAAAATAAAGTCAAAAATTCAATAGGACAACTGCTGATAAGCAGACTCTTTATGTTAATTTTAATCCCTTTAAAACATGTGACAACTAACCCCACAATGACTGAGACATGTTGCCCCAAACTTCCATGTTTGCTAATTCTAGCTCTAGTCTAAAGTTATCTTAAAACAGAACAATGACTGAGGTGTGAAGGGATGCCGTTATCTCTCCTCTAACAAGTCCACATGTATCACTTACTTTGGATTGTGCAGAACGGTTAATTGTGGCGCTCATCTCAGCTAACAATGTGCTCTTCTCTTTTCAGACAGGACACAACCCCTGACCATGTAAAGGAAGAAAACTAGTGTTAGATGCATATATATATATATATATATATATATATATATATATATATATATATATATATGCATCATTTGAGTGTCTTATTTCTAATAAATTTGCAAAATGTTCTAAAAAAAGTTTTTCGCTTTGTCATTATGGGGTATTTTGTGTAGAATTTTTGAGGGAAAAAGGGAATTTAATCCATTTTGGAATAAGGCTGTAACAAAACAAAATGTAGAAAAGTGAAGTGGTATGAATACTTTCCGGATGCACTGTATATATATATATATGTATATAAAATGATAAAAATTCACACAGGTCCCGCATCCCTTCTCAAGACATGTAATCAACTCACTAACAACAGCCCCCAGTAATCAAATTTCAAAGGTCAAGAACAAAAAAACTTAGAAAAGGCACATGTGCGGGCTATTTCAGCATCTCTATTGTAGGCAAGGCTGGTCTTGTGAGCCTCATTGGCTTTGACTGGTGTTTAAATGGGTTCTTAAGTTCAGCCATGAGAGGAACAGGTCCCATACTTTTGCATTGTGCAGAGAGTAGCCTACTGCCCAAAACAAAAATGCCGGATTAGTTGTTTTGTCCACTGCATGAAAAACTGAACACAGCGATGGTGAACTAGTTCACTCACCCACTCAAGCTCATTTTTAAAGGCTCTGTGCTCTCTTCCAAATTTGTTCTGATACCTAGCAACAGTCAAGATCTGTTACTCACCATTATAAAAGCAACTCAGTTTCCGGTGACTCGTGTGTACCAACCTTCCACCTGTTCACACCTCAAAAAAAAGGCAAAAATGGTCCTTTGATCCTTCAAAAGCAGTCATTCAGTCTTTGTCACTGACTCTATCACTCTTTATCTCTTGTCCTTTGCTGTTAGCTTATGTTTCATCTCTTCCCAGGTCCCAGCTTTTTCCCTTTTTTTTTTAGATAACATTGACCAACAGTCTCTTAATATACCACCTCCTCCTCTTGTGTCAACACACACACACACACACACACACACACACACACACACACACACACACACACACACACACACACACACACACACACACACAGTCCATCTTCAACCTGTCACCACCACACCGCCAACATACACATACACATACTGTATGATGATGACTCATTCCTAGGTGTTACTTTTTCCATCAGCGTGGGCTTTTAGAAGACACACAAACAGGCATGTGTGCACACCACACATGCACACTCACACACACACACACACACACACAGAGGAGGTTATTGGTGAAATGGACCTTGAATGAACAAAATACAGTCAAACATTCACTCAACAAGCAGGACCATAAGATGACTTTCTTTTACACACACACACACACACACACACACACACACAACCTATTTGACTGGCTGCCAATACTCTTAATGAAACAAGTGATGAGTTATTGACAGCCTGGTATCTGAGGCTCTGAGGTGTCAATGTGCTGACACACACACACATGCACACATGCACACAAACAGGTGTCCTACACAGCACTCTAAGCAAAATGGTCATGAGTGTGTGCAAGTGAGTGTTTGTGTGTGAGGGTGGATGTTATTGGCAACGAGTGAATATTGAGTGCATCATCTTTGAGCACATGAGGCCATTTTCTCTAAGTGGGCCTCTCAGTGCGTGTGTGTAACGAGAGAGAGACACACACACACACAAAGCTATATTCATGTGTCCAAGCTTTCACAATGTAGCGTGTGTGTTTCAGTGGTGTGCTTGTTTCAGCATTTTTATGTGCTGTACAGTGAGAAATTTGAATGGCAGTGGGTTTAAGGGTCCAATTAGAGCCACCGACTGAATGCACTGGTGAGGCTTATTACAGGATTTACAATAATGAGCATATGTACACAAATGCACGCCCACACACACATCTGCTCAGCGATGATTCTTGGGACGTATGAGCCATGATGGATTTATAGTCAGATATGTGATGATTTTACACACGTACACGTACACATGCCGAAAAAAAACATTAAATCAACAAACATATCCACCCCTGTGTTCATTTACCCTCTCGGGTCTACCTTCTCCTCCTCCTCCTTTCGTTCCTCCTCCCTCCGTTTGGTGTGAAAAATTAAACATTAAAGCCCAGTAGCACATGAGTCAAGGTGCTTAATGATGTTGGCTTCCTAATAAATTTCTCTGGAGGAATTGATGAAACAGAAAAACAGGTCAATAGAGGGAGACTGAGAGAAGAGGCAAATTTGGAGTGTATTAAAATATAAACAGCTTGGGGAAAATAACTGAAATCCTGAACAATAGAGGACACGGTGCGACGGAAATTAACCCCTGGAGGATCTTCTGGTGGTCAGCCCATTGGAATGGTTTACAAAAAACTTTTGCTATCACTTTGAAACCTCAAGAGGCACCCTAAAAATGCAGCATGCAACATTACACTGACAAGCCATGGCTTTATTCAGAACCTACACCTATAGAAACCATTAATCCTTTGAGCGTGAGTAAACCATGTGACGAGTTATGATGGACAGAGCTTTACTGGAAGCAAAATACCCCTTTGAAAGCAAGTTGTTTTTGATAGATAAAAGGGAGATACAATAGAACTGTTACTTAAATATGTTAATGATGAACAAGAGAAGACTAGCCAACCCAAATGCTCATAGGATGGATGATTTGACATCCAATTGATTGAAGAACCACAAACTGAGGGTGAATACATTCAAGGAGCCTTCATAATTGTGATTATCGTAATTACCATGGCAATTGTACAAAGAAGGTTGACACAACAATGGTTTCCTTCGATTATTTTAGCCAACAAAGCTAATGTTAAAAAAAAAAAACATAATTGAGAAATACAATATTCCTCTCAAAGCCTCCCCACTTCTAAAAGAGGGTAAATATAGCCTTTAATCTTTATGAGCCAAATGTCATCCACCCATACAAAGGGAAATACATGATGTATGAAGTGAGCACTACACTGGTGAGTATTTCACCACCCCCATTTAGCCCTTTCCATAACTGCACGAGGAACCCATCCATAGTGATGATCCATGTTAGCCACCAGTTTTGCTTTGTTTTGCCTCCAGACATATCACTGCAACCCTGGCGCCAAAAGAGTTTATATGAGGGTTTGAAGAGATTGTTAGAATAAATCCATTCTCTCATATGATGTAATCAAATTGGGCGATTATAACTAAATTTGCTGATGCAAAACATTTTGGTCCTCAATATCATCCCAGTATTCATGTCTTTCAATCTCCAATTTGTTATTACCAATGTCTTTGGGTTCACACTGGAGGAAATTAGATGTTCTTTGCATTTTATGCTCATTTTGTTCTCTGTCTTGCATGTCTTAAGAAGATGCCACATGCTGGGAGAAAGTGGTGGAATTGGATTATTTGGTAAAGTTGGCTGAAACTGCAGTGCATCTTTGCACAAAAGTTTTATATGCAGGCGCAATGTCTTACTGAAATAACAGTTGCATCAATGAACCAATGCTACAAGCTTTAGTGCCTCTGTACTGCTTGTTTATATCAAGTAAATAAACAGTGTTCCATTTACATTTCCTAAGTGTAAAGAATAATTAAGTTAAAAAAAAAAAACTAAATAGCTTAAAATCAGACACGGTGGCCATTTTTGGAGACACTTAAGTGAATATAAAACTGCATGAAGGTGACATTTTTTAATTACAAATCGAATTTCCAATAAATGACGAGAAAAAAATGCTTAGAAATCAGAGTTCACTCTTTGTTTATTCAGATGCATAATATAAGCAGTAAAACTTATTTATGTAAGCTCTTTTCTAATCATTATCAAGTTATTTTAGACCTTATATACAACCAAACTGCTTAACAACTGCTGAACAGCCAAAACCCATAAATGTGGAGTGTTTCTTAACAAGATTTAACTACAAAGTCCAGCCTGGTATTGCATGTTTAAAAACCCCAGTTGGCCACTTTATTTGAACTTTACTGGGATATTTCATAGTTAGTGTCTCTGGTCAACAGGAGACCCACTGAGGGTAAGTTACTGTCCATCATTATGTTTTAAGTGTGGGGCCACAAACAAACATGCCATTGTTGAAGAATGTTATGCACATATTCCAGGTTTTGGGTTAAAGTTTGAGATAAGGAGACTGGAAAAAGTGACAGTGAATAAGGTGTGGCACATCTATGAAGTTACCTTACTTTCAGTTAAGTTTAAGCCAATTGATACACTGGGTTTGTGTCTTTATAAACTAAGAAATTAGAGTTCTCTAATAATGTCTATCCAAAATGCTCCAAGTAGATACTGAGGGAATTAAGTCAAGACCAAAATGATTAGTGCTGAGCGATTTTATCGATTCTGCGATATATATCGATATTTTGTTTCCCCAGAGAGTATCGATTTTTCAGCCGCGAGTATCGATACGCGCAGGATGTGCAATTAGGTCCGCCAGCCGCTAGTGTCGCTGTAGCGCATGTCTAATTACGCAAACGCCGGCGCCTTTCTCATCCGGTTTGAGCTGAGAGATTCAGGAGAATGGCGGCGAATATAAATCCTGCACCTGCATGCTTAAAAGCAGATGTATGGGAGCATTTTGGATTCAAAGACAAGCAGGAGAGCGACAATTTGGACAAAACTATGGCGGTTTGTAAGCTTTGCCACACAAATGTGAAGTACTCCGGGAATACCACCAACCTGCGAGCCCACTTAAAACGTCACCACCCGGACAAGGTAATGCTGAGCCCAAGAAGCTGCGGGGCGAGCCGCGTGACCCGAAACAAACCACGCTGGGCAGTGACAGCAGTTGGTGCCACAAGTTCCCAGCATCTTCGCCGAGGGCGCAAAAAATTACGGAGTCCATCGCCTACTTTATTTGTCAGGATTTGAGACCTTATTCGGTGGTGGAAAACACCGGCTTCAGACGCATGGTGAACGCGATGGAGCCCCGCTATCCTATCGTTAGCCGCCAACACCTCACTAATGTTTGTGTGCCCAAGTTGTACGCTGAGACGAAGGCACACGTCAAAGCCTCCCTGGCCAGTGCGGAGAGAGTTGCCCTGACGTGCGACGGGTGGACCTCGCGAACAACAGAGGCATATGTCACCGTCACGGCCCACTTTATAAACGAAGAATGGGAGCTTGTTAACTATGCGTTACAAACTAGGGACATGCCCGAGAACCACACCGGACAGAACCTTGCAGAACTTCTGCGAAAGGCCCTCGCTGAGTGGGAAATCACGGAGAAGGATCCAGTGATTGTAACTGACAACGCGGCGAATATGACTGTAGCAGCTGAGGAGGCAGCGTTCTCTCTGCAAAAGTCTTCCCTTCCTGACTGAGGACGAAAGACAGGAAGTTTATGATGAACTGATTGTTCAGGCTGCAAGACTGAGCATGCAGCCATCTGAGGTAAGGCAATCCAGAGAGTAACTAAGCATATGCCTAAATAATACATTGTTCAAAGTTTAAAAGGCAAATCCTACAATGTTAACAGTTTAAAATGGGTACATATTTGATTGTTTAAAAAGCATAAATACTATTAACAGTTTTAAATGGATAAATATTAAATAGTTTAAAAAGTATAAATACTATGTTAACAATTTTAATGGCATAGTTATTAAATATAGTAATTAAAAGTTTTTTGGAGTAAAAGCTCATGGATTTCATTTCATGTTGATTCATTTGATGTAGAATGTGAAGGAAGAAAGGACAGAAAGTGCTAGAACTGATGATGAGGGGATGTCATCCGAAGAAGAGGCTGTAGATGATGGTGAGCGATTCAAGAAGGGAGAGAACAGTCAAGATCAGTATCACCCATCGTTATCCAATGAAGTGCACTGTGTTGTCTGGAACCACTGTGTAGGACTTATAGAATGTGCTTAACTATTCATATTTAATGTGTTTTTGTTTTTATTGTTTATTTATTTGAAGGTCAGGGTCCTCGACCCAGGAATCCAAGGCCATCTTGTCCACTGGCTGCCCTACTTGGTGAACGTGTTGGAGGAGGTGGTGTAGCACCATCCAAGACAAATAAGCAAGAGGATGAAGCCAAGGAGCAGATGACCCGCTACAAGCAGGCAGATCTCTTGGAAGTGAAAGAAGACCCACTGGTCTGGTGGAAGGAGCACCAGTTTGAGTATCCACTCTTGTCAAAGCTTGCTAAGAGACACCTTTGCATTCCTGCTTCTAGTTTCTCCTCAGAAAGGGTTTTCTCCACCGCCGGCGATATCATCACTGCTCAGAGAAGTGCACTTCTACCAGAGCACGTTGATCAGATTCTATTCCTGAACAAAAATCTGAAGAGAATGTAGATCACTTGGTCTGCAGTTATGTGGAGAGTTTTTGTGTTTAGTGTTCACTTGTTGGTCAGAGTTAACAGGCCTTATGCTAGTCTGCTAAGAGATGGGTACAATTTTAATAGCTACCTCACGTTCAGTATTGTATATAAGCTTGAAAGCTAATATTTGCACTGAGTTTCAATAAATGAAACTAATGTTCTCATCACATCTTTGATTCATTTTGTCCAGCATTTGCAAGTTGCCAGTCAGAGCCATATATTGTTCATATTCAATCCAAGTCAATGGAACACTCACAAAATGTTAACAAAATCACTCTTTCACTTTCAAATCTTTCAGAAAATGATGTAAGTGTATCGAATTGTATCGAATCGTATCGAATCGTATCGTGAGCGGAATATCGTGATATATATCGTATCGTGAGCCAAATATATCGTATCGTATCGTATCGCAAGATTAGTGTATCGTTACAGCCCTAAAAATGATGGACTGACCAGCTGCTCTTTTGGAGCCACAGAGGACATTAAGGGCTCTATTTTGGTGCCTCGCCGGAGATCTGCCGCAAGCGCAGCGTCAATCAGATCCGCCGCGCTGACAAGGCGTTCCCAAGCACATTTTGGTATTTTGGTGAGCCGCGCAGCCCGGCGTAAGTATCCCCCCTCCCTAACTCAGCTCCTCCCAGCAGCATAAGTCGTAGACGGGGAGGAGAGAGGGCGTGTAGTAGATTTAACACAGCCGAGACCTGTTTTCACCAATCACATAAGCTCCTCTCCTTGCCTTTAAATCCGCCACCGGCGAGGCGTATCACTATTTTCATGAAGTAGTCAAAGAGATCAAGAGATGTCTGAAGACAGTTATGCCACACGATGGCGACAGAGGGCAGCTGCTCAACAAGTGTCCTCCACACTCTCTCATCTGAGCACAGATGGATTTGGTGTGTGTAATGTTGGACCCACTGGTAAGACAAAAACCCTTTTCCACAAATAAAGACACTCACATAAAGTTGCATATATTCAAACCTCACGTGACAAAGGTGGGTTTAGCGCACAGATCACAACATAAACTCCAAAAATGGCATTAAAATCGGAACCATCTGTGCGTAAATGACGCATCGCGCTCCGTGGCCTGGCTCTTTCTTTCATAGATGTTGGCATATAAAATAAATTTGGCTCACAAAACTGAATATTATAATATCCGTATGTCAGCTTAAAGTAGATCACGCATCTGAGCACTGAAACAAATCATCTGTTCAGCCGCAGCAGCAAGCAAGACGGACAGAGGACACGGAGACGTGTCCAGGTCGAGCTGTGCGAGAAATAAGAGGAAGAAAGAAAAGGAGGGAGACACATTACATATCTTGTTAACTTCATCATGTGTGTTTATTTACTAGATATTTAATTTAATTTGATGCAGTTTCAGCTGTACTGATTCGGTCAGGTTGTGTGCCCAAACGCGTGCCAAACGCGTGCCAAACGCGCTCATCAGATCAGATATAAATCAGAATATATCGATATAGATCTAAATGTATGTGCTGACTCAGATTAATAGTTGTTGATGATTATTTATTGCATTGAAATCTGCCTGACACTGCCGGTGAGGCATCAGTGACGTATGTCGATACGCCGCCGGTCTACCAAAATACTACTAGACCAGCTGCTTTCCGCCTTGCGCTGAAAGCTGACCAGGTTTCAATCGGCGAGCTTTCAGCGCACGTTACACGCCGGTGGCGAGCACGAAAATGTCACTGCGCCAGCTGATTCTGTCAACACCTCCCCCTGCCATGCCACCACGCCCAGCTTGACGGATCTCGGCTCGCCTCCGTGCGACTCAGTCCACGAAAATACCAAACTCGCCTTACACCGGGCTCCGCCAGACGAAAATACAACTGCACGGGGCTCGCCGCCCTCCGCCGCCTCACCGGCGCGAACGAAAATAGAGCCCCAAGTGAGTATCTCTATCTACTATTCCTCCTCAGTGGTGAATTATATAGGCATGTAAGATTAGTTAAGTAAACCTGCAATCACAGCTTGGAAGTGAGCCATGCCTGAAAGGGTCAATTTGTGGGGGTCCTTCAAACAATAAAGTGATAAACAAAAATGGCCTTAATGCTAATGCTGAGGTTATTTTTGCTCTTTTTTAACTTATCATTTCATTGCATATTAATGTAATTGCCTTATCTGTGTGGCGTTACCTGAGGCTATTTCATCAAGCTTTTTAAAGCTAAACATTTGCACATCACATTACTCTATCCAACATCTAGAGTGGAACAATGTGCAAAGATAAATGTTGAAATAAAACTTAATGGTTGTGTGACAGTATCAGTAAATCACTTCATGCTATACTTTCTTGGAAGAGATTTTTTATAGTCAATAGGCAATTTTATTTTTTGTATGCAATCATTCCTTTAGTAGGAATATTTTGTATTTACAAAGTGGCCTTGCTGTGTTGTGATGCAATATAAATGCAATGGGTTCCTCCGCTGCATCTGGAACAATCACTGTTGGGAATTTTATCAGAGCACTTCAGCACTATTAAAAAACCAATGAAACAGTAACTTTTATTCATGAAATACTTTATGATAAGGCTGCTTTCATCTGGCCGCTCGCTCTAACCACAGCACCATATTTATTATTTCATCACTGTTGCAGTATGCGCAGTTACTTAAATGCAACTTTACTTCTTCTAAAGATCAAGAAACATTTCAGGCAAAATGAACCAAACTAACTAAAACGCATTCACAAGGCAGTTTTCTTTATAAACAATCAGTCTACATATGTTGCTTGATTAGAGCAATTTGATCCAGGCAGTTTTGCCATTACCCTTTGATAGCTAATTTTCTTTTAAAGCTGATTGCAATTAACATATGACTAACTTTCTGCCCTTGCAATTATGAATGAGTTATTTCAATAGTGTGTCTTTATTCATGTGAGTTCCTGCCAGAACCTCTGTATTCTTGTTTTTAAAGAGTAAAGGCATTTCATGTAGTTAGACAGATTCTCCAACTTTTCCTTATGTTGCATTTAAAGGGCTAGTGCCGACTTGTAAACTAGGGTTTTTTTTTTGACTCAGGATCAGCTTTATATATCCGTAGTGGAGCGAGTCCCTTTCAGGAGAGGCCACCATCTTGTCCGCCATGTTTGTGACAAACTTAGCATTTTTAGTGAGTGACTATCCAAAATGCACAAGCTAAAGAAAAAATAGAAGCTGTGTTGATGGTTTTTGATGGTAAAAATTGATAAATGGAGGATCATAACAATTGTGCATCACAGGAGCGTCTCAGTCTTGTCCATCTATCTAACAACTAAATATTCCCATGATGTCCTTTATACCACATACATGTTGTACCTCTAAGATTTTAAATTAAAAAGCATTGTGAAGCTCAGAAAAAGAATGACATGACAAGGATAATGGATATAATTCAAACAGAGGCACATGAAGATCCACATCACTAAATGCCAATACCGGTCAGCTGCAGAACCCCTATGGTGTGAACATGACTGTAGCTCTTTAAGTGAATAATGTAGTTGTACAACAGCAAATAACCTCTCATTTCTTGTCAGTTGTGGTTCATATATGCTGTTCTGTTGTTGTTCTTCTGTATTTATTAGTGCAGCACATAAATACTGCAGGTGAGACCAATACAGGGTAGACCTAATGATTTTTTGTCTGTTGGTATGGTGGTTAGAGAACATGGACACAGATGTGGAAGAGATCCACATAATCTAAAAGAAACTGACTCACATTTATGGCAAGGCAATGATAGAATAATTAGGGCTAATCAGACAGATGTGACATACTAATGTTCACTATCCCTATCACTTCTAGACAACATCATGGCTCCTTTGTATGCATTTAAACTAAATGTTTAACCGATTTAAGACAGCTCTACTGTATGTGCACATTGGTAGAAAGCAGTATGAGTTCAAATTTCTACCTGTTTATTTAACTTTGCAGTGATGGTATTAAGTAACACTATTAGAAAATGGAAAGGGATGACAGCCTGTGCTAAATAAACTCCACTCATTTTCTTGCTCGAGTGCATAGAAGGATAAATTAAAAGACTATTGTGTTCAAAAACCAGTACATTGCAGTTTCTAACCATATCTCCATGATCTTATTTTTCATATTGTAACACATCAGCAGAATTTCTCAACTTGTGTTTCAAATTCATTTATTCTAGACCCCCTTCATCAAACTGAGTTTGACATATTTTTTGTTCTGAATTGAAATGGCTTCCCTCTGAAAGAAGGGGATAGTTAAATTGTTGTTTCCTTGCATATTTTAATTTTTCACAAGGTTACTCTACAGGCTCACTTATCTAACTCTATTAGCTTGCAAGTACATTAAAAAATGTTTGAAATTGAAGCTAACTCTGTCCTATTTCCCGCCTTTTGTTCAAAACAAAAACATATGTACCTAAACAGTCCTGTCATTTTGGAACAGTATTAACTTAAATTCTACTTTCAATTCAGTTCACAAGAAAACTTATTATTTATGAGACATCTCATAATGCTGTATATACTACCTACCTTCTACCTTCTTCACTCACCAGTTAATGGTGACTGTATAAAAGTCAAAACAGGATGTGTTAGCTTAACCCTACTGCAAAGTGCCTAAAAAGGAGTGCATTTAAAGTTCAGTGGGTCTTTTGTATGTGTATGACCACCTCACTGCACCAAACACATACTTTGTTTCATCACCAAGCCAAGGTGACACTTTGGCTTCTGTGTTCAGTCTCCAACATACACACCATCTGGCCAAGCTTCACCTTGTCCATTTACTTTTCTGTGAACACCTGCAGACACAGTGATAATGCAAACGTGCAGAGAAAACAATTTAAAAAAAAAGACACTAATACATATGTATGAACACACACAGGATAGCATAGGACTAACAGTCATATGGTGAAGTGAAAACAGAGGCCCAATTTGGATGTTTGGTCATGTTTTGAAGAGTATTTTTTATTTTTGTGATGATGGTTTTTATTAATGTTGTTGCCATTTACACTCCCAAGGTGCAGACTTTTCAGGCAAGATAAGTACAGCTGTGTCAAATATGCCAACCAACCCTGTTATAACACTGGGTAGCAGTGGTAGAATGTATGTTTCTATGGCTACATTGGACCTGGGCATGAAGCCAGTTTTGCAGCACGCGGCCTACTCTATTCCTCCATACCCAATTTAACATCACAACATAATTAAAGGGACTTGGCAGCCCCCTGGTAGCAGATTTCATAGTCCCTTGTACTAGGCTGGTATACAAGCTTGTTGGAGGGCAGTGGAGAATCCCACCTAGTGCAGAATATCACACTTAAATGGCAGGGCGGCTTCCTGCTGCCATAAATAAACCAATTAACAAAGCAACCACAGAGAGTAGGGTAAATTATCATATCTTTACCAGACCTCATCATGCTATTCTGTTGCATGTTGAGTAAAATCAGCTTAAAGGTTTGGTAGATACAAAGAAGAGGTTCTATATTTAGCATGACTTGTTGATTTCTTTCATCCTGACTGCTCTGCTCCACACTAGGCTCCATGTTTGCTACCGTGAATTCAAGCCTGTAAGACTTTCTTGGAGTTTATCATGGGGAAATGAGCTGACTGTCTAACCAATTAGTTTTTTGGTTTAGTTGCTGTGTCCTGGTGAGAACATGGGTAGCTGGTTCATCTCTGTGTGCTTAGTATTTAAAGCACTTCAGTGCCTCCAAGATGAAGCAAAACTTGCTTATGTATGAACTCAACAAGCCCCAAACACAATATAATTAGCATGCATAAGAAGCGGGGTAAATTATTAACTGTTACTGATGAGAATGTTTAACTAAATATTCTATTTCATCCAAAAAATCGCTAGATCAAAAGAGAGGATCCATCCATGTGTGGAAGTGATCATTCTGCCTCTGCATGGCTTCACTTGAGAGAGGGCTTCTTTGTTTATTTGGTGCAGAATGGTCCCTCAGATCGTCAGTTTTGTTGCACTTTTACACATAAGAGCAACATGTCACTGGAAAAAAAAAATATATATATATATATATATATATATATATATCTATATATATGTCTCTCATTTGAAAATGACACAACAACACAAAGTGAGCAGCCCAGTGGTATGGTAACACTCTTGCCTCACATCCAGAAGGTTTCTGGTTCAGATTCTGGCTTGGGCCTCTGTGCATGTCTGTCACTTTTACATCTCACATTCATCCATTCATACAAGTCATACAGTGATGGTAGAGGCTGTTTTGTACCCATTAGCATCTATAGGTATTAACTGATCCAGTTCACACTGGCATCCACTGGGGGCTTTCAGGGGGGGTTCAGTGTCTTTCCCAAAGTCATTCCAGCATGTGGTCTAGGTTGTTAAAAAACTAACTAACGAGGTCATAGCTCACCAACTAGTCAACTGTATTGATTTATTTTTTGCATGTGCTCCCATCCTCCTCACTCTTAGTATAATAAGGGATGTTATTAGGGTGGGCCTTGAACTTAAAATAGCCAGGCAGAAACTGAAGTCTATTGCAATAGTACACTACTGTATTTTAAGAATAATATCCAATACAATAAGGGTTCATGTTTGGTGTGGTTATCGTAGGAGTACAAAAGACTGGTATTTATTGTTTCCACATATGCATTTACATTGATTTACATAGTTATGACCATTAGCTTATCCCTAATTTTACCTTCTACCTTTGACTTCCATCTTTTTTTCTTTTTCATGGATCAAACTTTTCACTCTGTTGGTCTGTTGCTGACTCAGCCTCCAACAAACACAATTCACCTGACATTTATAATGATCAAAACAAGGCTGTGGTACAAGAGAAGCAGTGTTATAATTCATTCAATAGCTCTCATTCCATTTCTGCTGCTCTGTGTGTGCAGAAGCAAACATTATTGCCTACTGTTAGTTTACAGCTGCCTCTCCATCATCATTGAAGCAAATAGCTTCTTGCATTACATAGTTGTATGGCCATTTTGGAAAGGGTCCCCATAAATAATGACTAGATGTGAAATGGAACCTATGTGAAAAGCTGTTACTTTTCACCACGCAGTCAATCTGCGTTGTTCACAATGTGTCTCCTCTGAAATATGCATGAGGCAAAATGTGTCCCTGCTACGACTGCAGTGGCGGAGCTCTAAAGAAAAGCCGGAGCAGAAAATAAAAGATTGATTTTTTTTTCTTTCTTTTTTTCTGAGGATGAATCTCAGAAATGGAGCAACGTTGTGACATCAGTATCCCTGCCTCTTTGTGCAGCTGCTGTAATTTGTGGAGCGACATGGCTGGTGTTGGCCGTGTGCCGAAGGTTCAAATAACCTTCATTAGATATTCAGGGAAGAAAAAAATAAGCAGCTTATTTATTTATTGTAATGCAAGTGTTGTAAATATGTATGAGCAGCTATCAAACATGTCACCTTAAGCAGAGCTGCACGCATGTTTGTAGGTTTAGGTGGATGGATGCTGATGTGTGTGCACCCATTAGGAAAAACAAAAGGCTGAAAAAAGATTTCAGTCAGCCAGCCAGCCAAGGTTATTCACTTTTCTTTTCTCTGACATCTCCCTAAAATGGAAGCAAACAGGCAATCAAAACATGTTGGACCTGGACAGGATTTAGTTCATATTTTACTGAGACCCGGTACCTGCAGATCTCAAAGGATTATTTTCATCATATGCAGTAGTTCTTTATCATTAATATTTCTATGGATTTGTTTATTATTCTGTCCTCAATTACTTCATAATGTTCTCCCCAGCTTCAGGTTGAAGAAATCTTTTTAAATACAGTCATGTTTTACATTATTCCTAGGGGATCTCAGACTAATAGATGGAATTATTTACAGGTCATGTTTGCTACAATACGACTCAATTTAACATAAAGGGCTCTATTTTCGTGCTTCGCCGGAGACGTGCCGCAGGCGCGGCGGACCTAACTTACGCCGCGCCTGCGGCAACGCCCCCCGACAAGGCGTTCCCAAGCACAATTTGGTATTTTGGTGAGAGGCGCAGCCTGGCATAAGTATCCCCCCTCCATAACTCAGCTCCTCCCAGCGGCGTAAATCGTAGCCAGGGGGGAGAGAGGGCGTGGAGTGGGTTTAACACAGCCGAGACCTGTATTGACCAATAACATCAGCTCCTCTCCTCGCCTTTAAATCCGGCGAGGCATATTACTATTTTCGTGAAGTAGTCAAAGAGATCAAGAGATGTCTGAAGACAGTAATGCCACACGATGGCGACAGAAGGCAGCTTCTCAAAAAGTGTCGCTGCATTGGGCGTCCTCCACACTCTCTCATATGAGCACAGATGGATTTGGTGTGTGTAATGTTAGACCCACTAGTAAGACAAACATCCCTTTCCACAAATAAAGACACTCACATAAAGTTGCATATATTCAAACCTCACGTAACAAAGGTGGGTCGTGCGCACAGATCACAAAATAAACTCCAAAAATGGCATTAAAATCGGAACCATCTGTGCGTAATGACGCATGGTCTGGCTCTTTACCGTATTCGGCTTAAGGTAAATTTATCTCATCTGATCACTGAAACAAATCATCTGTTCAGCCGCTGCAGCAGCAGCTGCAGCAGGACGGGGAGAGGACACGGAGACATGTCCAGGTCCGGCTGCACGAGAAATAAGAGGAAGACGAAGAAAGAAAAGGAGGGAGATGAATTACGTCTCTTGTTAACTTCATCATGTGTGTCTATTTCCTAGATATTTGATTTGATTTAATTTAATGCGGTTTCAGCTGTGTTGATTCGGTCAGGTTGTGTGTCCAAACGCCTGCCAGACGTGCTCATCAGATCAGATATAGATTAGAATATATCTATATAGATCTAAATGTATGTGCTGACTCCGATTATTAATTGTTGACTCTCGGTGACTCCCCCTCCGAATGCGCACAATGCTACTGCGCGGCGCTGGTTTCAGGAAATGAAGAAAAATCCTGGAAATACCAAGAGGTTTTTGGCGTCAAATCCATATACAGGCGGGAGGCGAAATCAAGTTGTCCATAGTATATACAGTCTATGGGTATTTGTGATTGTAATTAACTTTCCAGTTCCCACACTTTGCACAAAGCTCTCCTTTTTGTTCATTGAATTGTCCCAAAAGTTATAAGGCATATTTTAAATTCCAGGTGAATCTAAACATGCAGTTTTGATCCCCTGTCATGTCATTCTGGGACTTTGCTTTTTCAGCACTTGTGTTTACGATTTGATTCCTGTTGACAGAACCATTTTGAGTATTGTGTTGTCGATAAAAGGACTTTTCAGGCTTTAAGGCCAAATAAAGATTAAGCACTGGCTAAATCTAAACTATTTCTTTTTATTTTTTTTATTTTGTCTTTGTCTCCTTTTCCTCTTTCCATTAATGTCCTTCTTCGTCAACTGGCTTTGAGTTCAAGTTATTCCAGTTAGACAGAGATACAGTCTCCTGTTTGTACCACTAATGTGCTGACTCCGATTATTAGTTGTTGATGATTATTTATTGCACTGAAATGTGCCTGACACTGTGGAAACCTGCCGGTGAGGCATCAGTGACGTATGCCGATACGAAAACTTAAACTAGCACAACACAGTAGGGCATTTAGCGAAGCATAAAAAATTATACAGGAATCACCTGCACAACATTTAGATTGGACTTACTGTAGATTGAAGTCTACTGGTATACAGAAGGAGAATAGTGACTTCAATTATCTGGACAAAGATTTCCAGATTTGGGGACCACAATATTTAATGAAAAAATTGGTGGTTTGTAGCTCGACACAGTGGTAAAACGAAGTCTTTCAGATATCTTGT
Source organism: Xyrichtys novacula (assembly GCA_962446985.1). Taxonomy (NCBI): domain Eukaryota; kingdom Metazoa; phylum Chordata; class Actinopteri; order Labriformes; family Labridae; genus Xyrichtys; species Xyrichtys novacula. The sequence goes on along the minus strand of OY660870.1, from coordinate 5,274,281 downwards.
TGAGTAAGAGTGGATATCTGACAATAATACAAAACAATAATGGAATGTGTCTGGAAGTTTTTGTTAGTTATTAATGAATTTAAATATAAATAATCCTGTTTGTAATGTGTTCACAGAGAAGATTGGTAAAACTTTAGTCTCTAAATGGGGTGCAGAAGGCTCACATGGGTTAGAATTTCATATCATTCTTAGAGATCTTTTTTTTTTTTTTATCAGGAGTATCGTATTAAGATGTGAAGAATATGAGGCAGCCAAGATAATATTACACTAAGGTAAATATGAGTAGAATTATAATAAGCTATAATGCAGTGTAACAAGTGACAGGGTTGATTTACTTGCATACCTTTCTAAATATGTTGCTTTCATGTGACCAGAAAAAGGAGAGAGAGAGAGAGAGAGAGAGAGAGAGAAGGAGAGGATGAAAACAACAACTGGGGGGGGGAAATGTTTCATTTTGAGCTGATGATTACACAAATAGCTGTTGGCAAAGTCTCTCTAGTTATCAAGTTTTCAGTAACAGTAAATCAAGAGATTTGGCACATGGTTGCTGTTTGGCAATCTATCTGGTTCTGTTCTATTTTCTCAGCATTGCGGAGAGATTCTGCCAAGTCACACTCTTTTTAATTAACAAGTTAAAAGCTAAATCTACTTTGGAGTAAATGTTTTTTTTTTTTTCTTTTTTTTTTCTGTTTTTCCCCACCAAGTGCCCTAAATTTCTGTCTTGAATCTCTACAGTAATTTGAATTACCCTGATTTGAGTTTGGAGAGAAGATTGTTATGATAATTATGCAGTGCTGCTCTCTTCATGTTATTGTTGAAGGCACCAATAACATGCAGGGTTAAATTAAGATTCTGTGTGTGTGTGTGTGTGTGTGTGTGTGTGTGTGTGTGTGTGTGTGTGTGTGTGTGTGTGTGCGCTCGTGTGTGTTTTTGTGTTTGTGTGTTTTTGACAATGTATAGTTTTCAGTGGCGCCTAATGGTCTCAATCATAATAATGTTTGAATCATAAGTAATGCACTCCAGTTTACAGTGCTATAGTGCAGTATAATATCCTAAAATCACATTATCATTCTAACTGGGTATTAGCATAGACTGTATATAGAATGGACAGCACCTGCCTCCTTGCTGGGTGAAGCCAATCTGGGAACAGCACCCTCTGTTGATGGGCTGCAGTATAGGTCCTAAATCCCACCTCCGCCGGCAAAACTTATGGGGCTGTGGACAAACTTTAAAAATTTATTACACAGAACTTAAATTTTTCTTTCTTTTCTTTTCTTTTTTATTGTAAGACTGGTTTGTGCTCAAGTCCTCTTTTTTCTGTGAAGCTCCATTTTTAAAAGTTGTCAGGGGGTCATGTTTTCTTTGATTGACACCTGATACAACCTATTGGCGTTCAGGGATTGCGTAGCTCACCTGGGGGATACTCTCCCCCTCCGAATGCGCACAATGCTACTGTGCGGCGCTGGTTTCAGGAAATGAAGAAAAATCCTGGAAATACCAAGAGGTTTTTGGCGTCAAATCCGTATACAGGCGGGAGGCGAAATCAAGTTGTCCATAGTATATACAGTCTATGGGTATTTGTGATTGTAATTAACTTTCCAGTACCCACACTTTGCACAAAGCTCTCCTTTTTGTTCATTGAATTGTCCCAAAAGTTATAAGGCATATTTTAAATTCCAGGTGAATCTAAACATGCAGTTTTGATCCCCTGTCATGTCATTCTGGGACGTTGCTTTTTCAGCACTTGTGTTTGCGATTTGATTCCTGTTGACAGAACCATTTTGAGTATTGTGTTGTCGATAAAAGGACTTTTCAGGCTTTAAGGCCAAATAAAGATTAAGCACTGGCTAAATCTAAACTATTTCTTTTTATTTTTTTATTTTGTCTTTGTCTCCTTTTCCTCTTTCCATTAATGTCCTTCTTCGTCAACTGGCTTTGAGTTAAAGTTATTCCAGTTAGACAGAGATACAGTCTCCTGTTTGTACCACTAATCCAAATCCAAAGAGGCATCGGTGACGTATGCTGATACGCCGCAGGTCTACCAAAATACCACTAAACCAGTTGCACTCTGCCTGCGCTGAAAGCTGACCAGGTTTGAATTGGCAAGCTTTCAGCACACTTTATATGCCACCGGTGAGCGCGAAAATGTCACTGCACCAGCTGATTCTGTCGACACCTCCCTCTGTTACGCCACCACGCCCAGCTTTGCGGACCTCAGTGTGCCTCAGTTCACGAATTTACCAAACTGGCTGTACGCCGGGCTCCGCCAGACGAAAATACCACTGCAAGGGGTCAGCCACCCTCCGCCGCCTCACCGGCGGACACGAAAATAGAGCCCTATGTCTGCAAATCTGAAACTGTCTGTCTTTGCAGGTAGTATGATTATCATCTAAGAAAATTCACCACTACTCTTCTGCTCAAGTGCAGAGCTTATTTAGTTCAACTTCAAGAGAAATAACAGAAAATTTGGATCCAAACCAAAAACAAACTTGGACTAAAAAATCTGCAATCATCTCCACCATGCACAAATTTGCTCCTCATCTGTGAGAATCAAACATTGGAATAAACTTCCAGCAACAAAAACTTGATTATCTTTCATATAATGGTAAAATTGGAAATTGAACAATTCAGGCCACAGAAAGTGACTGTGCCAAAATCCATCCAGGCAGATGCTGACATGTACAGTGGCAAAACACCAACACATAGAAGCACAGCACCTACGTGCCTGTGCCAGTATAAGAAGACCAGTGCAAGGGAAGTGAAGTTGTGAGTGGAGGTGACAGAGCCCCTCAAGGGAGACCCACACACAAGAAGGACCATGCCTATTTCTGCCTGCTTTTTCCTCCACTCTGTTTGTGTGTCTGTAAGAGTACATGTGGGTGTGTGCAGGCTCCCACTGGATTCTCCTTCAATGACTACAAAACTGGGACAAAGCCGGAGGAATGAAAGAGAGAAAGAGACAGGGGCAGGAGAAAAAGACAGAGGGAAAGTGAGATGTGAGAGGTTGAATAGGTCAGGACAGATAGAGAGACAGAGACAGACGCAAGGGAAAAGGCCAACCTGTGCCGAGTGAGATCAAGACTGATGGGTAGAAAGAGACATGAGACTAAGAAAGACGATGAGGCAGGAAGGGGGTTTGGGGGGTAAACAGGGAAAGATTCACCTTTTGGAGAGTTTCGAGCATCTTGACAGAATTCATGTGAACAATACCGCTTACATTTTGAACCATGCTGGAGAGGAAGACAATGCACTAAAATTTCAGCATAATGCAACATGTTGAAATATGTCAGTACTGCTTGGGATCTACATAAGCATCAACAGTAGTTTAGTCTGGAAGAACATGGGCTGAGGATCGGAGAGTCACCGAGTCAAGTCCCAGTCAGACCATAACTGGACTTGGTTGCTAGGTAGCTTGGTAGCTAGAGAGGTGACAGGTCACTTTCTGAGAAAAGCCAAAGTGCTCTTGAGCAAAGCCCTAAACCTTCAACAGCTCATGGCAGCGCCCCAGTGAGGGCTGCAAGGCCATCACTCTGACATCTCTCTCTCCATTAGTGCATGTTCATGGGGTTCCTGTTTGTGCATGTGTACTTGCATGTAATTCAGCCTGTGTGTGTTGCATGTACACATACACATGAACACTAGAGTGTAAACTGGGAATTCCCCTTTGGTGATTAATACAGTATGACTTACTTAACTTAGCTTGACCTAAAAAAAACAGTATGTATGCTAATATTTGCTAATATGAAGGGAGATCCAAACCACCTCATACCCACTGTTTAGTGATGAGTGATCGGAAGTTCAGTTGTTGTTAGAAAACCCTCTCTTTTGGATCAGCTTACTCCAAAGATCCAGCTCTTTCAGCTCTCAAGAGGCTCTTTAGATTTTTCTGTTGCTTTTATTTATTTATTACCAAGAATTGTGTCATATTATTTGCAAATCCAATAATTAATATAGAACATACGTTACACAAAATGTTTAATATATTAATGTTTCTTTTTATATAAACACTATAGTGCTGCAAAAAATAAATTGTAAAGAACAAAATCTCACTTTTTACTATTTACATGGAACTTTTCATTTTAAACCTAAGCTTTTAACTAAAACAAACAAACAAAAAGAATTAAAAAAAAGGGAGCTCATGGTATTACACATAAAGTTCAAATTAAACCGTGTAAAACTAAAGGAAAGAAAAAATTCTATATCCAGGTAAGTCTTACGTTGTCTTTACTTCAGATTGGCATTAAGAAATACCAAGTGCCTTAGCTTTTCAGGGTTTTGTGTTATTATCTGACCTGTTTAAGAGAAGATTCTATCCGAGGGAACTGATGTTGCTACAATGCACAGTCTCCGAGCCATCACATGTGTAAGACATGGGTAAACTGAAGCCTTGGTCTGCTCTGCTCTTATCCTCTTTCATCTCCCTCCCTCCTGCTCATGTACTGTTTGTTTAACTTTTGCCCTCTGCCTTCTGCTCTGCTCAGTGCTAAGCTCTCATCGCTATAGGCATAATAAGGAGTAGATATCACAATGACCGCTACTTCCTATTGGTGCTGACATGCAGCGCCAACTTGGTCTGGTCACCTGCTCTGTTTGACAGGTGCAGTGATGTGTCAGTGTATTTAATCAGTCATAACCATAGACTGTACATACCATGAACAACTTGGCTTCACCTTCCTTCATTCTGTCATATGAATTTGAAGCCAAATTGCTCTCTGTATCTCCTGGGTTTTCTTCATTTCCCTTGAACCACCACTTGTGCAGTCTTGTTGTACACAGTGGTTCCTGATCACAGTCACTGTGATGACGCTTTGCTTAAACAGGGTATCCCTTGGATGAGCTACGCAATAAGGTGTCAGTAGTAGAAAAATGAACCCCCTAAAAACTTTTTAAAATGGAGCTGTGCAGAAAAAAGAGGATTTGAGAGCAAACCAGTCCTACAATAACTACATGTCAACATCACAACCAGGGGGGAGAAAAAATTTTATTCTGTGTCATGAATTTCTAAAGTTTGCCCATAGCACCATGAGGTTTGCTGGAGGAGGCAGGATTTATGACTTATCACAGTTATGGGATTTATCACTGGAAGAGGGTGCTGTTCTCACTGAGGCTTCACCCAGTGAGGAGGCAGATGGTGTCAATTCTATATACAGTCTATGGTTAGAACTCACTGAATACTAAACAGATTTTCACAGTTTCTTTTTTCTGCAAACGTCATATTTGTAGGTATGACAAAGGACACATAGTTCGGTGCGTAGCTGTGAACTCTCCCATTTTAGCTGGAAAAACTACTTTATTTTACCCCCCTTTCCCGCCGTCCTCTGTTTTAGGATCCTCCCATATTATAATATAATAAATAAAATAAAAAAAACTTTCCTCTGCCTCTCTGAACTGAACTCGGTCACTAGCCTTGCCAGAACTGCCACCTGCAGTTGCCTGGGTGGCAATGTTAATAAGGTAGGCTTGTCAGATTCTGATCACCTAACTGTAGTAAGTAAGTAAGTAAGCCGTTGACAAATGGCTATTTTAGATTCCTTGTACACTTGTCTTAAATTGCAAGGGATACTGGAGCTTGGTTGGGGTGGTAGAACAACTCGCAGCGGGTGCCGGAATATTTCCCTTGTTTTTTTGTTTTGTTGTTGTTTTGTTTTTTGTTTTTTCTTTGTTTTTTTGTTGTTGTTTTTTTTTCACCTGTTCGCTAAAAGTGCCATATTTAACAATGTATCATCTCTGGGCCACTCGAAAGTCTGCCATCTTGAATAAGAGGATATGTTAGGCTATGAAGGATGCACTGGGTCTCTGTCCTGTGTTTCGATGTCTGGGGGAGCCTTTGAAATGAGACAGGCATTGACACTGCTCTGTCTTGAGTCTTCAAATGTGACCTGGAGACCCTGGTATGGTGGCCCTGAATGTCATACCCTGGTTTGGTATACAACAAGCATGTCCGCTATGAGTAAAAAATAAAGAAAATAAAAAGATGGCAGTTTAAAGAAAGATTGCCAAAAATTCAGGGAATTTTTGGAAAGAAACCGTCTGTTAGGTTTTTTTTTGTTTGTTTTTTCCACAAAGGATCTTATGAACAGCTCTGTTGTTGTCATTTTTTCTGAAGCACCTTAAATAACTTACATGTGGCTTTTGTTGAAGTGGGATTAAATACCCACTTCAACAAAAATAAACTCATCAAACCGTTCCACCTATAAAAGAGGTTGATCCTCTTAAAGAAAAAAAAATTTCCACCCTTTCAAGCTCTTGCCAAGGTCAGAGAGCACTGCAAGAACTAATGGAAATTACATGTTTATAGACTCATGTGTTCCCCTTCTGATTTCTTGCTCTCGGCCCAGCTGGTGGCTGGTTTTCAGAAAGCAGATCATTTTAAGTAGGACTGAATTTTGCCAGTTGCTCCCAAAATGTCATATCATGAAATGCATTTAAGACAGTAAAGTGACAACAAGATCTAAAAAACCCTGCTAAAAAAAGAACATCCATCTGACAAGCTGCTACACTATCTGGAAACCAAGAACTTTTCAACTCTGACATGTTATCCTGATACTGTAAGCCTGTCACACCAAATAGGATTGCCATGATTTTTTTAGGTAAATGTTATAATTTCTGTTAAAGTGACTTTCCTTTACCCGCTTGTATGTACTCCTGCTATAGATAGATAGGTTTTCCTGTCTAATCATGCTTTTTGACAACCTGAAGAATTAAGGAATGACCGTAACTACTGTTAGCTTTGGGTTAATAGGGAGACAGATAGTGAAACATGGGAAGAGCAAGAAAAATAAGTCCAAAATGCTTTGTAGAAAAGATACCATTGCATTTATAAAGCACTAACTGAAGTCCCCCTGCTTGAGAGGTAACCGATTTCTAACACGGTTCAAGAGTCAGTTAAACAACGAATCAGAGCAGCAGCTCTATTTGTTATGTCTATCCTAAGTATTTCATATTGGGGCAAATACAATCTATCAATTTATGCAGCAGTATCCGTCTCCAAATGCATACTTTTCCAGAAAATTGACCTTATTTAGGTTAAACATTTTTCTCCTTTGAAGCATGGATCAGCTACCTAAATAAAAGGAGTCGTACATAACATCATGTTCTCTGTGTGCTTCTGCTGCATTTACTGCAATTTAAAAAATGAATTGTGAATGTGGGCTGCAGGGAGAGGGAAGACCAACCACAGCGCTGCTTCATCTGATCTCATTACAGAGACCTCTATCGCAGCATGTGATAACTTAATGACCATACTCTGTCCCAGACACATCAAAAACACTACTTTTAACTACAGAAGACTCCTTTGAACCAGCATGGCAAAGGACAGTACAACAGTCCTTATGCAGTCAAAGAGGTGAGTCCCAGAACAATTACAATGTCCCCTAGTCACTGATCTACTGCTTGGCTTTTTGTGTCCTGGTCTCACTTTTAGGCTTTCCTTTCTGCTGAATAGTAATTCCATAAATGCCTTTTCTTCCTGCTCTTCATCACTGTTCCCATATGCCTTTTTCAGGAGGTCCTCCTCACACCTTGTGTCCTTTTGTTCAACTTAAGCTCATGCATGGTTACTGTGCTGAGGGACCATTAAGGAAGCGTGTGGTTTGAAGAAGGGTGAAAAAATATTCTCAATATTCATATTGAAAATATAGGTTCCCCTCAAGCAAATGCATTCTAAACTTGTACCTAATCACTCACAATTATGCACCTCTAGCTCAAGGACATCAGTTTCCCTTTGGCTAAATCCTTATTTCTGACAAATTTAGCTCTTAACTGTTCTCCTAATCACACAACAGCTGTAATATTGCTGCACTCAGTGTGAAAAGACAGAACACAGTTGATTTGATTGATCATGATTCATTTTAGACCCGGCTGTGCTCATGTACCGTATTTTTTACCGACCAACCCTGCAACCAAATGAGTCACTGTGGCTGCTCACATCTAGCCATGAAATTACCCACTCACCATGGTCAGCCCACACACCATTTACCACAGAGTACAGACTGTTCTACAGTCCCACTGGTGACAGCTGAGCATCTGATAGTATTGACGGGCTGGGTTCCAGCTCTGTAAATCCAAAGATCAGGGGGCCAATATTAATTGAACACATGACTTTTGCCAGAAGATACACTTAATGGTTAATTTATGAAAAGGTTGTGTAGCTTTTGCAAAATCAAGACAAAAAGAACCCCTCCTACTTATAATTCAACTTGAAATAAACAAAATAAAAAGGTAAAATGCCCCTGAACTACACAAGGTGGTCTTTACTGGAACAACCCACCTCCATTTTGGAGGGCTAATGTCTCCACAATGTCTCTAATGTTTCTCTTTCAGGTGCTTTCCTGTGTTGTCTGTCTTAAATATCTTTATGGAGCATCTAGGCCTAATACATTACAACTGAGCAAAAACCTGTCCTATGAAAGAGATTTTTATTCAAGCACCTGTGAGGAACTTCAGGTTTTAAGTCAATTTTGGCAACCCCCGTGGACAAAGCAGTCTTATCCTGTCCTCTACATGCTTCAGAAGAGTCTGTTTTTGTTTTCTTCCTATCATTAATATTGTAAATACTAAATATTGTAATACACAGCTGTTTTTTTTTTCTGCTGCTCAGCTGAAACTTACCCCTTGAAACCAGATCCAGGCATTCAAATCGTACAGATATATGGATAGTTTGTATTGACCGGACAGCCACCACTAATCATCTCACACTGAAGGAGATGGTGACCCCTTTGGACAAAACTGAAGTTTTAAAGTTTTTTCTTTTCTGGTTAAAAAATGCATTACCCAGTAGCACCAGCTCTCACTGATGTACAGATGTGCCTCTTGGTAGTGCCTGCATTTGCTGTGGAAGCAAATGAATTGAAACAGACCCTTTTTCCAAAACTATTTTTCTTCTTTCATGCCTACTATTTGCAGGCTAGAGAAGTTGATTTATACACAGTCATAGTTTGAAGAACTGAGAAAAAAAAAAAAAGTTAAATTAAAATGCACAGAAAACTACATCAAGCCTTTTCCTGCACCGTACAGATGATTTTTATTGTAGTCTAACAGAGCAAAGAGCCAATGATGGTTCAGGATTTTGGAGGCCCATGCCAGCCCACCCCAGCTCACCCACCTAGAGACCTCTGGAAATAGACTGAGGCAGAACAGTTCCTACCACTACACTGCAAAACACCTTCTACACCTTCTATCTTATATTTCTACAATTATTAGAATTATTGATGTATGAACCCATTTTTGTCTCTATTTTAGAATTATTAAAAACAAGAATTCACAACATGTTATCTGGGTCTGGGTATTACAGTGACGATTCTACTGTGTGACTTATACGTAAGCTCAGAATATCACAGTTTAAAGGCATCCCTCCTCTTTGAATCTGTGTGTGCGACACTGATGAGAGGAGGAGACAGGAGAGGAGATGAGGAGCAAAGGGGTTAGAGCTCGTATCTGTGAAAGAGGAGGAGTAAGAATGTACGCTAAGTGATAATACAGGCCGCTGCCAAGACAATGACATTAACACCCGGACCTTATCAAGGACATTGTCAGCATCTGTCTCTCTCTCTCTATCACACTCTCTCTCTCAAACACACACACAAACACACACTTGCTCACGCGCACTAGCACAGCACACATAAAGAAGGACAGTCTGAGAGACAGGGAGAGGAAGACAGAGAAGAGGAGGAAGAGGGCATTATCTTGATGAAACAGTGCTTGATACAGTGGCCCGAGCCAACCTGAACACAACTCTGCTTCCTTTTAATGGAGATTACACAGTCAAGGTCCAGCCTGAGCTCATCTTGTTTAACACCGCATACAACTACATCATTGGGAGGGTGTGTGTGTGTGTGTGTGTGTGTGTGTGTGTGTGTGTGTGAGAGAGAGTGTCTTTGGAACAGTGTGCCTGATCTAATATGCTGTTATCTTCTTTCACATCAACTATCATTACTATATGCCTTTTGAACCCTCATCTGGCAGCCAATCAAAACTCCCAATCTTGCTGACCATTGAGAGCACAAATCAATGAGCAGGGAGCGTGGTGCAACACTACCTCACCATTATCCCAACATCACAAGGTCTACAAGTTATCTGGCCGATTCAGGCTTCAGGTTTCTAAACTAAAGGGTTTCTTTCTGCAGTGTTGTACTTAATGGTAAGAGCAGTCTGGTTTGACCAACTTTGTTTTCGAATTTGGCCTTTAATTTCCCACTAGGTCAAGTGTAAAAGGTCCTGTCCCTTTTATTAATCATTTAAAAAGAATTCTTATAAGCCCTGAGTCAAGGCCTGAATAATTCATAGACCTCGGTGTCACCATTGCTCTCCTCTGCACCAAACATTTCATCTTCTTTCTCTGTATTTCAGGCGGTTTCTGCCTCCTGTAGCATTGTATAGGTTGCGGTCAGATGATACATACCTCCTTGTCTACATATTTTCTTGCCCGGTTTCCTGGCACATTCCTTGGATATTCTTTTGACTGTAAAATGAATAAAAGACTAAAGAATAACATGGAGCCCCTGGACGCACACCGCACACAGGAGCTGGCATGCACACGCACTCAGAAACACACATTTCTGCACACACACACACACACACACTCACACACACACACACACACACATACGCAGGTGACTGACTGGAGACTTAAAGAGGGCGGAAAAAGGGAGACATAAAGACAGAGGGAAAGAATGAATCACACCAGCTCAATCAGTGCAGTATTCAGTCTATCAGTCTGCCAGCCAGTCGACCAAATCAATCAGTGATGATCTCAACGACAACTGTCTTGTTTAATGAACTGTAGCCATCGTGAGGGAACACAATAGGCTAAAATGAGCTATAGACATGAGTGAAAGGAGAAAATCAGCAGAAAGGCAAATGAGGGAATGGAAGAGGAGCAGCGGATGAGGGGATCTACAGGGAGGTGGAAGAGAAGGAAAGGTTAGAAGAGGCTGGGAAATGGATGGATTAGAAAGAAGAGGTTATCCTCAATGGATGCCATACATACTTGTAAGCACAACATTTTCACTTTCACAGATCCACTCTCAACACTCATGTTCTATAAGCAGTGTCATGCACATTAAGCATGCAAAATGTCATGCTTTCCCTCTATTTACACATAGACAGGGACAGAGACAAGAAATGCACTCTCACATAAATAAAACACACCCGACAACACACTCTTCTCTCTCCCAGAAGGATGTAGATTTAGTCCCGCCCATCTGGATCCCCGCAACCCCTATCATCAATCTACCGCGGGCCCCACAGGTTAACTCACCATCCTCAGTGGGGACATAGATGTTAAGATAGAGGCAGTCCTCGCTCTGGTCCTGGACGTATGTGGAAACTATGTCGATACTGTTAGTGAACCACACCGGCAGCATCACATCTGGGAGGCGGCCCTCCAGAATGCTCTGAGGGCACACAGGGGCAAAGTGTGTTGCATTACGGATCTCTGGCCAGGATGCTGGTGGCTCAGGTGGCTGAAAACGGCGTTCGCCAGTTGGGGGAGCAGCATAAGGGACGCCAAGAAACTGCACAACAGGGCCAAGGATCTCGTTGTTGAGCTCCTTTTTAATGCCGCGCAGCCTGCCATTTGTGGTGGTAACCACAGGGTCGTTTTCATCAAGTTTCTGAGCTGACACCTCGGCTGTGCACGTCTGCAGCAACAGCAGCCCCAGCCATATTAGAGAGGACATCCAACGGTAAGCGCCCAAGGAACCAAGGCCCAAGTATCCCATCATCCTTTTGCTCTTTGCAGTCTGAAGAAGCCAACAACCAGTCCTCAAACGGTGCCTCCACTGGCACATAGCTGCTACTCCTTCTCTTCAACTTCCTCTCTATTCCTGTCCAAGTAAAATATTCCTTGTTTTCTATTTCTCACTTATGCCATGTAGGTGCAAATGCAAACACACAATCATACAAAAATCACATTCACCCAGAGACATATGCAAGTCAGTAACTCCGGTGCAGACAGGGGTTGTGGATGCTAATGATCCTTTTTAAAGTTCTGGCAGTGCAAACCATCTGGTGAAAATGAATAAGCCATCAGTTCCCCCAAGCTTGGTGAAGGCAATCTGGGAAAATATTCCTAAAAATATGGACATGTATTCCTCAAAAGGGTCCTCTCAACAACCACTGCAATGAAGAAGAACTTGGAAAAACATTCTTTTAGCCCCACTTCTTCTCAGATGGTTGACCAGCCAGTCAGTGATGACAGTTTCCATGATTTGGAGGCGAGGAGGCTGCCATGTTCAGCAGGAGATGCAGCAATTTTGCAGTGTGTATAGTTGGAGTAGAATGGTCCAGTCTGAGGTCGGTCCCCTGCAACACAGAGAAATAGCAAAAATTAGCGCATTCACATGACAGAGTGATTCGATTAATCTCCTTTGTGTACCATCCTTTGTTTAACACTATTCCTCAAGAAAGAAGCAGAAGGGCAGTTTCGGCCATTCCATCTGCATACACATCCATTATTTAAAGAGGGACATAACATCTATTTGTAGTACATGACACGAGGCAACATTACTCAACAACCTGACAAGTAAGGTGTCAATCAGTATGCATGTGGACAGATGTTTGGCAGGGATGTTTGAGTGTAACAGATTTTAAATACAGTTGAATTCAATACCCAGTGTCCTCCAGGGACTTCCTGTGCTTGTGAGCGAGCCACAGACTCAGATGCATACTGCCAGCAACAGGAAGACTTAAAAGGGTATAAGCCACAGGCACTCAGAATAACAGTGGATATTGTGATGTGATTATGTAATAAATACCACTAAGAGCAGATTTCAGGACCACACTGCCCCCTATATAACAGCAGAAAACCAGAGGAAGAAGGTCAAGAATGTAAAAATGTGTAAAACGTATCAGAATTTCACTCAAAGAAGTGGACCCCTGTCAGAAAGCAAAAAGAAAAGTCCCCATGAACCCTTTTTCCATGGAACCATGGGCCACTGTATCCATAGTCGCCAGCTCTGATAATGTGGTAAGCGCTTGGTTTAAGAGCAGACTTTGGTATTATACCACAGCCAACTCTGCTGCCAGAACTGCTGGATAATTTCTTTTTGGTGCAGAGGTTCAACTGATGGCTGAAGATTCTGCACCCCTGGAAATAGTTTTCCTAGCCAAACATGTCTGCTTTTTCATAGTCTAGATCGTAATTTTTCATAATACTGATTTGTAGTTGGTGTCCATCTTGTAAACGCCAGGTATGTTATCTGGACACTGCAGATATTCCATCATGTGCTATACCTGTATTGCTGACCAGACAACATGTTTGGGTAATTTACTGAGTCAAATCTAGTGCTGACCTAGTTTGAAAGTCCCCAAATTTGCATTTCAAGTTTCATCTTTTCAGAAATGAAAAAAAAAAACACACCCTTCTTAACTCACTGTATGCTCTTGAAAAGACTAACAGCAATATTTTTAATGATGAAAAAAACAGGAAGTTGTATTTTCATTGTTAAACATTAAAAGCAAAATACTGGCTCATAATAGCAAATAGATCAGAGCACAAAATACAAATTTCCCTAACAGAGCAAAAAACTACATTTGTTTCCTTCTGACTCATTTACAATTTCAATTCATTCATGGTTTGTATGCTGTGTAAAATGTGGATACAAACAGAATTTGAGGGGATGGAAATCATATTGGCCCTCATTTATCAAGCTTGCGTATAGCAGAAAACTTGCGTACACCTTGCGTACGACAATTTTGACGTGAGGATTGGCATTTACCAATCTGCACGTGAGATTACGCTACGACCAAATCTCACAACAGGTCTGACATCGTGTACACAAGTTTGAGTCAGTGTGGATCTGCGGTGCAGAAAATGTCTGTCTCAAAAATTATTTATAAACAATCCTCAAACCTGTCATTAAGCACAATCAGCCAGATTTCATTAAAGATTAAGACTTAATAAAATAAAATAAATTTGTTATGTCCTTAGTGAAAAGGCCTATTTGATAACTCTGCCCAGAAACACTGCCACAGAGCAGGAGCGCCGTTTTAACATTACGCACACATGCACACTGTGGAGCGCTGCGTTTGACTCCTAAAAGGCAGGTGTTTCTGTCTTGGCCCAGCAGCAGGGACGTTGTTGTACACTCCTGAAAGGGTGTGGGACATCATTTGGGCCAGTACAGTTCTGCACAATGTTGCTCTGGCAAATGGAGTGCCATTGGCTGTGCCAGTGCCACGTGAGGACCAGATGCCAGGAGAACGATAACAAGGAGAGACTCCACAAAGGTGCTGTACAGAGGAGACAGGACCTTATTGATGGATTCTGACATGTAAAGGGTAAGTTTAGAAATTGCTCTTGCTGTTTAATCAGTGATAAAAAAAAATCCAATAGAAATCCATAAAAATGTGCCTCAGGGGCAGCAACACACCATTTGGTGGGGTTAATAATTATTTTGTTCACCTTCTGTCAGACTCTCCAGTCTGCTCTACATTACACAGACGCAACAATTTAAAACTAAATACTTTCGATAATCGGAGCAACATACCCTGTCATGGCAATAAAAAGTATGAGGCATGTATGAGATATTAATTTATCATCACAAGCAACTTATTGACTAATGATTTATTCAAACTTCAACCACTGTCCACTATCCCGCGGCAGCGCTGTTCAGTGCCACCATAATCCTGCTCCAGACAGGAGTTTTCTGGACTGCTTTTATACCAGTTTTGATGCTTCCAAAGAGAAAATCCTTGTTAGTTTCCACCACAGATGCGAGGATATTCACTTTCAGCTCTGAAAAGTTTCGAATCTTTGTAATATTTCTTCTCTTTCATGTTTGACCTCAGTGGGTGAGGCTTCTGAACCACGAATATTTAAGGGCATAAACATGTTAATGACGATCGATTTTTAGCCGCCGCATTTATCAAGACCCAATCATACGTACGCTGGGATTGGTCAGATACGAACCCTTTCATAAATCTCACGTGTGTCCTATCATACAATGAATCCTGCACTCAGATCTGTGCTCAGATCTGCACAAGCTTGATAAATGAGGGCCATTAAGTCTACATTCAATTGAAAATAGTTCAAATTTAACATATGAAATGTAAACAGGGACAAGAAAACACTGAAGCCGAAAAAAAAACCCACTGCCAACAGCAACAACTGTGATTCTTTAAAGAAAACAGCTAAAGGGACACTTAACAAATTATCACATGAATGTGCAACAGGATACATGTCATGGGTTAAAAAGGACCCCTGAGAGAGCCCAAATCTGTTTTTTAAAGAAAGGAAGATGGGAAGTGGTCGTGGACTATGAGAGACTGGGTGAGGACATGGGGCTATACCTTGACCAGTGCACAGGAAATTACAGAAAAGCATACCATCAATGCAATTTTCCATTGTCACAGTTGGTGCTTTCGCGGTTCGTGTTCATGCTGCTGTTATTTTTGGTCTTATTGCACCTCTACTCTTTCAGCATTTCTATCTGGATGCTGCAGTGATCATTGTATTATCCTACTTGGGGTGCATTATTTACACAGTAGGAGGCACACACAAAAGAATGGTTCACAAAGTGCTCAAGCCCCACCTGTTACATGCAGCACTCCTACCACTCAAATAGAGTGCATTTTTTGTTGTGCATTCAGATGAAGCTGGTAATGGAAAGGTGGACTGGGACAAGAAACGTTTGCTACCTCATTTTCTCACATTATTATGCTGCTCTGGGTATTGTGTGCCCATTCTGACAACCAACAACACCTCGTCTTATGCCTGCCTCACCTCAGGTAGTTTCATTGGATTACAATTTTAACAAAAACAGCAGATGGGGGCCCACTTGACCTGAGACTAACATTAAGCACACTCTGACGCACACTCTACCCTGTGATGCATGCAAAACAAGATGCCATGTGACATATTTACTGTAGGCCTAAACCAAAAGTACAAATGTATGTCATAATTTCATCTGCAGATAATAACACAGATGCTAAGTGCATCACTGATGCAGAAGTGATTACAAACAAAGGTCAAGCACCATCAATGTAGGTCAAAATGAAGATTGATAGCTTACCTTGATGTTAACCACACACAGTTTATTTAACACTGCACTGACAGATCTCTTTGGCATGTCTGGGGATTTGAATAATCAAGTTATGCTGCTGTGCCTCAGGCCTGAGAGTGCACAGTTTCTCTTTTACACACACACACACACACACACACACACACACACACACACATATATATATATATATATATATATATATATATATAGAGAGAGAGAGAGAGAGAGAGATGCACTTAGTGTTCCTACTACAGAGAGATATGCAGCTGATTTCAATCAGTGCATCACAGTGTTATATTCTGTGGCCTGGGAGAGCTGTGTGTGCGTGTGCACACTGGAAGAAAAGCAGTTACATGACCAAGGGTCCTGTCTTTTTGAAATGACTAGCCAAAATCTGCTGTGTAAATCCCGTTGCCTGGATGTTGGTATGCTTAACCTGGAGTGTTTGTTCCATGTTGCACTCAAAACACACGAATCAGAGTAATAAAAGACGCTTACTGTGTATCTTTGTATATTTGTATCTTGCACCTCACGTTTCACCCAAATGTGTGCTTTTCAATTACTGAAAATGTGTATCAGCATTACGGAAATATGCTTGTGCCATGCTCTCTGTGCACTGGAGATCATTAGGGTAATAGCAAAATCGGAGCTGCATGGTGGTGCAGTGGGTAGTACTGAAATAAGTCCAAATTGATTTCTCGCTTTATGAAGCCGGCAGGAGACATCTTCAGGAGGAAATCTATATGAGTGTGCATGTGTGTGTTTGTGAGAGCATGTGTTATGTTGAACACAGAGGCTAGCTGACAGCACAAACAATGCGGTTAGCGGCGCATATAAGACTGGTGCCTTTGTACATTTGCTGGAATAGGGATTAAACCATGGATGGCTCTACTGAAAAAGAGAACTTGTAGCTGAAAAATGAAAAACAAAACATTTTTGGATCATGACCTAAGTTTAAAGTTTTCAAAAAGGAACTATGAACACAAGCTCACAGTTCTACTTTCTTTTTGAGTGTATGATCGGGGCGAACTCAGCATGCTTCACATGAACACTGCAGGTAACTGGACTCTGGAATAATGAAAGGGAAAAGTCAGGACATCAATCTAAGATAAATAATAATAATAATAATAATAATAATAACATTGCAGACACATGAGCACCGCGAGACAAAGGACACAAGCTGTTATACGGAACTTTTGATTTGAGTCAGTTTTGACTTCCCCTGTGGACAAGGGCTCTTTGCTTTTCTTGTCCACTACATGCCCAACTTGTGTCTTCTGATAATAACCCCTATCCTGCTGACCTCAGTCAGTAAAATATACACTATATTGGCTCAAGTATTTGCTCACCCATCCAAATTATCAGAATCAGGTGTTCCAATCACTTCCATGGCCACAGGTGTATAAAATTAAGCACCTAGGCATACAGACTGTTTTTACAAACATTTGTGAAAGAATGGGTCGCTTTCAGGAGCTCAGTGAATTCCAGCTTGGAACTATGGTAGGATGCTACCAGTGCAACAAATCCAGTTCTGAAATTCCCTCGCTCCTAAATATTCCACAGTCAACTGTCAGCTGTATTATAAGAAAATGGAAGTGATTGGGAATGACAGCAACTCAGCCACAAAGTGGTAGGCCATGTAAACTGACGGAGCGGGGTCAGCGGATGCTGAAGCGCATAGTGTGAAGAGGTCGCCAACTTTCTGCAGTCAATCACTACAGACCTCCAAACTTCAATTGGCCTTCAGATTAGCTCAAGAACAATGCGCAGAAAGTTTCATGGAATGGGTTTCCATGGTCGAGCAGCTGCATCTAAGCCATACATCACCAAGTGCAATGCCAAGCGTCGGATGCAGTGGTGGAAAGCACGCCGCCACTGGACTCTAGAGCAGTGGAGGCGCATTCTCTGGAGTGACGAATCACGCTTCTCCATCTGGAAATCTGAAGGACGAGTCTGGGTTTGGCGGTTGCCAGGAGAATGGTCCTTGTCTTAATGCATTGTGCCAAGTGTAACGTGTGGTGGCGGTGGGGATTACGGTGTGGGGTTGTTATTCAGGAGCTGGGCTTGGCCCCTTAGTTCCAGTGAAAGGAACTCTGAATGCTTCAGCATACCAAGACATTTTGGACAATTCCATGCTCCCAACTTTGTGGGAACAGTTTGGAGCTAGCCCCTTCCTCTTCCAACATGAAGAGGAAGGGGCCTGCATGGAGTCCTGACCTTAACCCGATAGAACACCATTGGGATGAATTAGAGCGGACACTGAGAGCAAGGCCTTCACGTTCAACATCAGTGTGTGACCTCACGAATGCACTTCTGGAAGAATGGTCAAAAATCCCCATAAACACACTCCTAAACCTTGTGGACAGCCTTTCCAGAAGAGTTGAAGCTGTTCTACCTGCAAAGGGTGGACCAACATCATATTGAACCCTATGGTTTAGGAATGGGATGTCACTTAAGCTCATATGAGAGTCAAGGCAGGTGAGTGAATACTTTGGGCAATAAAGTGTATCATGTCATGTAATTATAGCTGCTGAAATTAATGAACAACATGAAGATCCTTTTTTTTTTTTTTTTTTAATTCCAGAAATATACACACATACTTAGCGGACTCTGTTCAATTGGGGAGCTGAAAGTCGCAACATTGTTGCATTTATCACTTGTTACGGTTCTGCTTTCACACTGTGATTTCTAAAGCGCACCAAACTTTCCGAGCAGCATCACGTGGTTGAAAGGGGCGCTCGTCGATTGGACAAAGTAGGAGGGGTATATAACCTCACAGATAACAAACAGGGGTGGACTAGCTGTCTTGTATCGTGCTTCGTCACATTATTACCAAGGATCCAGACAAAATTCTGGATACTGTGATCCAGAACACACAAAAATAAGGGTGTCGTTGGAATTTTCAATGCTGAAAGATAACCAACGGGCGGCACAGTGGTGTAGTGGTTAGCACTGTCACCTCACAGCAAGAAGGTCCTGGGTTTGAATCCGGGTTGTTCGTCTCTATATGTCAGCCCTGCGATGAATTGGTGACTTGTCCAGGGTGTCCCCTGCCTTCACCCAAAGATGCTGGGATAGGCCCCAGCCCCCCCCCCCCCCCACGACCCCGGGAACGGGAATACGCGGTAGAAAATGAAAATGGAAAGATAACCAATGAAGATACAAGGAAGCGTATGCTTACAAATATTGCATAATAAATCATGCATTTATGTATCTAATATGAGCTTTGTTGTTTTAGGAACATTATGAATAGTGAACATACCAGTTTAAACACAAATAAAAGTTAATAAAAGACACGTAACAGTAAAAGTTTTGGTGTGAATCACAATATAAGGGGGGACATGAGCTGCTTAGCGGAGGTCTGCGCTCTCCAAGTGCTTTTCTAGTTTTATGGAATGCTACAACGTTAGCAAGCGCAACTGTTCCGATAATGCTATCGTAGCTTGTCAGGGATTAATCCTGTTATTTTTCTACTTTTGACGATCTAACATGTGACATCATATGAACTTAGAGTTTAAGGACTGTGACTAGTTGTGATTTGATTTTGTTTAAATATGCCAAATTGTGAATTTATGGGTCATTGTTGTTCAGACAATTGAGCTAAGCTAGCTAGCAACTGCTAATGTCAGCTGTGTCACTTTTTGCCATAGCAACAAGTAACACCGTGCTTCCTCTACCCAAGATGCACTGCGTATGAACTGCGTATAGCATCATTACGTACATTTGGTCCTGTGTTTGGTCCGATGAGCTTTCACACTGAATACGAACCGAACCAGGGTACACTTGCAGGCGAACCGAGACCCACGTTTCAGGCGGACCAGAGTTTGCTTGTTTGGTCTGCACCAGAGTTTGGATGAGCTTTCACACCTGCCCAAACGAAGCGGACTATCCGAGGAAACGAACTCTGGTCCGTTTAAAGCGGACCAAACAGCTCTGGTGTGAAAGCGACCTTACACACAATGACAAGAAGCTTTATTCATTTTAAGTATTCCCTTATTCGATGCCTGCAACTCTTTGTATGTTCAAATTGAGACAAATGTGCTGCATGGCTGGTGTTCAGGTGTAACATATTGTTGTTCTGACCGATTGGTTGGTGTTCACAGAGCTGTTATCTGCTAAGGATCTGATCAAAAATGTACTACTTCCCTAACTACTATCATCAGCATGTGTTTAAGCCTAATTAACAGTGAGAAGTATTTCTGTCATTTACACTGACTGTCACTATTTCTAATTGCTGCAAGGGGAAAACTCATGAGCCAGAAAGCCTTGTTGTGTAGCTGTGACAAACAGCACGCCTGTATAGTCACATCATCAATCTCAGCTCCAGCGTAATTACACATTCAACAGGGTTTTAAATATGTGCCCACTATGATCAATGTTTCTCTTTTGTTCTATTTTTCTGTTATCAAATAAAATTCACTGACAGGAGATGAATGTTTACATCATGTTGTGGCTTAGGCTCACTAATCTTTAGGTTTCCACTGGTTTCAACCCAGCCCATGTAGATGTCAAGTTGCTATGCTAACAGAGAGGCGTTTTGAATCCTTTAAGGGGTGCAGGAGCATCCCTAAAATTTTATCTCAGCACCCCTGCAACAATGATGAAAGATGCATGCCAAGTTTGTACATAGTATGGTCATGTATATGTTTGAAAATATCATGGAAAAAAGTATCACAGCTAAGAAATAAAAATAAAAATAAAAATGATAAAGCAGTTAGGGAGGGGTGATACTGAATCTATGATTTTAGGGTAATAGGATTACCATTCTGCCTTCATTACTGTCTCCCCTGGTCTGCCTGCTGTGTTTGTGAGTGAAGACCTAAATTTACCAGTGATAATCCTGTTTTGTGGTTCTGTTCGAAGTCAGGGGAGCAGTGGTTTTAATGAGGATCATGGCCACATACTAGTTCAACTAAAATCTTTATATTCCACATTGTAGATAGATATACTGGGAGAATTATTCATTCTGCTTGACAGTACAGGTAGTACAAATTAATACACCTGGCATTCCCTCTACCCCAAAGCTCCATAAACAGAAATGACTAACACTGTGCTTGGCAGAAACACATAGGTGTGACTCAACCTAGGACTGATTAGACATGCAGTATGTACCCACACACCCACAATGAGACTATTTTCACACAAGGTTTGTTTGAGTCAAACATAATTGTCCTCCCCCTCTTCAACACTGCTGCTCTGCTTTCACACTTGTACACCATTGTTTGGGATAGCAAGGTGTTCTGATAATGCTTCCTGTTTAAAGTGCAGCTGTTTACTTGCATCCAAACAAAAAAGCGCTTGACACAAAGTGAAGGCTGAAACAAATCTACAGAGCAAAACCAACCTGCATAGCTGCACAGTTCATGCTTACCTTAAACTTAATTGTGAAAGACGGGACATGATTTTTAGCTACTACATAAGTTGTGTTTTTAAAAAGAAGTAGTCTTAGAACAGCAGTTTTATCTGTTTGACTTTTGTTTGGCACTAACTGACATGGAATTTTCTGTCTCAACAAACTCTTTGGCTCAGAGCTTGACCAAGGTGCAGAAAAGGACTTAATAAATTTGCAGCTTCCTGTTACTGAGTTCAAAAGTGATTAAAAATACATAAAACATCAAGATATCAGATTTTCACATCATGAATACTGTGGCCATAAATATTGTGATAACAATATTATCACAGTATTAAAAGGAAAACTTAAAATTAAAAAAAAAAAAGCAAAGTCAAATCGAGAGAAGGAAAGACAAGAAGACAAGGGTGGACATAACATTAATGTTCATGAATATTGCAGGTCCATACATCTAACGAATAAACACTGTTGATTACATATCATCATCCAATTTTTATTATATTCAGGTTAGGTTGATGATTCACCCACATCACTGGCGGTGTAACTAAAACTGCTTTAAAGACATTGCCTCATAAAATGATTTTTTTTTGGGGGGGGAACCTTTGATTTGATGTATATCTATCTTAAATTTAGGTTGTGTTGTTTCCTACATCCATAAACTACAGTATGCTTTAATTTTAAGAAGGCTAGAAGCTACTTCAGGTGGATCATAAGTTACAAAACTGAAAAAAAAAAAAAAAAAACTGTTAAAAACTGGTTAGAAAGTACAAATGTTTATCTTGATAGGAACCTGATGAAGGCACAAGCTCTTTTGATATACAAAAGAATGATGGACCTTCAGTTTAAAAAAAAAAAAGAAGTGAAATCATGTCTTGGAGAGCTGCTTTAACTTTTTACAGACTGTCTGCTGCTTCTCTGACTCCCCTTATTTTAATGATATACAACAACCAGAGATGCAGACCTCAGCTCTGAACTCAAGGTACTATGATTGCTTTTTTTCTAGCACGCTCTCACTGATTAATACCTTTATTAAAACACTACTGATATATTGCAACAGTCGTAAGTGCATCATTATTGCCAACATTTCTCACTAATCACCTTGCTGTGTGAAATTGATTTGACAAGAATCTAATTAGTCAAAACCCCCAAACAACAATGATCAATGATTAAAAAAAAAAAAGTAACCACTATATCTTCCATATCTTCATAAATACACAGATATGTGATAATTTTGGCAATGGGATAAAAAATGTCAGTTTCCAGTAGCATCAGTACAGAAAATGAAGGATATTTTTAACGTCATCATCACTTTTTTGTTGTTGTTGTTGTTGTAGATCACAAAACTTTTGATGCTGGATTGTGGCTGGGCAGTTACCAGCAGAGACAGGATGATCAGAGGATGAAAACGATGCAGAGATCAGTGAGGATTATTAAAACACACAAGCGGTCATGTGAAAGATATATTTACTAAAAAAAAAAAATAAGAAAGAAAGAGAGAACAGGTTAAGAGAAAGGCTATTTTCTGCATTTGCTAAGAGTAGGGTTGGGTATTGTTTGATTTTGAACGATTCCAATTCCAATTCCTTTTTTCAATTCTGATTCCTATTGATTCTCTATTTTGATTCTTTTAAAAGGCAGGATATAAAAAAAAATGCATGGTTTAAATGAGGGCACTCACCGTAGTTCTTTTTGGATGAAATTTCTGAACTTCCCCTGAATTTTTAAATTAAATTAACTTTTAAAGAACTTAACTATGAATTTCTCACAGGGCTTTTTTCAATTAGTATTTAAATATCTATATTTGTTGTCAGGTCGTTTGTCTATGAAATAGTACAAGGGCTAACATTCGTTGGATATGTAAGTTGAGTACAGAAGTAATTTATTGTTTCACTTATCTGATTCTGGCTGGTTAGCGGAAGACCGGTGTTGTGCCGTAGAATGCACCCCTGCCGTAGAATGCATCCCCTCCACTCATTAGCGTCTTAAAGTGGAAGAATATGATCTCATATTTAACAAAAAAAAAAAAAAAAAAAAACACAAAATCATGACAACATGTCAAATGGAGCAGCAAACTTTCGTTTTGTTTTTATGTGTCTCAAAAATGCACATACAGAGGTGTACTTGGGTACACAAACTGTACAGTAAGCTGTCAAGGTAGAGAACAATATATATTCTGGACAGCAAATATTCCAAATCAGAGGGCTATTGTTTTCGGCCGACCACTCTCAGTATCCTGAATTTATTGCATTCAAAAGTTTCACACACTTACATGATGATCTATCTTTGTTGTGGGTGGTACGATTTAAATATCTCATGACAAACCTTTTGTGAAGGAAACTTACACATGTGCTTCTCAACATTTGAAACTGGCCATGTTGGTGCAAATGAACACCTGAAACGCTAATTAATTATCAGCTCAGTGTCAGAACACATCCACAGATCTCTAGTAAGCAGTAGGCTTCTTTGCTCAGAATGTTTAAAGCTAGATGCAGCCTTTAAAAAGTCATTCAACGAGTTTCAGGCTGGATTGTTACTTGTCTGGCTGGGGAGTCAGGGATTACACGTCTATATCACAGTTAGTGTGTGCAACACAGCACACCCCTTGGTTCAGCTGAGCTTTAGCAGCAGTACTGTGAGATAAACAGCAAACAGGCCAGTGGAAAGTTAGTTTAGTGAGGGCAATATTAAAAGATTTGATTTTGCTGGTGGAATACTGTAGAAGTGAGCTCTGCCCAGCTTACTGTCAGACACCATGTGATGATGTTAAATGTTTAGGTAGTGTGGTAAATGTGAAATGAATGACAAAAATGCAATCAGATGAGTGCTCATACAGCTCTCTCCCTTTTTGTCTTCCTCCATCATATGTTTCTGTCTGTTTCAATCACTGTTAGCCTTATAAATGTAAAGAGTTTCAGACCTGACAATACATGAACACACACAAAACACGAAATCACACCAAGTGAGTCATCAAGAAAATTGCTAGTCCTAGATTTCTTGTGCTGTGCCACCTTACCTCTCGGGTAGCTGCACCAATCATCCTTAAAAACACACAAATACACACACTAACACACAAAAGCAATTATCCTGCTGAAAGTTAAAAAATCTATATGTCTGCACTCTGGGTAAAAAGAAAAATCCCACAACTGCTTTAGATGTGTATGTGTTTGCTCTTCTGCATGGCCACATGTTAAACTGAGGTAACATCTATCCAAACTCCTAAAATGAAGGACAGAATAATTTGCCTCCTTTTCCTGCGTGTGTGAGAGGCATCATGGTGTAAAATAAAGTTCGCTGCCATGTTGATGCCAGGAGGCAAACTGCTTTGTTGGCCGCCCTCAAAGTCAGCAGTTTTTGTTATTTGTTCAGGGACACAGAAGAATTGCCCACTAAACCTATTTTACTCTCAGCAAAGTGAAGCATGCTAAATGGTCCCTTTGGATCATGTCAAGCCAGGAAAGTAGAGGGAGACTCCCATATGTTTCTTTATGGGTGAAAAATGATAACAGTTATGAACCTCTGTTAAAGAAAAAATAAACATTTCAGAGCATAGTTTAAAGTGATACTACAAAAGCATACAACAACACTTCTGACCCAGCATCCTCTTTTAACGACCATCAAATTAAGGAGCACTGATGTTGTACCTCACACTGACTAAGGTTTCTTTCTATTTTCTCCTGATAACTTACATGGTTTACCAAATGGCCTTAATGGACACCTTCGACAAAGCCAGCCTCCATTTAAGGAAGTTCAAAGTATTTTCATTAATGATGCTTCCTGCATGACCATACCCACACATTCTGACCTCGTAAACAGATGGAAGCCAACATATCAAGGGGAGAAGTTAAAGACGCCTCACATCAGCATAGTTTTTTCAAGTTATACTGGCCTTAGTTAAGGTATTTATTTAAAAAAACAACTATCCACCAAAGTTTCAGTTGACTGTGGAAAAGGAGAAGGAACAGTAATGCTGTGGAGAGGGCAAGAGTGCCTCACCAGTGTGTCCTCATATTTCTACCAAGATAGCATGGAGTGAGAACAAACTGGGAAAAGAAGTGGGAAAGAAGATGCTAAGTCCCTCCAAATTCCCTGGTTTGTAGCTTGCTAACTATTTAACCATTGTCCCCAGTGAAGCTGTGGTCTTGCAGTTAGTGACTGCAAAATCCCCAGTCTTTGCAAGTCAAAAGTCTTTGACTAGAAACACTGTTACCTGCAGACACACTATCAATACACGAGAGAGGGTGTGCAGCGGTAGTATTTAAAAAAAAAATTTATTTAGGTGTATGGGATGCATTAGACTAATGACACCTTCCAGCTAGGGCTGTAACGATATGAAAATTTAACATTACGCTTATTGTGACCAAAACTTTCACGGTTATCAATATTATCATGGTATTGTTGAAATATGTTCAAAATGATTCAAAAGTACTTATACACACCCTGAAATAATTTAACATAGTTTTATTTTTAAAAAACAATCAAAATAACACATAGAATGAACTTTTCCTTCACCTTAAATAACAGAGGAACGATAAGATTAAAAAAATTAGAGATGGGGCTTTAAAAGAGCCAGAGGTAATCAACACTGGTGATGACAAAGTACAAATTAATGTGCCAGTGGCATAAATGTTAACAGCAATGCGCGCGCGGTGCGCCTGTGTCCTAAGGACTGCTGCATGCAGCTGCTCTTCTCAGCACTGAGCAGTCTGTGAACTTTTCCAGAGTGCGGCAATCAAACACAGTTTTAACTGTAATTAAAAGTAGTATTAACTGTCAAACATTTTACCGCGGTTTATCATTTTACTGGTAATTGTTACATCCCTACTTCCAGCTCTGGTATCATGGAATCGCCCCTTCCCTCACCACCATGCTAACCCTCACTGTCCATCATACCAGCATGTGAAGAGAAAAGAGCAAAAGAAGAGAGAAAAATACACAGATTGAAGAGGGGTGAGCGAGAGAACAGGGACAGCTGAACCACAGTAAGAAAACTTTAAAAAAAACTGGATTTGGTCCTTGGGGATTCTGTATGTTTTACTGTATTGAAAATTGTTTAACAGACTTCATTTAATCACCTCTGTGGTCACAATACTGCATTTTGTGATGTCAATGAAAGAGGATTTAAAGGCAGACTTTAACATTAAATCAGTTCATAAAAATGGCTTCCAAAGCCCAAGACTGCAGTTATTTACGATAGCATTGCGGTTACATCAGACCATTATTAACAGGAGTAAAACAAGTTCAACATATTATAATGACGAGAGTCATCACAATCAAGGGAGATTTTCATGGAACAAGTGAGAACAATCAGAGGAGCACACACAATCACACAAGCAAAGACCAACACCCAACTGAATGACTGAACTTCTCACTGTCATAAAAATAGAAGAGTTAACAGGGATGATGCTCTTCAACAAGGCCTACAGTTAGGGCTTGTTAGAGCCCAATATGTAACAATGACCCAAAATGAAATCAATAACAAAATGTAATAAATCCTGAATTGTAATCAATAACAAAATGTAATCAAACCTGAAGTGTAATCAATAAAAAAATGTAATCAAACCTGAAATGTGATAACTGGCTGATAATGTAACAAGATGCCGAGCCCAAAAGTTTTTGCCCAAAATGAAGTAACAATGAAGTGCTTCAATCATGTTGGTTAGAGATGTGTTCTCCCATCTTGACATTGGGTCTTTGTTATACATCAAACAAAGAGTTTGATCTAGACCTGCTGTTTTGGAAAGAGTCTTGGGATAATGATTGTTGTGATCTGGTGCTACATAAAAAATGTTTGCTTGATTGATGAGTAGGTGACATTATGATGGTGTGGTGTATCAAATTACAAGTATACATACCATGGTGTCCACTTACCATGGCAAAGACAAAAAATATATATATCTTAAAAAGGAAAGTCTGACATTTGGGTTGTAAGAGTTATATATCAGTATTAAGTACTACCCACAATGGATGCTGACCATCTTGGACTGGCTCACAACCCAGGGTATAGTTTCCTGCAGACAGGGCTGAGTTTGCACATCAACTGAGCATTTTTTTGGTTTGTTTTGTTTTTATACTTATTGCAGACGGCAGTGATTAGGAGTAAGAGGCAGCAGCATGACTTGAGATCATATAGATTGTGCCATCATGTGAAACTTAGAAAAGAACTGCTCAAACAACACTTCTATACAATAAAGACAAATGGATCTGTTTGTCTCGAAAGAAAACTTTTACTTAATCGATTTTTATTATTGTGTTTAAAAGAAAATGATCCATCAAAAAAAACATCATGATTTCCATCCCCTGCTTCTTTGTAATATTACTACCATTCAGAATGGATAGTCATAGGCTGTCAAGATTATTTACTGGCACTATGCACTAGTTCAAAAGTAAGAGCAATCTGAGGAGTAGAAAACTGAAGTTTGACATCAGGGAGCACAAATTCAGCAGAAAATGCACGGAGAGCATTTTTTGTTTTGAGTATGTATGAATAGTTGTTGATTTAAATTGTGTTGTTTTAAAGCGCAACAAAGATATTCCTTGATTTTATGAGCACTATCTGAAAAGGTCTGCCTTTCATCTCTACAAACCAACAGTGAACTTAAATGGCATCAATGGCATCCTCCAGGAGGTACAAATGCCTCAATGTATTTAAATACAGGAGTAAGATCCATGACTTGATCAGTTAAACATGCCATTTTCTGAAATTCGAAGACATACAACCCAAAAAATATAGATATTTCATAAAGTATACTTTACAATATTTGTGAGACACAATGCTGACATATCATTAAAAGCTGCTTTTTTTTAAAAAAAAAAAAAAGAAGTGTCTGTGAGTATGACAAACTACATCAAGACCATTTCCATGTCAAATTGTGGAAATATCTCTTTTGCCAGCAGACCTTTTCTTTCATGTTTTATGTTTTAACAGACTCAATGAGTTAATGTTTGTTTAAACTGGTTTATTTTCTAACTTTACACCCACAGATATGACAGTATGCATCTGCTGATGTTATTTCCTCAGAGGCCTTGAGGGATATGAGAGGCAACACCGTGACAGTAAAGGTGAAGCATTAGGGGAACAAACAATTTGAGTACTCCATCTGCCAGCTCAGACACAGGAGCAGAAATCCCCATTTTTCTCAGAGAAACATCTGTTGAATTCGACTAAGTAATCACAGACGCTGTGTCTCTCTCGAGTCAAAACCACACATAGTAGGGAAGCTGATAGTCATCAACTCCATCCTCCCAGCTCCCAAACGGCAATACTTGCAGACAGAACATCCCCCTACCCCTCCTCCCAGCAAGCATATTTCTAAACAAATGACCGCTTATCGACAGCCACACACAAAAATGATATGTACACAAACAAAAGAGAGCTGGCACTGCCAGAATAATAGCAGACAGACAACAAGAGCGAGAGGCAGTGAGCACGCTGAAAAGGAAGCTGTTTTCATTGATTGTTCCGCAGTTTTGTTAATGAGTCCATAAAAGTGGCAGCGAGTGGTTTAACAGCGAAGCTGAAGAAAAAGAAATGACATGCTGCTCTTTGTCATCACGGACACATGAACTACTGAGAAGGACATAAACCAGTCAGCCAGTCAAATGCTGGTCGTTTGGAAGCACGGGGGGAACTGTCTGAGATTAATGTGTTGGCAAGAAAGCGCAGTGCTCTAGTGACAGCAAAGTTATTCTATTAACCTGAAACTGGTGGATTTCATTTGGGTTGTTTATATAATCTTAAAGTGAGTTTATAGTTTTTCCCGTCTTACAGGTACATGGCAAAAAAACTTTAGAACTCACTGAAAACCAACCATTATCAACCACTGAGCACTGGGTATAGAGCTGGGTAAAATTATCAGGATGTTATTCCTATTCTGTTGGCTTATTTTTGGAGAGGATGCATGCCTATCAAGCGCTTATCATTTAGCTTTGTTGCAAAGTCCTTACAAAAGTCCTTACAAAGTCCTGTGTGTGTGTGTGTGTGTGTGTGTGTGTGTGTGTGTGTGTGTGTGTGTGTGTGTGTGTGTGTGTGTGTGTGTGTGTGTGTGTGTGTGTGTGTGTGTGTAAATGCATGCTTGTATGTGTGTATGCATTTCTTTATTTTGTTTTTCCTTTTCTTGCTGAGCACAGATTGGTGTATTTGGATCATAGGAATATACATGAATACATCGATGTTTAGATGAATCGTTACACTCTTACTGAAAATATAACCATTTGATTCATTGTCAGCTTCTAAACTCATTGATCTTTTACTTTTTTTTGAAGGCACTGTGAAGAGTTTTCATGGTGACCCCTAAGGACAAAACTAGATGGGTTTCTCCAGGATGTATTTCATTGTCACCCACTATCACCCACTGAATATGGTTGATAGCAATTCTGTTCTTTTACCTGACAAAGCCCTCATTTAGATTTTCAGCAGAAAAGGTATGTCTCCCTTCTAATTCTGCACCAGTATCAGCCACAAGTACGAAACCTTATAGAAAAAAGAAAAGTATATCAACAGAAAAAAAAAATCCCCAACTAAATTCTTGGTCAAATTTTACCAAAATTTGTCTACTTTTAGTTTAATGAAAAATGTCGACTCAGCCTCAACCCACAGAAAAATCTGACCCAAACACAAGCTCTGAGATGCTGTGTAAAGAAATAACCAGTGTTGTTACTGATAATTTGAAAGGGCTAAAAATTTGAAAATACCATGTAGGTCTTTGGAAGGTATCATTATCAGGGGTCTACAGTATGAGTGTAACTTTGTAGGTGACAAGTGTTTTATTTGGATGGAGAAACAATGGACCTCTTAGAGCCACGAAGAAGGGCATTTGAACTAGGGATCCCACCTTTGATAACCAGAACTGGGACAAAAGGACAGAAATGAAAAATGAAGCCCTGTGGGATCAGATGGATTTGAAAGTAATGGTTCCAATTCAACTTCCACAGCTTGAATTACTCTTCATCTACTGTATGTTTCTAACTGCCATCAGACACTCTTCTTTGCAACCAATATGTCAACTGTTTGTGGAAGACAAGAACAATATACCTCCCTGGTGCAGAACAAGCTCTAGAAACAGATTGAAAAACACTTAACAATTTTTCCTACATTGCTGTTTTACTGACTAAGACTTGGGAAATTTACATTTTTGAGCTCTTCAGGGGAAGAAATAAAAAGGAGATGATGCAATAAAATGAGATCAGCTGTTTAAAATACTTGTTACATGGATAAATTTTTTACTGGACTCTCACCTCTTTGGGGATCAGTTATTCTCAAAGAAAACAAGACTGAATACCATCAGTGTGTTCTTCTCAAAAAGCTTGAGCAGGCTTGATGCTGCAAAATACCTCCTACCCACAGCTGTACAAATTCCATCAAAAATATAGTGTAATACAAACAAGTTCCACAGGTGTCCCTTACAATATGGAAAGACATCATCTTTGGGTTACAACCTGAAGACCAAGAGTAAGATCAGTTTTAGGTCAGTCAGCTGCTATTTCTTCTGTTTTAGAAACAAACATGCACAGGCAGAAATTTGTTGATAAAAAGCTGAGAATGTCATTTACCAAACGCATATCCAAAATATAGAACTTGATACCAAGATGACTGTGGGGAGTTGATTTGCGATATAAGATCTAGAATGTCTTCATCTCACCAGCTGAATGGTTTGTAAAATTATAATGCTTGCTTTGATAGTCGACTTCTTTCCTGAGTAATTTTAGCAGCACTCCTTTTTTTCAGCACAAGTGTTTCAGAGACAGTGCTGTAAAATGTCAGAAATGGCTCTGCCTCTCCCATTTTTATTCTCTTCATTTTTCACATTCCACTTTGGCATTAATTTCTTTGTTGCTTCACTTGACTGGTGATTGAACGCCACCGGGTGTTCAGAGCAAATTTCACACGTGGTCGGGACCGGGTAACCAACTGGAAAATCCCTCTTCAATCTTCCCCCATGTCTTCATTCCATTTCCAACCTGTCCTCCTTTTCCCCCATCTTCTGCTCACTCGTCCCTTTTCATTTCTGTTCTGTTATTTTTATCCTCTATATCATTTCATTCTCCCCTTCCCTGCTTAATTTGTTTTATACCTGCATATGTAAGGATTCACCATCCTCAGTGGACCTGTTGATAATGTGGATACCAGCACATTTTCACTGTCTGATTGCATGTGTTCTTTCCTCCATATATCGTCTTTTATCACTCTTCCATAGCCATCTATTTACACACACACTCACATACAGAGAGAGAGACAGAGAGAGAGAGAGAAAGAGAGAGAGATAGATGCATATATTAATCTGAATAATTTGGACCTTCTCATCACTTTCTGCTGCTGTTATGTATTCCATTTGAATATTTAATTCATAATATTTTTGTGGTGTTGAAGCTGCTGTGAGTGAACATGTTTCTAAACCTCAGATTTCCTCCCTTATCTGCTCTGCTGTTTTTATTCATTTATGTTTCTGCTTTTGCCCTGGAGGGATCAATAAAGTTTTCATCTTATCTTTTTGCACCCTCTCAGCTCCTGTTCTTCACTGAACTCCCCTGCTCCTCCACTCTCGCTTTCTTTCTCTCTCTCTCTCTCTCTCTCTCTCTCTTATAGCACTTTTAATAAGATCATCCAGCCTCCACCTTTTCCCACTTACTTACAGTGCTCCTCCTCTGTGCTTTTTTTCACAACTTCATTTTCTGTTGACTCATTTCTTTTTATTTCTCCAAATTCTGTCCAGATTGCTTCTTT
Organism: Xyrichtys novacula; assembly: GCA_962446985.1. Classification (NCBI taxonomy): domain Eukaryota; kingdom Metazoa; phylum Chordata; class Actinopteri; order Labriformes; family Labridae; genus Xyrichtys; species Xyrichtys novacula. The sequence goes on along the minus strand of OY660870.1, from coordinate 5,242,207 downwards.
TTTCATTGCATTTCCTTTTCTCCTTTGACTCCCTTCCCCCCTTTTTCACATCCTTCAGCTCTCTCGACCCATGTCTCTCTTGACCTTCTCTCCCATCTCTTTTTCTCAGTTGCTTTTCTTTGCTCCCCTTTTCCTTTCTCTCTCTCCTAACCTCATTTTTTTACCTTTTCCTCATCCCTCACTTCATTTCTCCTAATTTCACCTCCTGGCCAGGTCAGGAATGCTGTAGCAGCATAACAAATCCCAGCTGAATCCCCGTAGTCTGAGTTGCTGGTCTAATGAGCTCAGTTCAGCCCCGGCCGCCTGCGGCCATGCCGCTGCTATTTCACTGATGCTCAATGACAGCTATTACAGTGACATGTGGGTGTATGTGTCTGAGCGTGGGTGGGTGTGTGGTTGCTTGTGTGAATTGGGAAGGTGAAGATGACTGTGTCAATATAAAGCAAATATGGTGCAGATCTACATCACTATTTGCATATGCTGCGTTAACAAATATGAGAACCTAATAAAATGTAAAACAATTCTGAAATATGCATCTCAGTTACACTACTGAGTCCCAAGAAAAGAGATCAAAACTGTGAAATCAGAGACAGTTAAAGTTGTTCAACCACATCATGTCCAGTGCAATATATGTCATGATAGTGTGAGCATTACAACAAGACAGAGTTCAAATAGAATATCTTTTAGGACAATCTTTTCACATTTTCAGTCACATCTGAAGGTTTCCAGCTGTACTAAACTTGACAGGATGAAATGCAGCCAATGTAAACAGCGTCTTGCTGTGTTATGTTCTGGCTCTGTCACAGCTACAGATAGACTGTCATTGTAGCCAGTGTGTATGTGTGCCCACAGGGTCCATATCTGGAGCATCTCATGCACAGCTTTTCATCAATTACATGCCGGGTCTATTTCTTCCAAAGCAGCTTGCAACTCGACACCATGAAATCCACTTGTACATGCATTTAAATGCTTTTTTTATTGCAAATTGATCATTTCACTGATGCATTTCAGTTTTGGCAGAGTAAATCCTCACACATATCCAGCAATACTTTGGTGTTTGGAGTTGAAAAATGAAGACAAAAAGAAGGGGTTAGATAATTCATTATGTGGGCAACAGCCATGATTAGTTTCTATAGAGTTGCATAAAAAGTATATTATATTGAAGCTCTTTTACAGCCAAATCTTAAATTTACATCTAAAACCTGCTAGAGTAAAATCAAGACAGAATGAGAAAAAAAATGCTTTCATTATTTCAAATTCCCAAAAACTGGCGATTTTTCAGACCAATCCTTTCTGACAAAACAGTTTGAAGTTCAAACCTTGAACAATGTTTAAGATCAAGAATCATCTCTTCACGAGCCCCTTAAGTTATGCTTTAGACCTAGTATCAATATTGGGACAATTTATTTTTTTGCTTACCAATTATCCCCTCTTGGGTTCAATCTTGAGCCAATAGAATCGTGACCACAGTTGGATCACAACACAGCGCTCAACACTTATTTTATTATTCCACATGACTAGATGGCATATTTCGGATCGAAGTGGTTTACATCCTTCCTGACAGACTGCTCTAAATCTGACCTCAATCCATCAGTCAGTACTCAGTGCTTGTAACCTAAGGGAGCACACAAAGATGAGTTTTGGGGCCACTTTATTTCTGCACAAACATGCTGACTGCTGGAAAAATTATGAGAACTGTTCTCTGGTTTATCTTTTATGCAGATAAAACAATTATTTCCGCCTCAAAATTCTGACAGGATCAACTTCAGGACCCTTTCTATCTGCTAAAATTCTGAATACAGCCAACACTGGTGTTTCTTGACACTTTCGTAAATGGTAATGTCTACTCTAGAGGAATATCCCAAGACCCAAGTTCAGTACTTATCTGCTCTTACAACCCCTGCTTGTCCAAAAAATCTCACGCATAGTGCCCAAGGGTTGAATTTAAGGCCCTTTGCTTTTTAAGCTGTACATGCTCCCTTTCGGTGGTGACATCAGGAGACATGGAATCAACTTCCACAGTTATGCTGATGATAGGCAGCTCTTCATTTCCATGTGTCCTGATGACACCAGGCCAATGGATGCTCTTTTTAACTACATTTTAGATGTCTAATCCTGGATGGCAGAGAACTTTCTCCAGCTTAACCAGGACAAAACTGAGGTTTTAGTCATCAGTCCTGGGGCCCAGAGAAAGAAACTTTTACCCAAACTACCAGCACTGTCTTTTAATCCATCACCACAAGTGAAAAACCTGGGCGTCATTTTTAACTCTTATTCCACACACTAAGAACATGACAAAAATAGTTTTTTATCATCTTAAGAACATTGCCAGAGTCCGCCCCATACCGTCTCGGGCCAACACAAAGACGATGATTCATGTTATTATCACAAGTTGTATAGACTACTGTAATGCCCTGCTTTCTGGTCTTCCCAAAAAGAATATTTTGAGTTTACAATTACTACCGTATTTTCCGGACTATAAGTCGCGTTTTTTTTCATAGTTTGGCCGGGGGTGCGCCTTATACTCCGGAGCGACTTATGTGTGAAATTTTTAACACATTATTACCAGTATATCATTTCACATGTTATTTTCACACTAAACCGCAAGAGGGCGCTCTAGGCCTGTAGACTTTTGCCGACGTAGAAGAAGAAGCGCCGCATCTTCTACCTCTGGTGTTGTGCCGTAGAATGCACCCCTGCCGTAAAATGCCCCCCCGACGGGAGCGCGGTTGAAAGTACTTAACAAGGCGAAAATAATTCAAGTTTTCCTTCCCATTGGATGATTTCAAAAGTGTCTGCCTTTAATAATTTCATTCAGGCTATTCAGATAAGCCGAAAAAATAGCCCTCTGATTTGGAATATTTGCTGTCCTGAAAATATAATGTTCGCTAGCTTGACAGCTTACTGTACAGTTTATATACCCAAGCACACCTCCGTATGTGTATTTTTGAGACACATAAAAACAGAACGAAAGTTGTCACGATCAAATAGTCTTATTTTTTAAAATATGAGATCATTTTCTTCCACTTTAACAAGCTAACAAGTGGAGGGGATGCAGGGGGTGCATTCTACGGCAGGGGTGCATTCTACGGCATAACCCCGGTTTAGCAGAGTTGATGAAAAGTGACACCGAGGATGAAGATTTCATTGGATTTTAGTTACCGGTATTTGGAGTGACACGGATGGTTTTGGTAAACTTCTTAGCATGTTATTTATGCTATAGTTATCGGAATAACTCTTAATATGTTATGTTAACATACCAGGCACGTTCTCAGTTGTGTCATGTAACGTAAGCATACCGTTCAGCCTGTTGTTGCCTCTATTCCATTTTCATTTTAAAATGTTCGTCATTTAAATTTTGATGTTGGATTTTATCAAATAAATTTCCCCCCAAAATGCGACTTATACTCCAGTGCGACTTATATATGTTTTTTCCTTCTTTATTATGCATTTTATGGCTGGTGCGACTTGTACTCTGGAGCGATTTATAGTCCGGAAAATACGGTACAAAATTCAGCAGCGCGTGTCTTGACTAAAACCAGGAGACAGACCCACATTACACCAATTTTAGAATCACTGCGTTGGCTCCCTGTGATTTTAAGGATTAATTTTTTGGTTCTTTACTTGTTTTTAAATGCCTTAATGGCCTTGGGCCTTCTTATATTTCAGAGCTGCGTTTACCGTATGGACTTTTAGGGACCCTGCGCTCCTCTGGCAGTGATCTCTCCCAGTCATACCTGAAGTCAGGACACACACTCATGGCAAGGCGTCTTTCTACTGTTACAGCCCTCGTCAATGAAACAGCCTGCTGGAGGACCTCAGGGCCACAGAGAACGTTCATGGTTTTAAGAGCTGGCTCAAGACCCACCTTTTTAGATCAGCTTTTGATGAATATTTATTTATTTTATTTCCATTTATTCTGATAAGTCTAGATATTATATATTTATTCTTACCTACTTACATTATTTTCTAGTCAGTGTTTTATTCATTTTTATTCACTTTTTAGTGTTTCCTCTGAGGGAGCCCTCTGCACCATGCAGGAACATTGGTCGGCTGTGGTTGCAGGTTGCAGGGCCTTGTCTCATGGGTTTAGGGGAGGTTGTGTGTGTGTGTGTGTGTGTGTGTGTGTGTGTGTGTGTGTGTGTGTGTGTGTGTGTGTGTGTGTGTGTGTGTGTAAAGCTCTTTGTGTTAAATATGTTGTATTAAAAAATATATAGTTTTTAATGATTGATTGATCAATTGACTGATGTTTTTCAAACTATTTCTGTGACCTCAAAAGCACTTTTTAAAAACCCTGTGCCTACTTATTAAGCATCCAGTCTTGAGTTGATAAAATGATGTTAACTGGTGTAACAATGCATTTAACTCAATAGATTTTTTTTCCCCCACAGGGTTTAGTAGATATCAGTATTATTGTACTTTTTAATATATATATATATTTTTTTTTGCATATTGTGGCTATTTAATTGTTTGTATTGGATTTCATATTCCAGCTGTCCTTAGTCACTAGATTATCATTACTTAAACAGCTTGAAGTTTTCACTAGTTTTTGGAGTTTAGTTGTGGAAGTTTATACTTTTTTTTTTTTAGTTTTATGAGACAGCAATGCATTTTTTTGTGCCTCTTTTTGCTAATAAAGTGTCTCTTCTAGTATTTGCCTTTCTCTAAAGCACATTTAAATGTGTTTTACTCTACTCAGATTTGAGCCTCCCTCTCAAATCACATTTAAAGTTGTCATAGTTTCCAGGTGTACTGTTGTTTTGAGTCAATGCTGACAACTAGTGGTGTTTAAGAGTAACAAATTTCTCAAAATAGAGGTAGAAATTCGGACCAACTGGCCAGTCACAATATAAGAGAACACTCAGAAAACTTAAAATTCAGTACTGATTTTTAACATGTCCAAAAATGGGATCACAGAGTTCACTGATAAGCACAGTCAAACTGCCTTGTCTGTGTATGGGTACCAGTAGCAGAGCTAGCACCACAAGTCTTCAGCCCTTCCTGCAGGTTAACATCACTCACATACCACTCTGGCTGAGTGGTTATATGCTAATTTAACTGGACACAGCCGACAAATAACTCTGTTTCCTAGATCAAAATGCAACCACGCTTCATGATAAAATGTCATCTATTATCGGTGCATGTTTTTGTGAGAGTGGTAGTGCATTGTAGCCTTAATGAAGTAGCTTTTAGCCAGAACTGCACCCCAGTCTAGTGGTAGTTGGCTGGCCTATAGCTTAGACACAACATGCAACTAGTATTTTAAACAACAGTCATAGCAATATTAACCTGTGTTACGTTCTAGCTGTGCTGATGCAGAGCAGCAGGCATCCCCTTTTTTATATAGCCGCTGTGGCCAAAGTCCAAACCATAGTCTCTTTACTGATCTTGTCTTGTAAATGTTTCAGTAGTGTTTTCTGAAGAGAACTTTCTTTCAGTAGTCAACATGTCAACATTGGCTGTTGGGGTGATTGTATTGTTTGATACTCCAGCAGCGGTTGCAGGCATACAAACATTACTATGATGAAAGAGTCAGTCTGGATTTGCAGATTTTAGAGCCATCACTATAACTCTCTGTTACATGACCATAAACTCACATGAGCACAAGAAGACTTAAGAATGGAACTAGTGCTCAGTTAGACACCTCCACTTTAAATAGTCTAGACACTCCCTTGTGTTGTACACAAAGTCAGAAAGTCCACTGTTGCAGATTTCCAATGCAGCCCGGTCAAAGCAGTGACACTCAACCACAGAAGCATAATGTATTGAGGGATTGGCTTTAATAAAGTAGAGTCAGCAAGCAGAGGCAGCCAGTAGGTGTAGTGATTATCTAAGAGGGCAGACGGGGGAAAACTAAGGGCCAATCATTTCATCCTGACTTGTCACCGCACAGAACGTAGTGTTATTTTAAAGAGAGGCAGAGAGAGGGACAGAACAGATAAAGAGAGAGAGGGAGAGAGCATAAGGGCTCACAGGAGACTTATGGCTTAGCCAGTCACCCAGCTAAACACTCCATCAGCCTGCACTTTAGTCAGTCTCATCCATATCCTCCTTCTATTTCCCATCATCCATCCATCCATCTCTCCACTCACTACCCCCCTGTGATAAATCCTCACAACATCATCCCGCTATCCCTTTGTCTGTCCTGTTTTAAGCATCTCATCTCACCTCTGTCTGCTTTACACACACACACACACACACGTACGCACACACACACACACACACACACACACACACACACACACAGACACACACACACACACACACACACACATACAGGCTTGTGGAAGAGATTTATGGAAGAGGTGCTTATGACTATTTGAGGGATGTGCTTAGTTTGCAGGTCCATCCGGCTTTAACCTCCTGATGGTCTGAGAGAAAACCAGTTAACCTAAGTATATGGTGTGTCTCTGTGTGTGGAAGAGACAGAGGAAGAGAGAGAAAGAGTAAGGGAAATAGATTAAAAAGAGGACATGAGAGAGGAAGGAAAAGGGGAAGATGAGTCAGGTAAGGAAGAGGGAAGAAAAAAGTCCACCACAAATAGTATCACATCACGGTTGTACAGTTACCTCTGTGTGTCGATAAAGGGAAGTTTGGCAGGCTTCACTCATCCAGCTAAAGTCTTCACAGTGTGCTTGATGACACAGGCTTACTGACACTCATCGTTAGTTACCTTTAGGTTTGTTTTCCTGTTTTTGTCCAAAGTCTTACTCAACTCCCTCTGGTGAAAAATGTGAGAAAGATTCACCCAAACCTCTTATATTTTGAGACAACTGTCATTGTACCATAAATCTATGCTCTTAAAAAAGAAATATTTTTCTTGACAAATCTCTGCATTATATAATGACTAAAGTTGTGCATGCTGAAGAAACCAACGAGAAAAAGCTCAAACTGGAAGTACCCAGTAGCCCAACATCGCAGGGGCGCGTGCTCAAGTAGAAGCATCTACTGTAAGAGAATGTAGTGTAGTCTTATCAATGCAAACTCAGATCAACTACCTGCTTCTGCCATTGTTACATAAATAAGCAATGCTGCTTCTCTTCTGCTGCACTTTACAGCAGCATAAGTTTACACATGACCAGTCCAGTGGGTAAGCCACTTTTTGTTTTGTACTGGCTTAATGATTGAATGTCCTTATCAAAGGGATGTTAGGACCATAAACGCTTCATTTATTTATCATGTGTTTGTTTAAAGCTCATTGGGGGTTTTGTGCCTTATGGGAAGAAAAAAAAATGCCCTGGCATTTTTAAACCAGGGCCAGAGTTCATGATTTATTGGGTTCAGTATTTTACTTCTGATCTTGGTCCACATCTCTAAAACAACAACAAGGATTTTCAGTAAAAGAACCAAACAAATACTGTACAAGAGAGATCAAATAAGAGCACTGCAATAGTTATAAGAAAGATAATAAACAATTAGTTAAGTAGCACAATGCAGATCGTCACACAGCTCTCGGTCATGACTATACGAGCAGCATTGAAGAAAGAGGTATTAAATTAACATAGCTGTAGGTAACTCATTGAAGTGGAGCATCTGTTGATCAGTCCCTCTCAGGAACCCAAGGACATGCTGTGTTGCACAGAACCTAGTCTCAGTCCTCATCCATCCTCTTTATACCAACCAGAGTAAAAGATGTTTGATTTCGATCGCCTTTATTCTAATAGAGTCACAGGCTAGCAGCCATTGATATTGATTTCTCTGCCTGTAAATCCATTGTTCTTGATTGGTATAAATGGTGTACCTAGAGTCACTCATGTGGTCTTCACGCTGATGTACTTGACCACTTTTCTCTGTTTATTCATGAAACATGTTTGCATTCATTTTATCAAGGCAACAGAATACAGTATACGCCAAGCCTAGCTGACAGCTTTAATAATTTTTACAACTGTCATTTTATGCCAAAATTATAAACACTATGAAGGACAATGCTAGGGAGCACAATTACAAAGAGAGCACTCTTCAATGCATTCTGTAACACAGCTACCTCTAAATGGAATAATGGAGGCCACAAGCTGTCTCTTGAATGCCATAAGCTACAGTGTGGTGCCACAGAACTTTCATTACATTCCTTTGATGTAAACAGATGAAATCAAAGCCTGCTGTGCACCCACTGTTCCCCCGTGCACCCAGACAAAAAACAACCAAATACAGTATAGAGAGTATTTTTCTGCTTTGTAAAGATTCTCTCATGGACCTGCTTGCTAAATATTCTGTTTGAGTTTTGTTTTTTTCCCTCAGAGTCTATCATACCTCAGTCATAGAGCCAGACAATAAATACAGTACGCCTGCCAAACTGCACATTCCTCAACATTCACAGACAGTGAAAGATTAACCTCTAAAGCCCCAGCAGTCTGGTCTATGCATTAAGCTCTCAAAGGGGACTGTCCAAGATGGGTTTTATATGAGCAATGAGAAGTTTACTTCAGCTGTGATGGTGACAATTACTGCTTTTAAGCCCTATCATGAAGCATATTTAGATCACCTATCAGAAAAAAGCAATAAAATTAATCTTTCAATCAGAGCTCAGTATTACGCTTGAGATCCTCAATTTCTCATACAATCATGCATAGCTGGTAAGAGTGCATCTATCAATCCACCCATCAGCCTTACACTTTTTTACCACCTCTGTCCATAAACCTAACAGAGGCTGGTGTGATTCACAATAAAAAAATAAATAAAAAAAAACTCATGTTATCGACTGCTCTGTTTGATATTAGAGACTGAGCACTACTCTCCGCAAGTGTCCTTGGAGGTAAATCCTTGACCACCACTTACAGACTGCTGTTTTAGGGAAACTAGTTTGTACTAAGGACAAACATGGTGCTTGAAATGGTTTGGGGTCATTCTTACTTAACATTTACCCAGATCTCACAACTGCAGGTCAATCTCTACAACCATAATAATCACTGTGGTCACTGCACAGACTGCAACCACTTTCAAGATGTGTCAAGGATCAGTTCATCACCACTTACTATGATGAGTGATGAGCTAGGCTAAAAATATCATACCTAGTTGCAGACTGCAATTTTTTTTCACTGCATTTTTACAGGCTGCTACAGTAAATTAACATTCATATAAAAGCTATATCTTGATTAAATTATAACAGCAGCCAATTAATTTTATACAATACCTTTCATAAATCTCTTCAGTTTGACTCTATATGAATGAGTGTATTTTCTTATATCTGATATCCTTGTTTCCTTTGTGACTACATTAGAGCCCATTGTTTTCCCATGATATAGTATTCAGGGTAAAGATAATGTGGTTGTTTGACATAAAGGGTTTAAGTAAGAGAACTGCATTTCCATGGGGATGCAGACAATGGTGTGCCTCAAAAGAGTCAATAATACTGGATATGGCTCATGTTTATTTTGAAGGGTAGATACAGGTAAGAAGTGGTTTGGATTTTAAAGTGCCACAAAAATGTCAAGGGCTTCACTTGACTACTGTCAAACATAACTGGATGAAAATCTTGCCCTGTTCCTCATTTCATCATTCACATGGCCCCAAGCAGCCCTCAAGAAATTGACAAGGTCTTTCTAGCTTGTAACAGTTTTCAAGGACACAGCTAAGGACTTGGTGTTTAATCTGTTTGACTTATACATGACTCACTGCAACATTTGATCACAAATAAAGTCAATTTATATGGCAACTTCTTCCTCTATGTCTTGTATCAACAGATGCAAACCAAATTGCCTCTGGAAGAG